>JAMXBB010000002.1:61312635-61737513 GCA_024138015.1 Lumnitzera littorea
CCCCCCCCCCCCCCCCCCCCCCCCCTTATTCTTTTCATATTCTTGATTTAGTTTATTTCTTTTTAGTAATTTTATATTGAATCCTAGCTTACTATGTAAGAATAATTATCTTTCTTTAGTTCAATCAATGAATTGTTATTTATTACGTTCTAATTACATGCTTTTATCTATTCTTCGAATTAATATTACCTAGTTATTGGTTCATTGATTGATTTCATGTATTTAGATCGAGAAATGATATGTGTGAATAGATCTAGCATAATTAGAAGGAATTAGTATAGACTTAGAGATAAGGTACATAATTTCTTTCGATTAGGGTAAAATCTAATAATAAGATTTGCTGAAGTAATGCAATTTTAGGGTTCAATTAATCCAAAAAAGGATTTTTGTTAATTATTCTAGGGTTAGATATTAATATGCTTAAGAGAGATATAAGTACAATTTGAGAATCCTCATGATTCAATAAACTAGGATGAGATTGAATATTGCATAGTTGCTAGGGGGAATTCAATATTTGAATACTAAAGTCTATGTGTTCCTAATAATCTTTATTGTTTTTTTTTTATGCTTTAGTATGAAAAACTACACTAGAACTCAAGAGGGGGGATGAATTGACTTTAATGCCCAAATTTTAATTTAATACTAATTTCTTGATTTAAGTAACTAAATGAATACAATTTGAAACAATAAAGCAATAATGAGTATAGTCAAGATAGTGATAAAACAATAATAAGTGTGGAAAATAAAAGAGATGTGGATAAAGAAAATCAAGCCTGAACTTAACATGGAGTTTGAATCGCCACCTACTCTCTTTGGATACATAATGCCTCCAACTGAGGACTTTACACTACTTTATTAATTTCTCAATCCAAGCTTAAAGAGTAACACATACACAAACTTGATTATATAAGTTTTACACTCACAACTCACCCAATCTTGACTTTACAAGATTCTCAATCACAATAACTCTCAAAACAAACTCAATCTCAAGTATAGTGCACTCTCTAAAAGTTCTTGCAAGTATAAATCACTTTACACCATACTAGGGTTTCACAAACGATTTATGAAATTAAGTACCAAAAGGAATAATTATAGATTTCTAGCTCTATTTATTGTCCTTCAATGACCCAACAATTTGTATTTATAGCCTCTTAAGAAAATCCAACCATTGGTCCACTTCTCTCTTCATTTAATGCTTTATAACTGCTCTTTTTTGTGTAGACAATCGGACGGTTTAAGTGGGACCAGTCGAATGGTTCATTCCAATAGGGTTAACATCTAGACGGTCTTCAAGTCACCAGTCGCATGGTCCAATATAGCTCACTAACCTACAGCAACCAGTCAGACAGTCCAGGGATAACCAACTGTACGATCCGTCACCTACTACTGATCTGTAATAACCAACCAGATGGTCCATCACCTACCACTAATTTGTAGCAACTAGCTAGATGGTTCATCACTTGCCACTGATTTGCAGCAACCAGTCGAATGATTCACACTAGAACAGCTAAACAACATACACTAAGATACAACAAATAGATTTGTTCCCTTTTACTTCTTTTAAGAATTTCAAACTCAATCTAATCAAGTTATATTACAGAGATACCATGTAAAACATAGTGTTATAAAGATAATTCAAGTCCTTTATCAAATTAACCATGTTTTTATAAGCTTTGTAAAGAGGTTCATAATTAATGATTAATTTAACATAACTTGCATGGTTTTGTTCTCATGAAAATCACATATAAGAACCTATTGGTTCAACAATCTCTCTTGTTTTGATGAAGACAAAACTTTGCAAAACAAACTCCCTAAATATGATATTCCCCCTCAAATTAATGCTCCCCCTTAATGAGGCACTGGTTATAAAAGATTTCCTTTGAGAATGTTTATGGGAGAGTCAATATAAGTATAAGTTGAAAGTGTTTAATCTTCATTTTAGAGGATAGCCAATTCAACTTCATGTTTCAATTTGACACTTATTAACTAACCAATCTCTTCAATTTTATGATCTTACCTTCACTAAACTGAGATAAAGAAATAATTAAGTGACTTGAATTCTTCTTCCCCTTTGGCCTTATCAAAAAGATGAGATTCTAAGCAGTGAAGAGGAAGAGAAAAGTAAGTCAAAAATCTGGCATAACCCCAGCTTAAGCCTCAAGGTATGCCACCTTCAAAAGAACATAATTCAATAGCCAATATAAGCAAGCAATATAATGTACAATCATTCTTAAGATAATAGCCAATTTTTCATTGTAACAAGATATTCCATACATCCAAGCAACTAAAGTTCACAAGAGATATCATAAATACAAATAAGTATTCTAACAAAAGGTTGGTAGCTAAAATCTAAAGTTAGTGCACGATTGAAGAGAGATAACTAAAGACGATCTTAAGGACCAATAAACAACATACACAAGCTATATAACAGAACAAAGGATGGCTAGAGTTCAAGTCCATATACAAATAGAAAACACATTGGTATGCCAATTTTGTAGCAACCGTTTAGACAATATGATTGAATTGTCCGCATGGTTGCATATGGATTACACTAGCCACTTGGAAATTTCCACTTAGCTCACGGACTCTTTATAACATTTGAACAAATCTTATCCCAACAGATTATATAAGCTCAAATGAAGCATGTTTGACAATTACAACATTGCATTTTAAGCTAGATTAAAATAGGATGTTCTAAATGTCTACCTTTAGCTTAGTTTTTGGAGGTTTAAGGGTAACAAAAACACATCAATCCACAATGAAGTAAATCTAATCATTTAAACACAACTTATAAGTTAAAATAAGCTTGTAAGAACCTTCATTCAACTTAGAATTCATTAAATGAGAAGGATATGCAGAAAAGAACTTCAACAAGTAAGTACGAATCAATTGTATGCAAAACATATCAAACGCTGAAATTTATGCAAGAAGTCTAGTGAGCATGTTCTTAAGCCTAGTATTGTGTTATAAGCCATTTGGTTTAAAGGGAAAGACATTTTATCAAAAAATCACTACTCGAGATCATCAAAATCAACTACTTTGTGCATAAATTGAGCTTAATGACAGATATGCACACCAAGTTAAGTTCATGACAAGTTGGTATTTTAAGCAAGTTTCAATAGTATTTATAGGCATAAAGATAGCATGATTAAGGCATATAGCATCCAAATGAGCAAAATGACTATATGACTTCCTAAACATCAATAAGAACCTAATTTTGGTCTAAGAGAGTCAAATTCACACAAAAATAAAAATAAGCTAAATCAATATTTCAAGTACAATCTATGGACAAAATTAAACATGCGGGAACCAGTTTTTAGTGTAGAAATCGAGGCATAGTAAAATTGTGCGCATGTGATCTTAAACATACATGATTAACTTCAAATGTGCACAAAATGTATGATATTTGCAATTATCCATTCCAAGCAAGATTTAAATACATATTATAACATGGTGAAAGTATGTATAAGCATGGTTTGGAAAGCAAATAATCGCAAAAACGTTAGATGAGTTCCCAAATGCATAAAAGCTTAAATGTGGTTGAGGAGATGTCAAATTTATATAGTTTCATAAATATATTAAATCAATCATTTAAGCATGAGATATTAGCATATTTAAATACGTATGAACACATGTTTCACATGAAAACCAAGAGATGGCAAAAATGTGCACATGAAAGCCTAATAAGTATATAGAATTTCAAGTATACACTAAATATATTAGTTATTCTATAGAGACTACTTAAAAGAGTTTCTTAAGTCAAATACCATATTGGAGGCATTCCAAATTTTCTTTAAGCATTCTCCATTTGAGTTTTTTGAGTTGCTTGTACTTGAAGTTCCTATAAAAGAGTGTAATTGCTTTTTTGGTACTCATGTGAGTTTAGGTCTTTTATAGTTAGTAATAATGATATATCCTTGTCCTTTTGGAACCTAAACCATCTTGCCTATATGATTTAAATTGGTATTGCGATGTATTGCATACATACGTGCAATATGGCCATATTTACCGCAATGGTTACAAGTCTTAGTTATTTCTTTTACAAAGTAACTTTTGTAAGATTTGTAAATATATTTCCTATTATAACCAATTCTGGTTTTGTTCAATCATTGCCTTTAAGAGCCAAAGAACTTATCTAAATTCTTTTCTCCATTCACAAACTTGACTATAGTTTGTTTTGAATCATTTAGGCTAAACTTTAAGATAGCATTTTCAATTTGAAGCTCTCCTAGCCTATCTCCTATAACATCTTCACTTTTTATGCTTTCAACTTTTGCTTCAAGAGAATCACACTTCTCTTTTAATTGATCATTTCCCTTAGTTAAATCCTCATTCTTAAGATTCAATTCTTCATTATTTCTATTTAATTTATCAACTTCTAATCTTAAATACTCATTATACTCCCTTAAACTTTCTTTGGCATCATTTACTTTATTATATTTATTTCTAAACACATCAAATTCACTTCCAATTTCAATCATCATTTGTTTCATCATCTTATCTTTCTTTTGAACCTTAATAAATTCCTTAAGCAACTCATCACATATATTTTTGAGCTCATCAAATGAAGAGGCATTTGAAATAGAGCATACCTCATTGTCTATTGCCATAAAGCACATGTCTCCCTTCGAGTCACTTGAATCACTATCACTCCAATTTGCTATCATAACCTTTTTCTTTGCTCCTTTCTCGGCTTTCTTAATATCAAAGCAATATTGTTGAATATGACCCAGTTTTTTGCAATTATAGCACTTGATTATTTCTTTCTTCTCCTTTCTTGACCGAGATATGTTTCCATCCTTGTCTTTCGCTAATTTCCTATTGAACTTCATGAACTTTTTGAAATTTCTTGTGATTATGGCAACATCTTCATCATCCCCACTTTCATCACTACTTGATCTTCGTTTAGTTGCCTTCAAAGCAATTGTTTTCTTGTTAGACTCTTCTCCTTGCCTCTTCATCATCTCATGAGTCTTAAGAGTTTCAAGAAGTTGCTCCTTTGACATTGTGTTAAGATCATGAGCTTCCTCAATTGTAGTTGTCTTAGCTTCCCAATCCTTTTGTAAAGACCTAAGGATTTTGGAATTGATTTCAAGATTAGTAAATGATTTACCATGAACATTTAAAGGATTGATTATGTTAATGAACCTATTATGCATCTCATCGATTGTTTTGTTAGGAAACATATTAAAATTTTCAAATTAGCCAAAAAGCAAGCTTATCTTTATGTCCCTAACACAGCTAGTTCCTTCATATGTGCTTTTTAATTCTTCTTAAATTTCCTTTGCACTCTTGCATATATAAGCTCTATTAAAGTCATGTTCATTGATAGCACAATGCAAGATATTCATAGCTATATCATTTAAATCAAGTAATTTCCAATCATTTTTGGTATAATTCCTTTCTTCCTTACCTTTTATCTTAAATGGTCCTTTATCAACTACTTGTTACAATAATCTATTTTGTGCTTTTAAAAATGTGATCATCCTACATTTCCAATAAGGATAATTATTTCCAATTAAGAGTGATGGTCTATTTATAGCTTGCTCTTCTATAAAGCCTAGTATGTTTAATGCCATAATCTTTACTCTAAATGTAGTTAAGCAATAAATTTAGAGACCTTGCTCTAATACCAAATGAAAAACTATACTAGAAACTCAAGAGGGGGGGTAGGGTGGGGGGATGAATTGAGTTCAATGCCTAAATTTTAATTTAATACTAATTTCTTGATTTAAGCAACTAAATAAATGCAATATTGAAACAATAAATCAATAATGAGTATAGTTAAGATAATGATAAAAATAATAATAATTGTAAAAAATAAAAGAGATATGGATAAAGCAAATTAAGCCCAGATTTAACATAGAGTTCGAATAGCCACCTATTCTCCATGGATACATAATGCCCCCAACTGAAGACTTTACACCACTTTATTAATTTCTCAATCCAAGCTTCAACAGTTATACATACACAAACTTGATTATATAAGTTTCACACTCACAACTCATCCAATCTTGATTTTACAAGATTCTCAATCACAATAACTCTCAAAACAAACTCAATCTTAAGTATAGTGCACTCTCTCAAACTTCTTGCAAGTATAAATCACTTTGTACTATACTAAGGTTTTACAAATGATTTATCAAATTAAGTACACAAGACAAAAGGTAAGTGAACAAAAGGAATAATTGCAGATTTCTAGCTCTATTTCTTACCCTTTAACTACCCAACAATTTGTATTTATAGCCTCTTAAGAAAATCCAACCATTGGTCCACTTTTCTCTTTATTTAATGCTCTGTAACGGCTTTTTTCTGTATAGACTAGCCGGACTGTTCAAGTGGGACCAACTGGATAGTCCATTCAAATAGGGTCACCATCCGGGTGGTCCTCAGGTTACTAGTCGTATGGTCCAATATAGCTCACTAACTTGTAGCAACCAGACGAACAGTATAGGGACAACCAACCGTACGATCCGTTACCTGCTACTGACCTATAATAACCAGCTGGACGGTCCGTCACTTGCCATTGATCTACAAAAACCAAATTAGATGGTCCAAGGGCAACCAACCGAACGATTCATCACTTGCCACTGATCTACAACAACCAACCGGACAGTCTAGGAACAACTAGTTGGATAGTTCAGACTAGAATAGCTAAACAACATACACTGAGATATAGCAAATAGATCTATTCCCTTTTACTTCTTTCAAGAATTTTAAACTCAATCTAATCGAGTTATATTACAAAGATACCATGCAAAACATAGTGTTATAAAGATAATTCAAGTCCTTTATCAAATTAACCATGTTTTTATAAGCTTCGCAAAAAGGTTCATAATTAATGATTAATTTAACATAACTTACATGGTTTTGTTCTCATCAAAATCACACATAAGAACCTCTTTGTTCAACATAATAGTTCTTTTATGTTACTTTATTTTATTTTGTTTGATTATATTAGATTTACTAGTTTAATAACCTGCGCTTAATTGTTAGGTTAGATAATAAGAAAAAAAAATGAATTACTAGTACTTCATTAGGTAGTCCCTAAGGGATCGATACTTAGACTCAAATATGCTTTACTATAATTTGATGGATACATTTGCTTCCAATTAAGTATTTGGCACCATTGTTGAGGAATATAAGATTGTTAAAAGGATAATGTATATGGGAGTGCTTGAACTTTTGATTTTAGGCATAGTCAAAACTTGAATTTCAATACTCAAAAATTGAAAATTTGTTCACTTAAGTGCCTAATGTCACATCCCGACTTAGTACGGGATGCACCATTGCATAATAATACATGTTAAAAACTTACTTCAACTAACTCATTCATTAAAGGACAACTTTATTATGTGATAATGGGGGTGCACCAATGGAGTTCAGCTAAATATTTGGTCACAACTTATATATATAGCCTAATATTTACATCAAAATATGAACTATTATTTTTTTCCAAAATAGTAGGGCTCTTGACTTAATACAAGTTCCATCCAAAAGTTGCTAACTCCTACTAGCGCTCTCAAAGTACATCCCCCCTGGTGTTGGGCCCTTCATGATGCTGCTAACCTGATGACAAAACGTTTTATCTCTTCAGCTTTTGAAGCTAAGTGAGAATAGATAACGAACAATACAATATTGACAAATCACAATTCAAACATTTCAATCATAACCAACAGGTTTAACTTCACATATATATTAGCCTAACCAAGCATCTATTGCTAGTGATGCAGCATGATATGCTCATATACAAGGTGATACGATCTAACGTAGATGAACATACAACGTTTGGTATAGCATAAACTAAGGGGGTAGGTCTAAACCTCAAGACTATCTGAAGGATAAATGATAGTCAAAGGTTGAGTAGAGATCCTCATGCACTGATGGTGGATATGACACACCAACAACTCACATAAGCTCTAGTCGAGCTTAATATTATGCATAAGTGTAGCAGGAGGTTATCACAACTTGAATAGTATCATTGTTATGGTAGATCATCGTGTACCTTACAAAGATCTACAATAAACTCTCTTATTGATTATAGGCCTTCCATATGATACATAAGGCTCCTTTTACTCTATGTTACTATTAGGCCCATAGATATGCAATATCGAGTATATTAACTAAGATTTATCATTTAAATAAAAAAGTGTTGAAGTTAAAGTGTGGATTCGTTGAATTCCACAACAAAATATTACAACACATTCAAAATCCTACAAAAGTATGCAATAAGAAATTCTAACTACAGGATTAAACTAAATAAAGTAAATAAGTATCTACAAGTTGTCATTACAAAATTCCCTCTTCACTTCCTAAAACACACAATCTTGTCTCGACATGAGACTCATCTCGGGCATTCCTCGGCTTGGATTGACGAAGAGGTAGTTCTACATCAAAAGAAATCTATCGGGGTGTAAGCTTACGCTTAGCGAGTTAATCTTCTCATCATACTACATAACAATTTTATTAAATGCATAAACATATGAATGCAAGAACACTCAAAGTTCCAAACAATACATGCCGTAACCTAAGAATTATATGCAACTCAAAATTACGCCTCCTATAGTTGGAGTTGGAGATAATTAACCAACATAAACCATCAACCAAGTTCTAGCACTTAGGATTTTACTTTTCATATGAAAATACATTTTTCCTTTTTAGAAAGTCCAAACTTTAAGCCAAAATTCTCAGGTCTAGCGGTGTAGTGGCCTTTCGCTAATAGTTAACGTCCCCTAGCACCTAATAAGCTCGATAGTTAGGATAGGGACTCAAATATATAATAATGGCATAATTGTTGCCTAATCCCAATAAGAGTCTACCCTAAACCCTACTACCCCTCACCTCCCCTCCTGTGAGCCCCTTCCTACTTTCCTTGTAAAGTGATAGTCGGTATAGTTATGATGCAATTATGAGAAATGTATGACTCATTGAATTTCTTAATCGAATACTTAGTTAATTCAATTTTCATTGTGATAAGATAATTTCATTCCATACAACTATGCACAACTATCATCACAAACAATTCCCATTATTATCTAACTAGCAAGTCATGATATCCAATCATAATATCATACACATGCATTTTCCATATCCTACAAGCATTTTCCATATCCTACAAGCATTCAAGTTCATTATATAAATTTAAGTGTATCTACACTTTAAGCAAAACTAAGTATGAGGTCATTAGGAATCATTCACTTGGCCATAACGGATTAGTCGTAGTAGTCTAGTGGTAGGTTGTCTCCAACAGTAAGGTCTCTTGAACAATGCAAATAGGATATTATAAGAAATTGAAATAAAATTAGAAGGCTATCCTAAAATTATTTAAGTTGCACTTTTAACTTAGTTTCATATTCTTTCTAGTTGTACTTAAAACTTTAATCATATATAACTTTCTCATTTTAAATCAAATTTTTACGATATTATAGTTGATTTCCATCATTTTTGAGTATACTTTTAACATGGTATGGTTAAATTTTTAGATGGGACACAAAATTTTGTTCATGGACCAGAACAGTAGCGACCCTTACAATTTGGTGCTCATTTGGGCTTATTTTAGTTGTTGGGCTTTTTATTATCTTAGGAAATCTTTTAGGCTTAGGCTTAGGCTTAGGACTTTATTCTAGGCTTAAAACACTATTTAAGATCAGATTTCTATCTTTCTCTCATGACCTTAGTGCTAACAAGATTTTCTTGAACTCTTAAGTGAGCTTATGTGGTCAAATGGGTTTGTTTTTGGTCTAAACCAAAGTTAGTGACTTTGTTGGGCTTAGGGAGTTTTATGTGAACTTCTTATGGGCTTCAAAACAACTTTTCTAGCTTAATTAAAGTGTTGGTAAAAAATTTGGTGAGGGCTCAATTAGAAGTTCTAAGCTTCTTTTGAAAGTTTTTAGGCCCGATTTGAGTTTTAGGCTTTATACACTTATTATACTTGCTTTGGTTAGTCTTTTTACTGTGTTTACTTCATTTTATTGTATTTTTAAGAGGGTTTCTTTATGGTTCCAAATCTGATTGGTTCAGTTTAGGGGCTTCCAACTTAGTTTTATGATTTTCTTAAGTTTAGGTGATAAATCAAGAATCTACACTACTCATGTTCTAACCCCAACTTAACTTCCCTTCCATGAGGTGATTATTTAGCTTATATACTAAGTGAAAATTATATATTACACACTTATCATAAGTTATATGCCTTAGTTTATAATTCAAAAAGCTTATTTCCTCATAAAAACACCATGTGGTGGTATTTCCTCATAAAACCATTCACCTAAGGCTAGATTTAAGCATATGTAACCAATTGAAAATAAAAGTAACATCTAGATATCCTACAAATACTTCACATCTAGCATGTTATTCCCTCATCCATATACATATTTCATGATTTTCTTAACTTACAAATATCTATTCTAAGTGCTAGACATATATCCTACATAATACCAAACTTAGTATACTCATATTCCAACTTCATATAAGAGATTCAAAAGCTTATAACCTAAAATAATCTAGCTATGTTTTCACTTTATGCGCATGTCAATATCTTCATGAAAATATAAACTCCTAAGTACAGCATACTAAAGTACTCAACAAAGAAAAGAACTCACTCGTCCTAGATGCGTAAAAAGGGTGGTTATGCACTTAGAATCCTTTTTTGATCCTTGTTTTCCCTTTCCTTTTCACAAGCTCCTTATGTTTGCACAACTTCGGGATTTAAGGTTGGCTTTAAGGTGTACTAAGGTTTCCTAAAATGGTCTTTTAGGTGGATAAAAATGGAGTAGCAAGATGGCACTTTTTGGTGCTGTAAATGGGTGTATAGAAGTGGCAGTTGTGGGGCTTGGTTTTCTCTTGTGTTTGTAAGTGAAATGTGTTTGAAAAGTGAGTGAAAGGGAGAGTGTTTTTAGAGGAGAGTGGCTGATTGTAATGTGTGCGTATTATGCATCCACAAAGTCCCTTTTTGATGCATCTAAACTTATTACATAAGCCTCACTTTGTAATGATTAGATGATGTAAGCATTATGAGGCAAATAGTAGATATGAAAGACAAATGGATTAATGGATGGTTGACATGGTATGGCCTCCCTTATTCTCCTTTTCAAACCGACCATGTAGGGGTCTTAAGGGTAAGGCCTTGTCTGGTCAGTTGTTTTAAAATTAAATTGATAAAGTGATGAGATAGCTTATCCTTACATAGTATAGGTTATGGTAAGATAAAGACATAGTCTTATCACAAGCTTTTGATAAGTTATGGTGTGTTAAGTGATTCTAATTAGCAATTGATAAGTTATTTAATGTGATTGGGTAGTTTGCTTGTCCATATATAACATAGCTTACAAGGGAAATAAGGGAATTGTCTTATACGTAATTGTTTTAGGGTTTGATTCTTAAATTAATTCGTAGGTTATGATTTGCTTCTTATAGAATTTTATAAATTTCTAGAGTTGAATGAAATTATTCAAATTAAGTTTTTAATATATTTATTTAAGATCACAAGTCCTTAATTATCCTAGGGTTTAAGGTTTTGAGTGACTTAGAGTCTGTTATTCTTGTGTTCAAGTTTTTATCGATAATGAACTTTTGAATTGAAAAACTAGGTTTATTTTCTAAATATAAGCTTTAGTTCTTAGTTTAATTGATCCTTGAGAATGATCGAAAAGCACTCTTAGTTCATTACATGTCCCTTAAGTAGTAGGGCTTACAAAGGTCACTTGCTACTAGTCAACGCTCAATAGGTTAGATAAGAGTAGTCAAAAGTAAGGAAGATATACTTAGCTGATATAAGAAGAAAATTTTCTAAATGTTGATTATATTGACTATTGTAGCTATAACAATACATGAGTATTTATATGACCCAATTAGGGTAAGTTCTAGGTTAGTGTAAATTATAAAGAGGATTTCTACTAGAAAAAAAAAAGGGAATAATTTATAGGGGTATTATTGTAAACAAGCAAAAAGAATATCTACTGACAAAAAGGATAGTATAGATGTTAGGAAAATCAATGCGTGTATTAGTTGTCCATTCTGTGGTCCTAATGACATTAGTAAGTTTTGAATAAGTCAGGTCGGGCTCGACAATTCAACAACTCAAATGTTTGAGACTGAAAAGGGGTTGTTTTAGAACGTGACATATTGTCAAGTCAACTCCAAACAAGTGTCAACTCAACCATGACATGCATCAGATCAACAGTATATTGATTCGATACTTGGCTTTAGGTAGAGGTGTTGTGGAGAAGTTGGTTGGGCACATGATTTGGTCACCTTAGTAGCTTCTTAGATGAGGTGGAGAGCAAAGTAACTCGACAAATCGGATTAGGGAATGCACCACTCTTCTAAGTTTAACTCTCCTTAGATAACTTGGCAAGCCATATGAGCAAGTCTTCAAGCACGGAAGCGTATGATTGGTCTATGATCCCTATCATCCCTTTTAGGCTATTTGAAATTTGGGTTCGAATCTGGTTCAACTCCATATTGCTCGTCTTCAAGAGTATACAGGTGGCGATTGGCAATGTTGAAGGAGTTCGAGGGCTCATACTTTTATGGTAGTTCAATCTTGCAGGCATTATGATTGATCTTTTAAAGCACTTTGAATGGTTTGTCAACCTTAAGAGATAACTTACTAGTCCTTAAGTATGGAAATCGTTCCTTACTAAGGTAGATCCAGACCAAATCGCCTAGTTGAAATTCCCTATTCTTCCGTCCTCAACTTCGTCTTTCGAGCTTGGTAGCAACTCAGCTGAATTGTTTTATGACCTTCTAGTACATGCCTTTAATGGCATTGACTCTTTCTACAACAAGCTGGTCATCTTATTGACTTGGATGGGTTATCTGGTCCATTGGGAGCTCATGGTATGGAGCTTACGGTTGAACCTATAAGCGATCTTACATGGTGACATGCTTATTGCATTATGGGTAGTCCTATTGTAGGCAAATTCTATAATTGGCAGGCACAAATTATGATTAGTAGGCACAGATCCCAATTAACCACATTTCAACTAATGGCAATTCGAAGTAAAGTCCCCACTATCCTATTAACAACCTCTATATGTCCGTTCATTTATAGATGACAGCATGTATTGTACAATATCTTGCTTCTCTAGAAGTGGCTCATAAACTTTAGGTCTCGGCCTAAAACAATGGTTCTGGGTGCTCAATGAAGTTTGACTATTTCTTGCAAGAAAAGAAAAGAGATAGTCGAAGCATCATTAGTTGTAAAGTTGGGCACGAAGTGTACCATCTTAGTGAATCGATCCATGACCACCATGAAGGAGTCCTTCCTTTAGGACGTCCTCAACAACCCTAACATAAAGTCTATACTCAACTTGAACCATAGTTTAGTTAGGATGGGCAATGGCAAATAATGCCCTTGCTAAGCTCGACTCTTTGCTTTTCTACCAGAAATAAACCTTTCCAACACAAATTGGACATCCCTCTTCATTTTTTGCCAAAAGAATCTTGAGGATAGTATCTCATGAGTTTGATGCTAGCCAAAATTTTTAGACAATCCTCCTCCATGCGTCCGTACACTAACAGCTCTCTCATGGAACAAGTCAAAATACATAATCTCCTCTTCCTAAACAAGTATCAATCTTCCCTATGATAGTCATCAAGTGTTTGACCTTCCTCTCACTTGACATAAAGAGGACCAAAATGTAGATCCTCAGCATATAAATCTTTTATTATTGAAAAACCTATCAACCAAGTCTGTAGCTAAATTAGGAAAGAATGTTGTCTTGATAGGGTATCGGCCACTATATTGTTCTTTCTATTCTTATACTTCATGACATATGAAAATCCCTCTATGAACTTGACTCATTTAGCTTGCCTTCGAGACAACTTGGGTTAGCTCTTCAAATATCTCAAAGATTCATGATCAATGTAGATCACAAACTTTTTGGGTAGTAGATAGTGCTGCCATACAGTTAAGGCTTAGATCAAGGAGTAAAACTCCTTATCATAGATAAAGTAATTGAGTGTAGCTCTTCTAAGCTTCTCACTGAAGTAAGCAATAAGTTAGCCTTCTTACATTAGCACAGCACCTATGCCTAATCTGGATGCATTACACTCCACTTCAAATGCTTTGTCAAAGCTCGACAGAGTTAAGCCAAGTGTTGTAGTTAGCTTCTCCTTCACTTCTTCAAAACTCCTTTACTCCTTCTCTCCCCATCTGAACTCAACATTCTTCTTTGAAAGTTCGATGAGTGAGGCCACAATTGTACTGAAATTCTTTATAAATCTATAATAGAATGATGCTAGGTTGTGGAAGCTCCTCACATTGGCTAAAGTGGTTGGCATAAGCCATTGGGTGATTTCTCTTATCTTTTCATCATTGACTCGTATTCCACTACCTCCACTTATAACAAATCCTAAGAAGATTACTTCAAGTTAGCAAAAGTCACACCTCTTCAAATTGGCATAAAGCCTCAAAGATACCCCTAGTGAGTCACTAGTCCAAGGCTATACACTAAGATATCGTTGAAGTAAAACACCATAAATTTCCAAAAAGTTCTCAGAGCACATGATTAATCAATCGCATAAATGTGATCAGTGCATTTGATAGTCTAAACAGCATCACAAGCCATTCATACAATCTATGTTAGGTCTTAAATGCAGTCTTCTACTCATCACCTTCTCACATTCGGATTTGATGGTATCCAAATCTTAAGGAATAATCTGGCTCCATTCAACTCGTCTAGCATATCATCAAGCCTTGGTGTGGGATATTTGTACTTAATGGTAATGCGATTGATTGCTCAACTATCTACATACATCCTCCATGACCTATATTTCTTTAGTACTTATAGGGCTGGTAGAGTACAAGGGCTAAGGGATTCTCATACATACCCTTTCTTTATCAACTCATCTACTTATCTTTGTAACTCGGTAGCCTGTTCAGGATTCAGCCTATAAGTAGGCTTGTTAGGTAGTATGGCTCCTGGTTGTAAGTTAATTACATGTTCAACACCTCGAATGGAAGGTAAACCTTTTGTTAGCTCACCTAGAAAGAGGTTGGCAAATCATCTAACAAGGTTTTCACCTTAGCAAGCAGCAATTCTTTCTCAAATCCTCTCATCTCAAGTAACCTTCTGACTAACAAATAGGTCAACCCTTCAAGCTCTATTTCTCTCTTTAGCTCGACTTGAGTCATCACCAAAGTCTCTTTCTTTAGGACTTAGCTCAATTGAGTTTACATGCTTTTAACTTGTTCAGTGATCATAAGACTCAACTTTACCTTCGTGCCCTTAAGCTCCAGAGAACACGTGTTCTTCCTTCCATCATATATCACACTTCGGTTAAACATCCATGGTCGTCCAAGCAGAGTATGTAATGTGCCATGGGTAACACATCACAGAGCACCTCATCTCGATAGTTTCTAATACAAATCGGCACAGTCACTTGCTTGTTTGCTTACAGGGCTCCCTTAGTTTATAAGGTTGGGGATGGGACTTGGTTAGTAACTTTAATTGCTGGACCATGAAAGCAGATGTTGCATTGGTGCAACTACCATTGTCAATAATCATTGCATATAGTAACCCATTCACCTTGCATCTAATATGGAACAAATTCTCTCGTTGTTCATCTTCAAGTATAAGACTCACACTCATTATTCTTCTCAACACCAAGGCAACAAGTATAAAATTACCCTCCTCACTATAAATGACTTCCTCCTCTTTGAACAATTCAATATGTCTAGCCTCTTTCGGGTCTTCCACTTCCTCATCAATACTGTTTATCTTAATGGTTAGCATTTTGCTTCAAATCATCATGGTTCTTCTCTTCGAATACTGAGCGGCCATGTATTCAAATCCTTAACACTTGAAGTATTTGATCTCACTTGTTTTTCTTCCTGAGCTTTGGCCCTTTTCATACTTCCGCGAGATCTCCTTCTCCTCTACTTAAGTATTTTAAGCAAGTCGGGTCTCAGTAACCTTACTTAGTTCAAATTGCATAAGTTTACTTGGAGCAGATCGATTATTGCTGGGACAATTAACAATGGGTCAGGATATTCCTGTTCGATGCCTCTTGATCCTTTAAGCAGCATGGATAGCATCATCAAGTGATCCAATATCCATGGTGTCTAAAATATCTCCAATCTCGTACTTCAACTTACTAATGAATCGAGACACAGTTCGGTCTTTAGGCTTAACAACTTCTCATCGGATCATTAGCATATGAAATTCCTTTATGTAAGCACTAACACTTGACCTTCCTTGTTTCAACTCCTATAGCTTCTTAAATGCATCCTGCAAATAGTATCCTCTCTTCATTTCATCCCAACTCCTAATTTTACGTTCTCCTTCTCTTCTACGGGTGGCTTGCATGTTCTTCCACCAGAAAGTGGCATAACCAGTAAATTTTAACACAAGGAATCTAACCTCAGCATTTTTAGGTACTTCATGGCGTTCAAATTACTTCTCGATCTTATCTACCCAGTCTAGGTAGTCCCTGACATCATTACTACCAGAAAGGCCAAGGATATGCAATCTCAACCCTTTTACTCTAGAAGCTTAGACATTCCTCTCTTCAAGTTCATAATATTCTTCTGCTTCATCACTTACTTCCTTATCTGCTTCTTCAATTTCATCAAGTGTTAGCCTATGCCTAGCAACTCTATTTACTCCTCCAACTTGGGGTAGTCGAATTAGGGCATTAACTCAACTGAACTGACCATTGCCTCTCTCATGCTATTTACGTCGTCTATATGGACCATTTCTAGCTTGTTACCTATCTTCATTTATGACAGTCACCAGACTAACCACTAGGTTAGTGAGTTTGTCCAATCAATTACCCTTTGACTGGGGTATGAAGCTTCCTTGCTAATGTTGGTCATTCTAAGCACCACTCTCTTAATTATCCAGAGTTTCTTGAGTACTAAAATCAAACATTGTTGACTATCTCACAAGATTGACAATTAAAATACAACTCAAACCTCTTACCACAAATAACAACAACTTATGTGGATTCACAGATGAACATACGAACTTAGTATCACACGAAAACCAAGGGGTGGCTCTAGGACACGAGATGGCACGAAAAATAAGTAGAAGTTGATGGTTTAGCAAATCTCGTACACTAACTCTATAGATATTATGCATCGTAGAACCATACATGGACCTAAGCTAATACCTGATATGATGTACAAATACCAGGCTTAGGGTTGCTTGCTACAATCCTTGCTAAAGGGATTGATAAGAGCAGGTAAAGAAAAGCTTTCCAAGGGAAAAGACTCAAGGGTTTTTCATTAATATGTCAAGTCTATCTAAAACCCTATACAAGTGTTCTATTTTTACAATGGGGTAAAGTTGTAAATAAAATGACCAAAGGATGCCCTAGTGGCATTCCGATAATTACAAATAAAACGTAAGGACAACTTAAGGAAAATACAAGAAATAGGAAATTTAAATAACATAAGTAAAATAGATAGTCGAATGAGATTTTTAGGTAAGGTATTGATGTTTGATTCCGAAGAGCTATTAGAGACTTTGGAGCTTTGATCTTGGTAGGCATGATTGTAGATGACTTATCTTGTCCAGGGCCAATCTGACATAATCATGGCCAACCTAACGTTGCCGTAGCCAACCTTGAATGGCTAAGCTAACTTGATATGGCAGTGACCGATCTGACATGGCCAACCTGTCTAATCTGATCTGGTGCGACCAAGCTGATATGGAATAGCTGGGTAGTCTCAACATGATCAAATAGATCTTGGCTAAACAAACTTGGGTAAGTATATTGATCTTGGCACAATAGAGTAGACGGGTAAGGTAGGACAGTTTGATCACATATTGATCTTGGCACAATAGAGTAGATGGGTAAGGCAGGACAGTTTGATCAAAGTAGACCTAGAAAGGTAAAGCAAACCTAACTTTACTATAATAAGGAAGACTTGGCAAAACAGGGCGCAAATAGTAGGCTAGGATAGAACTTGTAAAGTATGTTGAGTCTTCTAATACTGCCAAAGTTCATAGATAGGTTTAAGGGAGAGCTTGGATAGGATAAAGTAGGGCATACTCATCATAACAGGGCAAACCCAACAAAACCAAGCAGGTCATCCAACGTCGATAGAGCTTATAAAGAGGTCATCCATTCGTACGGAGCATACAAGCAGACTTCTCACATAGTCTAAAACTTGACATGTCATCAAGTCAGTATCTAGAATCCTATCATCCCCTCCTTTTTAGAAGAGTTTTGACCCAAAACTTGGCAGTCAGCGGTTCCAAATCCCTCTAGGGTCAAATACCAATCGACAAAATTGAAATTTACACATAGGAATACACCTTAGTTCTTGTAACAAGGGCATTACCAAACAATGCTCCCTCCACTCATCATGGGCTCTATCAAGCAACCCTTTTATCATGGATTTTTCCTTCCATACATCATGGATCCGATTAACTATACCTTGGTAGTCCCTATAAATATCAATTATAAGAAGTAAGATGATCTCAAGGTCATACAAAAGATTATGGGCTAGTAAATCTTATGTTGGTAGGACATAAGATGGCTCATCAATTGCAAGTGCTTCCACCTCTTCAAGCTCAGCTAACTTGGAACCCACAACCTCCTCATTTGTTGTAATTAGTATCCCACTTGTTTCCTCGTAAATCGATTCTTCTTCCTCCTCCCATCTACATACCTCAAATCTTTCCAACATGAGAGTTGATATCAAGTAAGTGCACCTATCAATTTTAATATAGCGGATGTGAGTCCGAGTCGATCCCTCAGAGACTTTAAGTACTAATATTAACCTTAGCTCTATTATCTAACCAGAAAATCGTGTTGAGTTGAATGAATTAAAAATACTTAAATTAACAAACTAACCTAATTATGAGACTTGATTAAGCAATTTAGAAAACAATAAAACTGAGAACGACTTCAAGAATGCAATAACGTATTTAGGAATTATTTCCCCTAGTGTTTAACATGTGATCGCTTAAAATATATTCAATTCAATTTCTATTATTCTTGACTGGAAGGATTCACAATTAAAGTTAATACCTTTCTCAAGTATATTAACCCTAATCCTAAATTATTTACCGGAATCTCTTCACTTAGTAATATAACTTAGAATTGCATTAATGTATAATGAATTCCTACACAAATAATTAATTTTCCGGAAGAAACATGTATCTTATCTCTAAGTATACATGTAATTCTCTCCAATTATGCCTAGATCTAATTACATATGCAATTTCTCAATCATCATGCATAATATCATAAATTGATACTCTAGAATTATCAATCAACAATTAAACAACATAATTGAATCAAGAAAAGATAGAAACTTTATTGAAAATTACAAATCAACCCAAGAGTCACATGAAACCCTAGGTTCCATAATCCTAAATACACAAATTCTAAGCTATCATAATGAATCTAAAAACGAGTTCCATCAAAAACATAAAATAAAACATGAAAAACCCCTTTGATTGATAAAAAATCTCTCTAATCTTGAAGTTGGTGTTGCTTTCGCCTTTTTCTTCTCTTTCTCCTCAAGTCTCTTCTCTCTCTAGTGTCTCCTCCGTCTTCTCTAATGTCTCCCTTTTCTTGAAACCCTCATATGTCCTTTTATATATGTATTATAAAGATTATGTTTTCGTCACCAGACACAGCCTGGGACATGGCCATGTCCTCAGGTCGTGTAACTTTCTACACCTAGCAAATTTTTCTGTATGGACACAACTTGGGGATATGGTCATGACCCAGACTGTGTAACTTCAAAACTTCATAACTTCTTTATTTGAATTGCAAATGGAGTGAAACTTGATTCCTTTTCTTCATTTTCGATCCTAGAACATGTTTAAACCTTAAAATCAAAATTTTACTCAATTAAGTATCAATTTCTTTAAAGAAAACAAAAAATGTAAGAGAAATATTATAAAATCATCATATGAAATATGTTTAAAATTAGAGTTATCAAGAGTACTAAGAGTCAACATGATAGATCCCCAATAAATGTATCCATCAACTTGGCCTTGATAAACTTCAATTGACAATCGATAATAGCTCACAAGTGCAATAGTATAATTGCTCATATTAGTGCTACGTAAACTTGTTAGATGATTAGGACATAAGATTTTGATATGAGGAAGGCAAACATAATAATTCTTAGAGCTACCATCTGTGACATTCATAGTGGGTAATGGAACCACTTCCAGAATATGGGGGTTTAACTGCAATTTAGCTCAATCTTCATCAGCCCTACTACTCATCTCCTCGATAACCTCTACCTCTTCTTCTCTTGCTTCCTTTCCTCGAGCTTCTCTCTCGTCGGTCTTCTCTATTTAAGTATCCCTTTGTTGTCTCATTTCTTCTCTAAACTTCTCAAGCTAATCAAGAATAACCTCTAGCTATTCCTACACATCATAATGGTTGGTACCAATGGCGGATTCTTCTCTTAAGGCTAGTTCGATAGCTTCATTTAAGCTTCTTACTCCTGAGGGGTTAACACGTTGGGCAATCTTTGACCTCAATCCTCTCATGAATACACAAAAGAGATTCATACAACTCACATTGGTTCAGGAGTGCCTTGTACTCCCTAGCAAATTCTTGGACACTCATTTGTCCTTACCTCAAGGTAAATAGCTCTTCATACAACTCATTTTGATATGATGGGGTTACAAATTTTTCTCTCATTACAGGTCTCATTAAGCTCTATATAGTACCCGCCCCTCTTAGGATCATTTGCCTTAATACATTTTTCCACTAAATCCTAGCAAGGCCTTAAATTTAATCCTCTATGATATATTCCTTGACACATTCAGGGCACGGATACTTTTCAAAGACTTAATTGACTCGAAATTCCTAATTTAAGTATCCATCTGGGGGTCCATAACCACCAAACATGGGTATTCTCGACCTTATATCTTCATAGTCATAGTCATTACCATATCTTCCTCAATTGTCATAAGCTATGTTAAATGGAGGTATCCCTTCAGCAAACTAACTTGGCTTATAAGAAGCCTCATTGGTAATGACTAGAACTATCAACACTTGGTGATTCAAGAATAGGGCAGCTAGGATGCTTGCACAGATTAAATCTTCCACTTCACTTCGGCACTTCGACTCAACTCGGATATTAGAATTAGCTCAACCATTAAGTTAAGGCAGCTCAATGCCTAAGCTTAGACACTATAGACTAGCTCGACAAGTTGAATAGGCAACAACCCAACTCGATAACCTTAGGAGTATGACAATTCAGTTGGGCAAGCTAATGGAAATAACAACTCAAATGTGCATACCTTTTGACGGTCTCAATTTGAGCAGCACTTCACTAAAATGATATGTCAACACTTCTTTAGTTCAACACTCTGAGTCAACACAACAACTTAGATAGCTTCTCTAAAGTGCAACAACTCGACACCTAATGGTCTCACTCCACCAGCTCAGTTTAGACACTTACACTTTGAGTACCAAGTACTGTACTAATCCCCAAGATAGTAGCATAACCTACTAACACAACCGTAATCACTACTAGCACCAAATTGACTAATGCAACACCTAAGGAGACCACCACCACTTGTTAATACTAACAACAAAGCTTCCCTCAATTAACAACCACTAAACACTATAAACTAATATAGAAAATCGTGGTTTCAATACAAGCAGCCACAACATGTTCCATTCACTGTTGTTGCGATAATACGAAAGAATCCCATTGAACAATCTAAACCATTGAATTTGAGCACTATTGTAAAAAAAATTGAACACCCACTTTCAATTTAAGGTACCTAATTCGAATCCCTTATAATTTCCGTAGCTATGGTCACATGACTCCAAACCCTACAACAATCACTTTCCCAACACTTGTAAACCGGCTATGCACTTTGCCACACCAACGCACAATCTATATGACTCAATCTTACAGGCCCACTTCCAACTTTACTCTAGTAACCAAGGAGCTCAAATGCACAGATGTAAATAGAAATGACCCTCCTCTATTTTTGCAATGAAGAATAGAGTACAACAAAGCATAATAGGAACCAGACTTATTGACAAACAAATTCCTACATCGTAGCTTAAGATTTTCAAAACTCACTCCAATCAAACCAACTCCAGTATCTACAAATGAAACACAACAACCATTAATTAGCAAACACGAAGAATTCTTTGCAGCAACTTCATACACTCCCTTTTGAAACTGTGCTCTGATACCAAGATGATACGGATTTGCGAATGAACTCATGAACCCAGTATAATACGAAAACTAAGGGTTAGGTCTAGGATATAAGATAGCCCAAAAAATAAGTAGAAGTCGATGGTTTAGCAAATCCCGTGCACTAACTCTACGGATATGACGCATTGTAGAACTATACACAGACTAAAGCTAATACCTGATATGACGCATAGATACTAGGCCTAGGGTTGCTTACCACAATCCTTGCTAAAAGGATTGATAAGAGCGAGTAAAGAAGAGCTTTCTTAGGGAAAAGACTCAAGGGTTTTTCATTAATATGTCAAGTTTTTTTAAAACTCTATACAAGTGTTCTATTTATACAAGGGGTAAAGATGTAAATAAAACGACTAAAGGATGCCCTAGTAGCCTTTCGGTAATTACAAATAAAACATGAAGACAACTTAGGGAAAATACAAGAAATAGGAAATTTAAATAACACAAGTAAAATAGATAGTTGAATGAGATTTTCAAGTGAGGGGCTAATATTAGCTTTGATCTGGGTGGACCTGATTTTGGACGACCTGTCTTGTCTGGAGCTGATTTGACATGATGTGGTTGACTTGACGTTACTATAGCCGACCTCAAATAGCCAGGCTAACTTGATATGGTAGTGATCAATTTGACATGGACGTGGCCTACATGTTTGATCTGATCTAGTACAGTCGAGCTGATATGGAATAAATGGGAAGTCTCAACATGACCAAACAGATCTTAGCTAAATAGACTTAGGGAGCATATCAATCTTGGTACAGTAGAGTAGACGGGCAAGGTAAGACAGTTTGATTAGAGTAAACCTAGAAAGGTAGAGCATACCCAACTAAAGTAGGGCGGGGTGACTCTACTTTAATAAGGAAAACTTAGCAAAATGGGGCACAAATAGTAGGCTAAGATAAAACTTACAGAGTACGTCAAGTCTTCTAAAACTACCAAAGTTCATAGATAGGTTTACGGGAGAGCTCCGACAGGATAGAGCAGGGCAACTCGGCATAATAGGGCAAATCTAATAGAGCCGTCCAGGTCGTCCAACGCTGATAGAGCTTATAAAGAAGTCATCCATTCATACAGAGCTCATGAGCAAGCCTCTCATATAGTCCAAAACTTGACATATTAACAGGTCAGTATCTGGAATCCTATCAACAACTAAAAAATACTGATACTCCTATTGCGACTTCAACTACACATGATAGACAAGCAATACTTAAACTATGTTTCGCATATAAGAAACAAAGGAAAATAGAGCATGAAATTTCTTCAACACAACTCACCTTTCAAACTCCTATGATAACCATAGAACGTCTAACACACACACACACACGAAATCAATAACAAGTTACTTAGAGAACAAAGTAATAGAAACTAACTTCAAACATAGCCAGGCTCTATTAACAAGATGATATAGTCCAATGTTGATGAACACATGACGTCCAGTATTGTGCGAACTAAGGAGGGTAGGTTCGAACCTCAAGACGGTCCAAAGGATAAATGATAGTCAAAGGTTGAGCAGAGGTCTTCATGCACTGATGGTGAATATGACATACCAATGCTTCACACTAGCTTTGGTCATGCTTAATATTATGTACAAGTGTGGCCAGAGGTTACTCGCCACTAGTCTATACTCAATGGACTAGATAAGAGTAGTCAAGAGTAAGCAAGATATACTTAGCTTATACGTGAAGAAAAATGTCTAAATGTCAATTCTATTAACTATTATGGCTATTACAATACATGAGTATTTATATGACCAAATTAGGGTAAGTTTTAGGTTAGTGTAAATTACAAAAAGGATTTCTACTAGTAAAGGAAAAGGAATAATTTACAAGGGTAATGTTGTAAACAAGCATAAAGAATATTTGGTGATAGAAAAGGTGGTGTGCCTAAGAGCTTAGTTATCACTCGGACTTACCATAGCAAATCTAACTAAAATGGGTCCTTCGAAATATCGAAGAAAATTAGAAGGAAATGGTCTACAAGCTAACAAGAGTAGCTAACGTGAAGTTGCTTAGGGGATGTAACTCACCAACGAATATAATACAACTTGACACCTCACTTAATATGACGTACAAGTTGATGTTAAGGTCCACCCGCTACTAATCTTGAGCTACTCGACAAGATTAGATAAGAGTGTAAGAAAGACGGACTTAGAGAGGTTGTCTCGTAAGAATAGAATAATCAATCTTAAATATAAGTTATCTGTAGCTTACAAGAGCAAGGGACTATTTATATTAGGGCAACATTACAAATAAAGAAATTACAAGAAAGTATATACAAAAAAGGGAGTTCTAGTACATGCGAAAAAGGGTGAAAAGGAAAAAAAAAAGACAAAAATGGAAAACTAGTACAATATCAAAAAAAGTAGACAAGTGGCACTGCAACATTACTTTTGTACAAAGATTCTCTGAACACAACAGCTGAAGGGAACCAAGATGTTACGGCAATAAGAAAGCTGAGATGAGAAGATAGTAATGAGAGAAATGGTAACAGGCCGAGAGAAAACTACTCGATTGATAAGTAAGTCTCTCATCACTCGATAGGAACCTCTCAGCAATAGTTGGTCAGATCACTCGACACAAGATCCTAAGTAAGGGAATGGTCAACATTATCACAACCAAGTGTATAGATCAACGTATGACAATGTGGAGAGCTTAGGGAGTTCAGCTACTTTCCTTCGATATAAAGTTTCTCGTCATCAGTAGGTTGCTTAGAGAAGATTCTTCGGGAGAGGGATTGGAGGCCTTGGAGCTGTGCATAAGTAATAGGACTACTGGTCGACAATTCATCAAAAGGACAATACAGATGTTAAGAAAATTAGCACATATGTCAGCTGTCCATTCTATGGTCCCAATGACATTGTGGGCCGATCAAAATAGGTTTTGAATAGGTTAGATCAAGCTCAATAGCTCAATAGCTCAGATGTTTGGGGCTAAAAAGGGGTCATTTCAAAAGGTGACTTATTATCCAGTCAGCCTCAAGAGGTCAGCTCGAACAGGTGTTAGCTCAGCCTTAACATGCATCAAGTCGACAATATATCGATTCCATACTTGGCCTTAGGTAGAGGTGTTATAGAGAGGTCAGCTTGGCATACAATTCGATAACCTTGGCAGCTTCTTGCATGAGGTGGAGAGCAAAGTAACTCTACAAGTCGCACTAGGGAATGCACCGCTCTTCTGAGTTCAACTCTCCTTAGACAACTCGATGAGCCATATGAGCAAGTCTTCAAGCATGGGAACATGTGATTAGTTCATGACCCTTATCACGTGGCATGCATCGGTATGATATCCTATGCCCTTCCAATATACTCATCTGGTTAGTCGACATACCTAGGTATCTAGATTTAACGTTTAGAAACCTAGAGGCAAAAAAGAGCTACCTAGGATTAAGGACCCCAGCTTTGCATTTACCAAATCCTACCACAAAGAGTTGTCAACTAATGCCTAGAGGTAACAAGGAGCTACCTGAAAGTAGGACCCTTAACTTTGTTTTACTAAATTAAATTACATAGTGTAGTCTATGAAATCAAACTACCAAAGTAGCCAAGTTGCTCAGGCAATGAGATCTATATGCTTCCAAAAACTAAGTTCTTAAAGCCATGGTTTTTCTTGATTACTTAGAAGCCTCATTTTCAAAATTCTAACTCGTATGTCCCTTTTTATGTTATGTCATGCCATGCCATGCTATGTTGTCACATCTCGGCTTAGCATGGAATGCACCATCACATAGGAATACCTGTTGAAAACTTAACTCAACCTGCTCATTTATCAAAAGACAACATTGTTTACATGATAAAGGGGTTGCTACATCGGAGTCCAACTAGATATTCTGCTATAACTTATGTATACAACATAATATTTACATCAAAACATAAACCAACTTTTTCCTTTGTCATCTTCACAATAATAAGATTCCTGACTTAGTATAGGTTCCATACAAAAGTTGCTAACTTCGACTCATGCTCTCAATATATATCCCTCCCCTCCCCTAGTATTGGGCCCTACACGTGCAGTTAACTTGAGGATAAAACATTTTATCCCCTTAACTACTGAAACTGAGTAAGAGTGGATAACAAACAACATAATATAGACAATATTGCATATCACAACTGAAACATTTCAATCATAACCCATACGTTCAACTTCACATATGCATCCACCCAACCAGGCATTTACTACTAGTAATGCAGCATGCCATGCATCTGTACCGATATCCTATGCCTTCTAATCTTCTTCTGGTTAGTTAACATAGCTGGGCATCCAGATACAACTTTTAGGAACCTATGGGCAACAAAGAGTTGCTTAGGAGTAAGACCCCTACTAAATTAGACTACATACTATAGTCTACTATTATAAAAAAGGGCAACAAAGAGTTGCTTGGGAGTAAGACCCCCAACTTTGCTTTACAAAATTAGATTACACACTGTAGTTTACCAAATCAAAGTGACAACACTACCAAATTAGACTACATACTATAATCTAACAAATTTAACTATCAAAATAGTCACAATGTTCGAGCAATATAATCTATATGCTTCCAAAAACTGAGTTCATAAAGTCATACTTTTTCCATGATCACTTGGAAGCCTCATTTTGAAAGTTCTGACTCATAAGTCCTTTTTTATGCCATATCATACCATGATATACAATAGCAACTCAAGAATATCAATAAGTACAATCAATCTTTAAGTTTTATTCAACCTAGTTACTTGATTCTAGTTTTTGAACTCTTCATAGTGGAATTCTAGTATCTTACTTAGGGTTCACTTAGGTAAACACCCAGAAGATTGAGTTAGCAATCACTTAACTTCCTTCATTAGCACAATCATTCATAAACATAATTCATCACCTAACGTAGCAACATAACAATTTAACCAAGATACAATTACTGTCATTCATAATCACCAACATTTACCATAGTAGCATATCAGTTCACCTAAGTATACTCATATTCAATCAACACAGCATTAAATAGCATGTAGTGTTTTGAGTATCAATATATCTACTCTAAACATGGGTTAGATTCACTTACCTAGAATTAGTAATAGCACAAAATCCTAAACTCTGCCAAATGGTCCTTCCTTACTTATCACACCTATGAAAATATAACACAATCTTCAAATTAAGTATGGGTTGAACCCGAACTGTTATAAGCTTTCATTTTTGCGTTTTTAAACTTTGTTTGACCGTATCTTACTCATTTCCTATTTGATTTCAGTAAACTTTATGATTTCATAATTGTTATTTCAAGTACTATTAAGATATCTTAAGAATTAAGTCTATCAGTATTATTGAAAGTCCAAAAATACCATTTTCTTATTACAACTCAACCATACGTTATCCTAACTCCGTAATTTACCCACATAAACTTTAGTACTAAATTAAAAACCCTAAAAATCACACTTTCCAAATTTATACAGTAACCCTTAATATACCCCATTATGTTCATTTGATATATATTTGACAAGTATCTTACTAGTACTGATTACTAATTTCATATTAAGCCAATATATAAGCTTATATTAGGAAAATATATAATAAATAGTATACGAGCTCGATTAATTTCTCAAAAAATCTTATAGAATTACAAAAATATGTAGTTTAATTATTGACCATCAATTATACTAAACTAACTATTATCAATTTCTATAAAAATAATAGTTTTAACTTGGAATTACAAAAAATTAAGGAAAATAAACAAATTTATATGTGAGATAAAAATTAAATATTCTAAATATCATTATAAACATCCAGAATTCTAAACATGTAGGACTCATTCGTTAATTTCATCAAAAACTAATTATTTCAATAATTCGGTAAAACTAGCAGTTTTATTCAAAATGATTATAAAAAATAGTAAGCATGGAGATTTTAAAAAATTCTTGCTACTGCAATTTAATACATTATATAAGTGTATTATACAAAAATTTTTAGGTCGAAGTAATATTATTTAATATTTTAAAAAATTTGTCTAAAATTCATCTAAACAAGGCATGTTCATAACCAAGTACCCTAAATTAATGTTATTTTAAGAAAATAAAATTACGACATGAAAGTATATGTAAACTAACCTAAAGAAACCAAATTTCATAATTTTATAAGCTAATTTGATATTTTTAGTAAATTAATAAAAAGCAAGCGGTAAAATTTGACTTACCCACGCATAGTGCCCCAGCCACTACCCAATGTTGGCTTACTTTCTCTCTCCATCACAACTTTAAGCCCCAAGTGACTTATTGTTAGGTTGCCTATAGCCTTAAGAATCGTAATTCACCATATTTTCTCATTATTTTATTTTTTTTATTTTTTTTTTCTAATTTTTATAAATTATATTCTTGTATTTTTGGAGTACTAAATATTGTAAATGAGCGTTTGGGACCTATTTATATTTTTTGAACTTTGCATAATTAAATAGAAATTGAACATGTGTATGATACATGTTAATTTTCCATTTTCCTAAATGACATGTATCATCTCCTCATCAATCAAGTGTTGACTCATTATTTCCAATTAATACTAAGTTGACACATCATTTTGTAACTTATCCATTCAATTTTTTTAATTAATTTTCCATTATTTTTCCTCATTTTAACAATTTATTATTATATTTATAATTTAATACATACAATGTATATCACATATAAATACATATATATTATGTATAATTTAACTTCATTTATTATTTTTAAAAGTTACTATATTTAAAAGTTCGAATTTTACGATTATCAATTTTATCGATAAATTAACATTTTTCTTAAATTAATTATATTATGAAAATATGTAATAAATAGTATATGAGCCCGATTAATTCTACGAAAAGTCTTATAAACTCACAAAGATATTTAGTTTAATTATTGACCATCAATTACACTAAACTAGCTATTATCTATTTTTACCAAAATAACTATTTTAACTCGAAATTATGGAAAATTAGGGAAAATAAACAAATTTATAAGTGAGATGAAACTAAGTGTTCGAAATATCCTTATAAACTTCTAAAAGTCAAAACATGTAGGTATTATTCATTAATTTACTCAAAAACCAATTATTTCAATTATTCGGTAAAATTGGTAATTTTATCCAAAATAATTATAAAAAATAGTAAACAGGTTTACTTTCAAAAATTCTTATTACCAAAATTAAATGCATATATTAAACATATTATGTACAAAAATTAAGCTTGAAACAAGTTCATCTAATATTTCTAAAATTTAATTTAATTTTCACCCAAATAGGATAATTCCTTAAGCACCCTATATTTACACTCAATATTTAATTAAAATAAAATTATCACATTAATCTACACCAAAAATAATCCTAAAAAACCAAATTTCATAATTAAATGAGGTTATTTAATATTGTCGAGCTTGGTTTTTCACTCTCTTGGTTATTTTTAAATTAAGTATTCTTTAAACCGATCAATACTAAACTCTTACCCATTTAGTAATGACCCTTGACTAGGGTTTAAAGAAAACCGATTCTTTTTATATTTTGAAATTACTTTGGAGTTGCTACCCGACTGAAGTAAAGAAAAAGAGTTAAGTTATAATTAATTGAATGGATTGGTTATAATTTAGCTATCGGTCTATCGATTAAATCATTTTATAAAACAGTTTTTTGAAAACTAAAGATCTAGAACCGGGGGCTAATTTATTAAACTATAAACGATTATCACTTTTTAACTTTCTGAATTTAACTTTACTTTTCAAATATACAATTTTTAATCTCTAAATGACTAATCATATAATACATAACTAAATTAGTTAACTTACACAATTTTTTATAAAGATGAAAAAAATAAAAACTTTCTATTTTTTAAATCGCCTTGTACTTATGTATGAGTGCTTATATATCCGCTATTTGAGATCAGACTTTTATAATTTATTTACCAAAAACATAGCGAGTTAAATAAATTTTAATTTTTTGAAAACTAATCAAGTTTATGTTTTTACTCATTTTGATTTATTTAACAAAAAAAAAATTTCTAAAATGTCATAAATCAAGGTTTTTATTTTTAGAAACTCTAAAGTGCCCTAGTTAGAAAGGGTCAATTTATTTTTATTTATTTTTGAAAAAAAAAATTTCTAAGTGATATGTTAACTTTATTATTTTTTATCATTATTTTATTATTTATTTATTTACTTTTTATTTTTATTTTTTGTTCTTTGGTTAAAATGCAAAAGTAAAAATAAAACTAAACTAAATACTTCTTTCCTTTTTTTTCTTTTCTTCTGCTTTTCGTTTTTTTCAATTTCTCTCTCTTTTTTTTCTTCTTTTTCTTTTTGTTTTTTTTCTTTTTTTTAGTTACAATTACATATTGGAATAAATAAATAAATACATAATAATAAATAAATAATTGAAATAATAACAAAACAATAATCTAATGGACAAGAGAGCTTCGGACCGAGTCAACAATGGACAGGTTAGATCAGGTTAGACGAGTCGGATGATCGGGTCGGAGCGGGTCAAATGCTGGTCGCAGGTCAAGTCATGCGAGTAAGAGAGAAGAAACTCCAAAGGGGATGTTATGGGCATCGAATTGAAGGGGAGAAGCCACTTTCATGACTATTCTATTGTGAATTGGGAGTGGGGGGTTTATGCCCCCACATTTGGTAGTGGGTCATACGAAGAGTAGCCGTGTGTAAGGGTGATGGATCTAGGTCGTTTGGTTGGATGGTAGTGGCTGTATTTGGGTTGTGTGTGAGCGGGAGAGAGTAGATCAAGGTCAGTTATGGTTTAGTCCTGTGAGTGAGAGAGAGAGTGTGGACCGAAAGTTTCTGTGTGGGTTTTTGGTAGTAGCGGCAGTCGGGTTATTACGTGTATGGAAGCGGTTATGGGTTCGTGAAATTGTGTTTTGGGCATGTGTGTGTGCTTGGCAAAGGGTGGTTGTATGTTGGTGGATGGTATATGCGAGAGGGAGATGATTAGGTAGTGGTTACGATTATCAAGGGTTTGGTGTGTGTATATATGGGCTAAGGGTATTGGGTCTGTATATTCAATGCCATGGGTGGGTGATTCAAGGTTTGGAGTAAGTAGCATCGAGTTGGTATCTGAGAGAACGAAGGCATGTATTAGCGAAGAAAAGTTCGATAGTAGGTTATGAGATAGGGGATGGAGATAAAAAGGGAGCGAGAGGGTCCAAGGGAGAAAGAGTCAAGAGGGGTTTGTAAGGGTGTCGACTCGATGAAAGGGAGAGTGGTTAGGGATGTGTTTAGAAAGAAAGAATTGGGAATGTGTGTCAATGTGGGATGTATAGTGAGGGTCAAGTAGCTGAGGGTGAGTTAAGTATGTAGGGAGAGAGAGATGGTAAAGAGAAAGATAGGTTAAGAAAGAGAGATAGTAGAGAAAGAGAAAGTACTGTCCGAGAGAAAGGGAGTAGGTCCCCTCCTTGTATATGTTGTGTGTGATTTTTTTTTTTTTTTTACAAAGATCCTTCCCTCCCTTCCTAATATTTATGTTTTAAAAACGAAAGCAAAGGGAAGAAAAGGAAAAAAGGAGAAAAATATGGGGAGAAAGAAAAATTGTTGTCACGACCAATCACAAAATACTACGTGTTAATTTCAAACACATGGCCCAGTGATGACTTGACATATGGCCACACATGGAGTTTGAAAAGAAAAGGATAAAAAGGTTAGCGAGTCTCAAACCTCTAATCTCCAACTAAACCCAATTGTAATGTCCATGTACTTATCCGTTAGGTCATTGGCCTATACCTTGTCCATATATGCAATTAAATTGTACATATGGACTATGTCAGTCTGAGTTGGATTTAAATTTAAGCTTAGGTCCAACCGTCCTTTATTTAGATTTATTTAAATTGAAAAACCATTATACTCAAACTATTTTAAAAAAATTTATTATTTTCTAAATTCCTTATTTTTTTTTTCAATTTTCTATGACTTTTCAATTTTTTTACATATTTTTCTATTTTTTTTCTTTTTTTGTGCTTTTTCCTATTTTCCTAGTTTTTATATTTTCCTGAATTTCATATTTTTAGGTTTTCTTACTTTTCTATTTTTTTTGTATTTTTTCCTAAATCTCTTATTTTTTGGGTTTTCTTTAATTTTCTTTTTTTTCTTTTTTGTATTTTTCCTAATTTAGGACTTTATAACCTCTTCTAAAAAAATAAAAAAGAGAGGCAAAAATAGAGTATCTATAAATATTTTTAAAAATTTAGATAAGTTATAGATGGAAAATTGGTTTACTTGAACTTATCGCCTCCAACTACCACACCTTGTTGAAAAAGCTTCTCTGGCTACCCACTTTTAACCCTAAATAGCTACTTGTAGTAAGACTTCAACACCCCATTGAATTAGCCTAAACCAAATGTGCCTTGTTTTTGTCCTGTTTTTCTTTTAATTTTCTCATAATTTTTCCTACTCGAATTTGGTTTACTAAAATGTCTAATGCTTAGTATTGAGTGTCTATTTATAGATTTTAAGTTAAATGGATTGATGAATCATCATGTCATGTGTCATTTTCCTAACTTAGGTGTCATTTTTGTATTAATCCATTATATTGGGTGTCATTTTCTCTTTAGTTTAAGATTATTGAATCATGTTTTTAATTTAACCCCATGCTACCACATCATTTGGTGACTCACCAAATTATTTTCTAGAATATTTTTCATTATTTTCTATTAATTTACCTTATTTTGATAATTTATTATTATATGTATATATTTAATACATATAATGCATATCATATGTAAATGCATGTATATTGTATATAATTCAGCTTCATTTATTATTTGTATGAGTTCAATAACTTATTTCTAATATCTTATTATATCTAAAAGCTCAAATTTTATGTTTTCGATAATTATCGGCTTTATTGATAATTTGACTATTTTATCAATTAATCCTTTTGTATAGCTTATTTTGAAAAATTGACTTTACTAGAATACTTCGTCTAACTTTTCTACTCTTACTGTAAAGTTTGAATTAAAATGGATAACGTTGTCTGATGCCTTAAATTTAGGGGCTTAGATTCTAAGGTTATCATATCAACTTGAAATCCTAGGATGTTACACCTTGAATTTAATTTAAAAGATTTAATTTTGGAGCAATTTAGTGTCCATCATGTGTATAACATCTATCAAGTGCAAATACTCAAATAAACAAGTTTTTAACGTTCAAGTATTGAAATTTAAGTTCTCAATGTTTAGGTACTAAATTGTCTAAAATTAAAAGTTTAGACGCTCTTGTATGCATTATCCCGACTGTTAAATATTAGGAAAACTGATAGTACCGTGCTAAGGACTAATAAGGTTGGCCATATCGAAGATGAATCCAAGCTTACTGAAAGCTTGAAATGGAGATGGAAAGCATAAAAGAGAAGTAAGATAAGCAAAAACTTACAATCAGCTCTAAAGATATAACGTACCAAGAAACTATCAAGGACTCACGAATCAACTCAATATAACGCATGAGTTAGTCCAATGAGAATACTCATCACCTAGCCTTATTTAAGGGTTAGAATAAGAGTGATAAATTGTGAGCAAGCAAACAAAAGGAATATTTACAGGTAATGAGAGACTTAGAATATTTTGTAATAATGTTGATGTGTTTTGCAACAAAAATGTATAAGAGGGTATTTATACTCAAAACATTAGGGCAACTACTATAAATGGAAATGAATAAAAGGTATTGTCCAAAAGAAGTAATGTATACGGAATATTAAGGGGCATAGATGAAAAATCAAGAAAGTAGCTGTCTGGTATGAAAGATTCTGTCATATGGTTGCTTAAACACATAGTTGGCAATTGGTAGAAGAATTTCTAGCAAAAGCAAACAAAGCTATACTATTAGGCTAGAGATTGTCGATCAAAGATGCCAACTAGAATTAAGGGTTCTTTAGAGGTGAATTCAACTCGGATATGCTATGAGCAATTCAAATTCCGATCAGCTAAGTTGGTGGTCTGATAGGCCAAACTATTGTATAAGTATGTCTTAGGTCAGTAGTTAGAGACTATTAATAGGCATAGAAGGGTTTAAGTAGGACAAGGTAGCAGATTGGTAGATTGAAGCAATTCGGCCTCACCAACTATAGGTCAGCATAGGAGAACTCACTTAGCCATACTCTTAAGCCCTCAAGCTCAGGCTCACATTAGAGGTTCAATGCTTTGATTCCTATCAAAAACCCTTTAACTTATTACTTTAACCATTATCTTCTTTGTAAGTAAGGTTCTTTCTTTCTCTACTTGTTTTTTGATTTCTTTTAATTATCTCTAACTTTGAATCATTTTCAATTTATAACTAAGGGTAATATGAAGGATCTTGTTGAATTCGACCCTAATATTAAGAAAACTACTTATTTACTTCACAAGAAGGCATACTAAATGATGGACTTAATCGACCATAGATCTTTACTGAAAATTAAGGATGAAGAGGAATAACTAGATGAGATGGATGGAAATGGAGAGGCCAAGAAGATCATGATTGATTATGGAAAACCTATACTAGTAGGGGTTGACTCTAATGTTAACAAACTGATAGTTGCAGCAAACAACTTTCAAGTTTAATCAAACATCATTTATATGGTGCAGCAATACATTTAGTCTATTTAGTAGATGAAGATACGAAGCCTACATCTCAAGTTTTCTTGAGATATAAGATCCCTTCAAAATCAATAAGGTTACAAATGATGCTATCAAGTTGCAACTATTTCTTTTTTTCACTTAAGGGCAAGGCAAAGCAATGGCTAAATTCTCTTCTGAGGGTTCGCTCACAACTTAGGATGAATTAGTTGAGAAGTTCTTAGGAGAGTATTTCTCACCTACCAAAATAGTTAAGTTTAAGAACTATATATCTTGTTATGCATAGATTGAAGATGAGACCTTATACGATACATCGAAGAGAATCGAGGATCTTTTGAGATGGTGTGCATATCATGGTCTTCCATTATGAGCACAGATCCAAACCTTCTATAATGGTCTCAATTACTCTATAAGGTAGATGGTTGATATAGGGGTACTTTGAATGCAAAGAACTCTTAGTGGGAAAATGTCAAGGCTAAGAATAAGGCAATAGGAAAATATTAACATAGTCATTACCTTGGCAGCTCAAGTAGAGAGCCTTAGTAGAAAATAAGATAGGATAATGATGAATTCAACATATTTAGTCCAAGAAGATGCACCCATTGAGTGGCAAGAACAAGCTGATTTCTTGGCTAATAGGCCATAAAACGAGCCCTATAACAGCACTAATAACTTAGGATGAAGGAATTACTCCATCTTTTCTTAAATGTGAACAGCAATGTTCCATTGGTAGGTTATTAACCCTAGTAATAGGGCAAAAATCAAACTTAAAGGAACTCCTAAATAATTACATTAGTAGTTCTAATACATAACTTCAAGATGTTGAAGTTATGCTGAGAAATAATGACGCTTCACTACATAATATTGAGAATTAGTTGGGTTAACTAGCTAGAACAATCACAGAGAGACAATTAGGTAGTTTGCTAAGCAATACCAAACCAAATTATGTTAAACAAAAACTTATCGAGTACACGACATTAAACAAAAGCCCTTCTTAGGAGGCAAGCAAAGCTTTAAATTCTCCTTTAGTATTTTTTTATTTTATTTTCATTTGACTAGTTTTCTTTTAAACTAGTGAATTTACTTTTATTTTGCTTCACCTGTAATGTATTCTTTTAGTTAGTAGCTACAAATTAGTTTTAGAGAATTTCTTAAGTTTTAAAACTTTGTTATTAACTTATTGTGAGTTTAAAGTACTTTGTATAGTAATCAAGACAAGCCTTTGAAAGATACAGGGGAGAAGTTGCATGAATAGTGGTGAGAAAAAAAAAATTTAAGAGGATCTAGGCAAAGACCATTCCATGATCCTAGGCACGATTCATTTAACACCAAAAGCGGAGAAAGAAAGAAATTACAAGAGGATCATGAGCACAGTTTACACCTTTGAGCCTGCTCGTGATTGTGCCTATGTAATTCTGGCATGAGCAAGAGGTTTATGGCTATGAATAATGGTTGTAAACTGGACTGTAAACCATCTTCTATTTAAATATCACGAGCATGATTCATTCCGCTTCTGTCCTCACTTTCACTTTCTCTTACTTTCTCTCTCTAAATCTTAACTCATGTAAATTGCAACTTCTAATCCTTCATCTCTCTACATTTTCTTGCATTTTTCTTACATTTTCCTCCACCATAAAGGTATGTCTTGCATCAATTTCTTTCATTTATTATTCTCTCTCGTAATTTTGTTTACTTTTTGTGAGATGTCAGTAAATTTGATGATTATATCTTAATTTGCTTTTTTCCATTTAGGGCTAAAATTCATAATTTTAAGAGTAATCTAGGATGCTTATGTAGTAAAAATCATTTCTTTTTATATGATTGTACCAAGATCACTTCTTGTGCTACTAGATGTGGAAAATCTATGGATGGGTATAAAACTTAAGACTAGCCTTGTTTATCTCTAGTTTTTGTATAACTAAGATTGATAGAATGTCTTTTCATGCATATGTAATAGATGAAAAAAAATTGGGGATGAGGGTGATTATATTTATATACGTGGATAAGGAAAGAATTAATGTGTAGTTAATTTTATTCTCAATTGTTTGTTAGTTCTAAATCACATCAAGATAACATTATTCATTTTGAAGTGATATTTGTTACTTAGGAACTAGTTAAGGCTAATTTATCTTTTCATGTCTTTGTTACTAGTTCCATGAGTGTGAAGGTTAGAACAATGTGGTATTTCTGCATACTTTGAGTTGACTTGATAAACATGTTTATATGTAAGTATGGAAAAAGATTACTTCAAGGCATGACGTTATACCGGGTTTATTTGACTCTTGCAAGACAATGACTTACATTAAGCATGGTCGAGAGAGGTGGCTCCAATGCCAATGTTTGCTCACTAGCTAAAAATTGTTTGTTATGCTTCACTATTCAAGCATACAAAGAAGGTATACAAAGCTCTGGTCAAAGAAATTTAGGTAACCTACTTGTATTGATTGGAACAACTTGGCACAATTAGGTTTTGAAGCAACTGTTAGGAGATTGATAGAAATGTGAGGCTATAATGGATTGTTAGCTATCAATGAGACAACTTACAAGGAATTAACTTTGGAATCTCTAAGTACTTTTCACCTAGAATATGATCATGTAGTACATGGAGTTAGGGATACAGTGTCCATTTGGGTAGATGGTGGAGATGTTATACCTCTTTTACTCGTCCTTAAATTTTCATTGTCTATTTGCAAAACTTCATTATCATTTTTTAAGATATCATTTTCATCGGCAAACAATATATTCATTTGTAACAACGCTTCTTTTTCATTTTTTAATGCCTTATTCTCATTATCAAGCTTGGTTATTTTTGCTTTAGCTTTTGAAAAATCCTTTAAAAGGTTTTTAATTTGATTACACACATCATCAAGCAACTCATCTTCGAATTCAAAAGTTACCCCAGACATGGCCATAAGGCATATGTTAGCCTCTTCTCCATCCTCTGCTTTATCCTTTAAATCTATCTCTAATTCATCCAAGTCACTCTAAGTGGCCAGTAACCCCTTTTGCTTTTTCTTGTACTTCCAAAGTGTCGAGCCTTATTTCGATTTTCTTAATTTAACCTATATTAAGCCTAGCCCGTTTAATATAAATTACTTGACATTAAACTTAAGGAAATTCTTTTCTTAAAAAATTTTAAAAATTGGAGTCGCCAACTAGTTCAACTGGTAAAAATAAAATTAGGGTTTTTTGATAGAAAAACGCTAATTTGACCACTAGTATATCGATATTCTAAAAAAAGTTGATGTTTAGAAAATTAAACAAGAAAAACCGGGTTTAAGGGTTAACCTATTAAGATTAAGTCACCATGTGATAATTAAAGAAAAATTGATGGGTTTTATTTTTGTAATTTTTCTAAAAATATTAAAATATACCTAAATAAGTAAAAGTAACTAAAAATGATTTTTTATTATTTTTTTATAACGAATTTCTAAAAAGGGGAGAAAAGTTTTTTTATTATTTAACGGTTGTCCCGAAGGTGCCTAAGTAGCTACTAGTTGGGACTAAACTGGTCGTAGTTCTCTTTTTATAAAATTTTTAGTGGGTAGACTATTTTTATTTTTAATACCGAGCTAGGTTTACGTTTTTTTTATCAATTTATTTAAAAAAAAACCTAAAAATATCTAATTTTTTTAAAAAAATACCTAACTAATTATCTTTTTTTTTTTAAAACTTAATTTATATTTTTTTTCTAAAACCACTAAGTGTCAAAAATATATTTTTATAAAAAAAACACGATTTTTCAAAACACTTAATTTAACTAAAAAATTGCAATAAAATAAATAATAACCAAAAACCTATACTTAAACACAAGAAATAAATTAATAAAAAACATAAATAATATATAAAAATTAATGAAATAAATAAAATAAAAAAAATTATTGAAAATTTGCCTAGGTTAGATTACATCGGTGTTGGGAGATCACGGGTGATAGTTGGGCAATGGCGGGGCGAAAGTAGGCATACGTTGGGCGTACACTAGGTGAGCGAAGGCGTGCGTTGTGAGCGAAACGTGAGCAAGACTAAGCGTAAGCGAGGGCGTCACAGGTGAGACTAGGCATGAATGAAGGGCGAGATGTGGGCACTATGGGCAATACTGTGGGCATTGTAGGTGAGAGATTGGGCAATGATGGATGAGCATACAGGTGCTATGGGCGAAGACCATGGGAGACTAGGTAGTACTATGGACACTATGGGTGGTGCACGTGGATGACTAGGCGACATTGGGGCATGAGCGAAGGTGATGTAGAAGGTACTAAGGTGTCGATCTAGCGGTACGGTGGCATTATGGGCATATGCTTGGCCGATACGAGCGAGCGACTGGCAGTATAGGCGATGGTTCAGTGGTCCTTGGGCAGTAGTGCAGCGGTAGCGCGAGTGGTGTGGTTATGCGATGGCGCATGTAGCGGCTGTACGGTGGTGTGTGGTGGTACGTATGGCGAGTGTGTGATTTTTCGGTGATTGTATGTTGATAAAAAAATCCCAAATCCCTGGCTAAAGTGTTATTTATAAGCTCAAAATTGAATCTTTCTTATCGAAGATATGAAAGATACAATTATGATTCTTCTAAGATTTACCCTTGCTTCTAGAAACCTTAGTTAGCTTGGGCTTTTCTTTCCAAGCCTGACCCAATCCAATTAAATATAGCCCAATAACTTAATAAATCTTAATTTTAAGCCCTTAAATTCTATATTGATCTAGCTCAAAATTAATTAATTAAGCCCATATCGTCATTTGATCCAACAATTCAACTCAATTTAATTCAACACGACTTGACTTATGACTCAACTTGCTATGTCCTAACTTGATTTCCCTTTTTTATTTTTCTCCTTTTTCATTTTTCTTTTGATTTTCGTTTTTTTATTTTTTATATATATTTTTTATTTTTTTAAACCTGGCTTAATTAACAAAAAAAAATAATTTAAATTGGCAAAAATAAGATGTCTACAACTGCCTTTCTTTATAGTGAAGTTCGATTAGAACTTCGCTACAAAAACAAAAGAGATATCCATTTTTACTAGACCTGACTTAGATAATCCGAAGAAGATAGATCTCTTTAAGATTCCTTTTGGTTTAACCTGAAGAGGATAGATCTCCTCAAGATTTGTTTCGACTTGTGATCCAAAGAAGATAGATCTCTTTTAGATTCGTTCTGACTTAAACCGAAGAGGATAGATCTCTTTGAGACTTGTTTTGACTTAATCTAAAGAGGATGGGTCTCTTCGAGACTTGTTTTGGTTGATCCGAAGAGGATAGATCTCTTCAAGATTCGTTTTGACTTGTGATCTAAAAAAGATAGATCTCTTCAAAACTGATTTCACTTTGGTGACCCGAAGAGGATAGATCTCTTCGAGATTCTTGTTTTGTTGTGGTTGGTAGATGACCCAAAGAAGATAAATCTCTTCGAGATTGGTTTTGCTTTAGTTTTAATAACTAATCTGAAGATGATAGATCTCTTCAAGATTTCAAAAACTAGTTTTGGTTTAGGTGAACAAATCCAAAGAGAATAGATCTCTTCGAGATTCTTGAAAAACTTTGATGAATAATCCGAAGAGGATAGATCTCTTCTAAATTTCTTTTTTTATTTGTCTAAACAATCTAAAGAGGATAGATATCTTCAAGATTTCTTTTGATTAGGTGAACAATCTGAAGAGAATAAATCTCTTCAAGATTCGATTTGGTTAATCCGAAGAGGATAGGTCTCTTCAAGATTCGATTTGTCTAATCTGAAGAGGATAAATCTCTTCAAGATTCCATTTAATTAATCCAAAGAGGATAGATATCTTCGAAATTCGATTTAGTTAATCCAAAGAGAATAGATCTTTTTGAAATTCGACTTAGTTAATCTGAAGATGATAGATCTCTTCAAGGTTGGTTTCAAAAATTAGCTTAATTCTTTTAAATAACCTTTAAGATTATTTTTCCTAGGACTAAAGAATTTCTTAGATAGCAACCAATTGGCGTGCTTATGTCAACTCCTGATATTCACTTAGCAAAATTTCACCAAGGGACGGTGCTTAATTCTTCTTTCTTTTTTCCTCTTTTCTTTTCTTTTATTTTTTTTTTCTTCTTTTCTCTTTTTCTGAAATCTCCCAAACTTTTGAGTCTTGTAACTAGACCATGCTCATGCCTTAAATTTGCTTCGTTCGACACCAAATGTCAATTTCTACTCTTCATGACTTCTAAATGGTAATTCTCTTTTTGAAAGAAACAAGATAAAATTATTAAGAACATTCGATTTCAATTTATTTGGTGATTTAGATTTATTGGTAAGCGTTTGTTGTTTAAGTGCGGGAGGCTAAGAAATAGGGTTTATTGGTGGAGTATTTGTTGGTCAATGACCATCTGAATTCAAAAATATTCATAGATATCAACTTTACTTATAAATGATGAAAGATTAAACATAAACTTATTCAAGAAAAATTGAAATCTTTATTGAACTTAGTTTTTAAGGATAATCTAACTTGACTGCGTCTGAATTCACCGGTCCCCTTAATTCTAGGCCATCCTTCTTTGTCAACACTAATGCGCCTCCTGATAATACTTTTTTCACCACATAAGGGTATTCATAATTCGAAGTAAACTTGCCCTTAGAGTCTTTTGCATTCAGTAATACTTTCTTTAGCACCACATCTCCTTTTTTGAAGTGCCTCGGGTGTACTTTCTCGTTGAAAGCCCGGATCATCCGCTGTTGGTAGTACTAATCATGACATATTACTATAAGCCTCCTTCCATCCAGGAGATTCAAATGTTCCATTCACTTCTTTAACCACTTTACCTCATCGAGTTGAGTTTCTGCCAATACTCGGAATGAAGGCATTTCTACTTCCACTGGTAGTACTACTTCAGTTCCATACACTAATGAATATAGGTTTGCATCAATAGAAGTTCTGATTGAGGTTCTGTAAGCCATGAGAGCAAAAGGAAGCATGTCATGGCAATCCTTATAAGTAATTGCCATCTTCTCAATGATTCTTTTAATGTTCTTATTTGCGGATTCAACTGCTCCATTCATCTAAGGTCGATATGGAGTTGAATTTTTATGATTAATCTTAATCTAGCTATACACTTCATCCATCAACTTGTTATTCAAATTCGTCCTATTATTTGTAATAATAAACTCAGGTGTACTGTATCTTGCAATAATATCTCTTTTCAAGAATCTGACTACTGCTCCTTTAGTCACCGTGGCATATGACGCTACTTCTACCTACTTAGTAAAATAGTCGATCATGATTAGAATGAATCTATGCCCATTTGAAGCCATTGGCGAAATTAGACCAATCATGTCAATTTATCACATCGAGAAAGGCTAAGGAGCTGATAACACATGCAATTCTTGGGGAGGAGCGTTAATTTTGTTAGCATACACCTAATGAAGGTGATAATGCCTCACGTACTTGATACAATCTGATTCCATCATCATCCAAAAATACCCCGTTCCCATGATCTTTCTAGCTAATATATACCCATTCATATGAGGACCACACACTCCTTCATGTACTTCTTTCATTAATTTCTTGGCTTCTTCTTCATCTATATACCTCAGCAAAGTTGCATCTGGTGATCTCTTGTACAACGTAGCTCCACTTAATAGGAAATGAGTAGCCAACCATTTTAAAGTTCTTCTATCTTTTCGATCAGCATCTTTAGGAACTTCACCAATTTGAAGTAACTTTTTGATATCATGATACCATGGTTCTTATGTTCCCTTCTCTTCAATTGTAAGGTAAAAAGTTGGTTTTTCTTCCACTTCAATCTTTAGGGGTTGAATTTCTACCCCATTCGTAACTTTCACCATTGACGTTAACATAGTCAATGCGTCAACAAATTGATTCTGGATCCTTGGAATGTAAGTGAATGAAATCTTCTAAAATTTTTCAATTAGCCTTCCTAAATGTTCATGATAAGGTACTAATTTCTCATCCTTCGTCTTATATTCTCTTAAGATCTGGAGAATTATAAGGGAAGATTCTCCATATACTTCAAGCTCTTATATTCACATATCTAGTGTCATTTTGAGCCCCAAAATACAGGCTTCATATTTTGCTATGTTGTTGATGTATGGGAATGTTAACCTCGCTACCATAGGGAAATGGTTATCCTCAGGGAATATGATAACTCTTATTTTAAACATATTTCACATAGTGATTTTATAGTATTTCTCTTACATCTTTGGTTTTCTTTAAAGAAATTGATACTTAATTAAGTAAAATTTTGATTTCAAGGTTTAAACGCGTTCTTGGATTAAAAACGAAGAAAAGGAATCAAGTTTCACTCAATTTGGAGTTCAAATGAATGAGTTACAAAGTTTTGAAGTTACACAGTTTGGGACATAACTGTATCCCCAGGCTATGTCCATCCAGGAAGATTTGCTAAAGTCAGAAAGTTACATGACCTGGGGACATGATTGTGTCCTAGGCTATGTCTGATGACGAAAAAAGAAACCTTACAATACATTATAAAAGGATATACTAGGGTTTCACACAGAAGATTTAACACTTGAGAAGTGAAGAGACTTGAAGAGAAGGAGAAGAAAAAGGCGAAAACAACACCCAACTTCAAGATTGGAGAAATTTTTCATCAACAAAAAGGGGTTTTTCATGTTTTATTTATTGATTTTGTTGCAATTTGTTTTTAGTTTCATTATGATAACTTAAGATTCTTGTATTTAGGACTATGGAACCTAGGGTTTCATGTGACTATTAGATTGATTAATAATTTTCAATAAAGTTTCTATCTTTTCTTGATTCAATTATGTTATTTAATTGTTAATTGATATTTCTAGAGTATCAATCCATGATATTATGCATGGTGATTGAGAAATCACATGTGTAATGAGATCTTAACATAATTGGAGAGAATTGCATGTGTACTTAGAGATAAGATACATGTTTCTTCCGGAAAGTTATTCGTTTGCGTGGGAATTCATTATACATTAATGCGATTCTAAATTATATTACTAAGTGAAGAGATTCCAGTAAATAATTTAGGATTAGGGTTAATATGCTTGAGAAAGGTGTTAACTTTAATTGTGAATCCCTCCGGTCAAGAATAATAGAGATTGAATTGGATACATTTTAAGTGGTCACATGTTAAACACTAAGGGAAATAATTCTTAAATATGTTATTATCTTCTTGAAGTCGTTCTTAGTTGTATCGCTTTCTAAATTGCTTAATCAAATCTCATAATTAGGTTAGTTCGTTAATTTTAGTATTTTTAATTCATTCAACTCATCACAATTTTTCGGTTAGATAATAGAGCTAAGGTTAATGTTAGTACTTGAAGTCTCTAAAGGATCGATTCGGACTCACATCCGTTATATTAAAACTGATAGGTGCATTACCTGATATCAAGTTTTTGGCACTGTTGCCAGGGATCTTCGATATTAAGAACAGTAGTTGCTTTATTAATTTGACCATTTTTTTTATTTTTGTTTTCGTTGTTTATTTTTATTACCTAAAGCTGCAATTGATTCTATATTTCTTGCTCTTGTAGTGCATGACCCGAATCAACCTGGAAGATTTGGTAGAATTTGATCCTGAAATTGAGAGAACTGTCCTTCAAATTTTGAGATTGCAACCTAGAAAAATTGTGGCTACCATAGAAGACAAGTCAATTGTTAAGATCAAGGAAGAGGGTAAAGAGGCCAACATTCAACTCATCGATCAAGAAGATCCACCACACATGGCTAACAACGGTAATGAAGCAAATCGGACTATGTCTAACTATTCAAGGCCTACACTTATTGGAGCTGACTCTAGTATTACAAGGCTAACTGTCGCGGCTAATAATTTCTAAATTGCACCTAACATCATACAAATGGTGCAACAATATGTTCAATTTGACGGTCTCCAAGATGAAGATCCTAATGCCTACATCTTTAGCTTTCTAGAGATTTATGATACATTTAAAATCAACGGAACCACGGATGATGACATCCGATTGCAGCTATTTCCTTTTTCCTTGAGGGGTAGAGCAAAGCAGTGGTTGAACTCTCTATTAAGAAATTTAATCACAACTTGGAATGAATTGGTAAAGAAATTTTTGGAGAAGTATTTCCCACCTGTGAAGACTGCTAAACTTCGAAATGACATTTCTTGTTTTGCTCAATTGGAAGCGGAGACTCTATATGACACTTGGGAACGGTTCAAGGACTTGCTCAGGAGGTGCCCACATCATGGCCTTCCACTATGGATGCAAATTCAGACCTTCTATAATGGTCTCAATTTATCTATGAGACAAATGATTGATGCATCCGCAGGAGGTACTTTGAACACAAAGACACCCAAGCAAGCACAAAACCTAATTGAAGGAATAGCGATGAACAATTATCAGTGGGAAAGCACTAGAGCTAAGCAAAAGGTTATGGGAATTTATGATGTGGACTTGACCACTACTCTGGCAGCCAAGGTGGACCTATTGAGTAAGAAGATTGATGCACTCTCTATTGGCCCTCAATAAGTACAATCGGATGTAAGTGACTTTAGTATGCAGGGTTACGGAGCACAAGAACAACTAAAATAGGTAGATTATCTAGGAAATCCACCCAAGCAACAAAATAACCCATATAACAACACTTATAATCCCAGATGGAGGAATCACCCCAATTTCTCATGGAGAAATCAAAACCAAGGCCAGCAGAAGACCAACTTTGGCCCACCTAGATTTCAAAGACCATTCCCACCTCCTCTTCCTCAAGAAAAGAAGTCCAGTGTGGAAGAACTTCTCACAAAATATATTCAAGGCAATGAGGCTCGCTTATCTAACATTGAATCATCGTTGAGGAATCAAGAGGAATCTAATCGCAACCTTGAGAACCAAATTGGTCAACTTGCGAAGCTTATCTCTGAAAGACCATAAGGAACACTACCGAGAAATACAGAAACCAATCTAAAGGAACATGTCAAGATAGTAACACTTTGAAGTGGGAAGGAGTTGCATGCTAAGAGGAAGGTTAGCGAGGAGACTAGTAAGAGCAATGAGGGGATGAAAGCAAAAGAAGACGTAGAGTCATCTAAGGCGAAAGAATATCAACCACCCATCCCATATCTCGAAAGACTTAAGCAAGATCACAATGAGCAACAATTCAGTAAGTTCCTTGACCTCTTTAAACAACTGCATATTAACTTACCTCTTGTTGATGCCTTGTTATAGATGCCAAAGTACGCTAAGTTCTTGAAAGATTTGTTATCCAACAAGAGGAAGCTTGAGGAGCTTTCTATAGTCATATTGGGTAAAGAGTGTTCAGTGATCGTGCAAAACAAGTTGCCCAAGAAGCTAAAAGACCCAAGAAGTTTTACAATTCCTTGTCATATTGGTAACTTGTTAGTTGACAAAGCTTTAGCTGATTTGAGTGCTAGCATCAATTTAATGCCTTATAAATTTTTCAAGAAACTAGGATTAGGAGAACCTAAACCTATACGCATGAGCTTGCAATTAGCTGATAGATCTGTGATGTATCCTAGAGGCATTATTGAGGATGTATTAGTCCAAGTGCGTAAATTTATTTTTCCAGTTGACTTTGTGATATTGGACATGAATGAAGATTTTGAGTTGCCCCTTATCCTAGGTAGACCATTTTTAGCTACCGCTAGGGCTATCACTGATGGTAGTGATGGCAAGCTCATTCTTAGAGTAGGAGATGAAGAGATCATGTTTAAAATTTCTGAGGCTATGAAAAAGTCTGTTGATCAGGATGATACTTGTTACCTTTTGGATGTTATTGACACTTTTGTTTCAAGTTATATGCAAGAAGTTCTTTTTAAGGATCCGCTGGAGAGTTGCTTGGAATTAGGCATGGAAGAAGCTTCGGAAGATCCTATCAAATCCGAGGTGGTAGCCCAACTGGAGGCAAATAAACCTACCTCTATTGAGAAAGGGTTTGACGAGTTTGAAAAGGGGAAGGAAGCACAGTTGAAACCTTCGATTGAGGAGCCACCAATATTAGAGTTAAAGCAATTACCTGACTACTTGGAATATGCCTTCTTAGAGAAGGACTCCAAATTATCGGTAATTATAGCATCCAATTTAGAAGAAGAATAGAGAGAAAGGTTGTTGAAAGTACTCAAGGAGCATAAGAGGGCCATTGCTTGGAAAATATCCGATATTCAAGGTATCAATCCCTCCTTTTGTACTCATAAGATTTTAATGGAAGAAGACCACAAGCCGGTTGTACAGCCCCAAAGACGTTTGAATCCAAACATGAAAGAGGTAAGGAAGTTATCAAACTCCTTGATGCAGGTATGATATATCCTATCTTTGATAGCTTATGGGTGAGTCCAATACAAGTAGTTCCAAAAAAAAAAGTGGGATGACAGTAGTTCTTAATGAAAAGAATGAATTGATCCCAATGAGAATGGTAACAGGTTGGCGTGTATGTATTGATTATAGGAAGTTAAATGATGCTACACGTAAGGACCATTTCCCCTTACCTTTTGTTGATCAAATGATAGAACGACTAGCTGGACATATGTTTTATTGTTTTCTAGATGGCTTATCTGGTTATTTTTAGATACCTATTGCATCGGAAGATCAAGAAGAAACCACTTTCACTTGTCCTTATGGCACCTTTACTTACCGCAGAATGCCTTTTAGTCTTTGCAATGCACCTGTTACATTCCAGCAATGTATGTTAGCCTTTTTTTATGATTTGATTAAGGACATAATGGAGGTATTTATGGATGATTTTTCAGTTTTTAGCAACTCATTTTACCATTGTTTGAATAATTTGGACAGGGTACTTACTAGGTGTGAAGAGACCAATCTTGTAGTCAACTAGGAGAAGTGCCACTTCATGGTACAAGAGGGTATTGTGTTGGGCTATAAGATCTCATATTGAGGAATTGAGGCTGATACTGCCAAAGTGGACGCTATTGCAAGACTCCTATCTCCAACTTTGGTTAAGGCCATAAGAAGCTTTTTAGGGCATGTAGGTTTTTATAGGCGATTTATTAAGGACTTCTCGAAAATTGCCCGCCCTTTGACTAAGTTATTAAAGAAGGATGTACCTTATGTTTTCTCTCAGGAGTGTTTGAAAGCTTTCAATATCCTTAAAGAGAAATTTATCAATGCCCCAATCATGGTAGTACCTGACTGGGCACTTCCCTTTGAACTTATGTGTGACGCAAGTGATCACGTAGTCGGGACAGTGCTGGGGCAAAGACGGGACAAGCACTTTCAACCAATTCACTATGTTAGCAAAACTCTTACTAATGCTCAGGAGAACTATACTACTACAGAAAAAGAGTTGCTAGCAATTGTTTTTGCCTTTGATAAGTTTCGCTCTTATTTGCTTCTATCTAAAGTGATTGTTTACCCTGATCATTCTGCCCTTAAGTACTTGTTAGCAAAACCAGATGCAAAGCCAAGACTGATTAGGTAGATCTTATTGCTATAAGAGTTTGATGTAGAGATCAAAGATAAAAAAGGCGCTGAGAATTTAGCAGCAAATCACCTATCTCGATTGGAGAATCTAAACTTGGAAATGCTCGACGAAAATGAGATCAAAGATGAATTCCCTGAGGAGCGACTCTATGCCATCGCCTAGGTAAGTGATATGGAAATTCCTTGGTTCGCAAATATCGCCAATTTTTTAGCTGCTAGGATTATACCGAAAGGACTTCCACACCAGCAAAAGAAGAAATTTTTTTCTGATGTGAAACATTATTTTTGAGATGATCCTTACCTGTTTAAAGTATGTACAGATCATGTTATTCGTAGGTGTGTATCGCACCTCGAAGGATGGAGAATTTTGAGCCACTGTCATTCGGGGCCTATGGGTGGGCATCATAATGCTAATAGGATAACTCATAAGGTCTTAGAGGCTAGATTTTATTGGCTTACCTTATTCAAAGATGCCCAGAAATACGTTGAGATTTGTGATCGTCGTCAACGAGTAGGGAATATATCTTATAGGGATGAAATGCCACAAAACCCCATCATCGAGGTCGAGGTATTCGATGTGTGGGGGATCGATTTCATAGGTCCTTTCCCGAACTCTAATGGAAATAAATATATCTTAGTAGCTATTGACTACGTCTCTAAGTGGGTAGAAGCTAAAGCCCTACCTACTAATGATGCTAAGGTAGTAAAAAAATTCTTGAAAAGCTTATTTTCTCGATTTGGTACCCCTAGGACAATTATAAGTGATAGGGGAACACACTTTTGTAATGCCCAACTTGACCAAGTGTTGAAACGTTATGGCGTTACACATAGAATAGCCACCCTGTACCACCCCCAAAGTAATGGCTAAGTGGAAGTTGCTAATCACGATCTTAAGCGAATTCTTGAAAAAACCGTAGAGTATCATAGGAGAGATTGGTCAGAAAAGTTGGATGATACTCTATGGGCATACAGAACCGCTTACAAAACCCTACTAGGGACCACACCCTACCGACTTGTATATGGGAAGGTTTGTCATTTACTAGTAGAGATTGAACATAAGACTTATTAGGCAATTAAGATTACTAATGTTGATTTTAAGCATGCAGGTTCTCACAGGAAACTTCAATTGAATGAGCTAGAGGAATGGCGAGCGAAAGCATATGAGAACTCCAAATTATACAAAGAAAGGGCTAAAAAGTGCCATGATTAGCGAATTAAACAAGGTCGACAATTTAAAGAAGGCGATCATGTCCTTTTGTATAATTCTCACCTTCATTTATTCCTAGGTAAGTTGAAATCTAGGTGGTCTGGCCCATTCACAATTACACAAGTTTTCCCGTATGGGATTGTTGAAGTTACACACCTAGAGAAAGGCACATCTAAGGTAAATGGGCAACGATTGAAGTTATACTTGAGTAGAAACTTAGAGCATGTTGGACGAGAGGAGTTTTATCTCCACTCGATAGAACTATCATGAGCTACAATCGTATCCCATCGAGCTATTAACGTTAACTATAGCGCTTCTTAGGAAGCAACCCATGTCTAACTTTGCTCACACTTTAGTTCTTTTAGTTTATTCCATTTTATTTTTTCTTTGATCTAGTTTCGCTTTGCTTCTTTTATTTGTTTTAATTTTAGTCATAGGCTTTTCTTTTTAGTTTCATTTTTTTTCTTTAGTTTTCTTTATCTTATTTTTCTAGTTTAAGTACTTTTATTTCTTTAAGTTTCTTTTATTTTTAAATTCATGAATTTAGGCTAATAAAAAAAAAAAATAGAACAGAGAGTTACACGGGCGTAGGATACGGTTGTGTCCCAGCCCGTGTGTGCCCATCCATATACCACGAACACAGAGAGTTATACGAGTGTGGGACACAGTTGTATCCTAGCCCATGTGCGCCTAGTATTAACGCGCGAACACAGAGAGTTACACAGGCGTGAGATACGGTTGTGTCCTAGCTTTAATATATCCCCCGAACACAGAGAGTTACACAGACGTGGGGCACAGTTGTGTCTCAGCCCATGTTCGCCTAGGTAAGGCACCGAACATAGAGAGTTACACGAGCATGGGACACGGTCGTGTCTCTGCCCAGTACCCATACGATTCAGTACACACCCTACACAATATTATCAAAACACACACACACTTTCTCAAACACTTACAAATATCCACACAAATTCATTTCACATTTCATCTTCTCTCCATCTTCTCCTCACGTTCCCGATCCAAGTAAGTTCTCCTAATTTTTTTTCTGTCCTCTCTTGTTTATGCTTTGTTTTCATCATTGTTTAGGCATACTTAGGTAACCGAAATTTAGGTCTTTTGTGGATTTGTCCATGAATTTTGTCTGCGAATTTACTTGTTTTTATTCTTTCATGATAGATTTACACATTTACCTTATGTTGATAGATTTCAATGCCTTTATGATGCCTTTTCTGGTTAGATATTACTGTCTGCTCTCTTAAACCCAAATTCTGTTTGCCAATTCGATGATCACTATTTCATTACGCTAGTTAGGGTTAGAATTGTGCCAGTGATTTTGGGACATTTAGAGTCGTTGACGTATTAGGACGCTTTCTTTTCAAGCTGATGTAATGTAATGCATCTAATGTATAATTAGTTGGATGAATTTGCTAGCCATTTCTTTTACACCAACTAGTTTTGTGGATGCACTCTACATGTTTGTTTAAATGTCCCCATGAGAATTCTTTCAATATTCCTCACTGTTACTCATTTATAACTCTGTCTTAGTTTGAACTACGTGTGGCAAGGATGCGCGTTTTTTATTTGGTTTGGTGTTTCTTCTCAAGTAGTCAATGGCAAATCGCACAAAACTTACCGTTCGAAGAAAATCCAAATATGCTACATCATCTTCAACGCCAAAAGGTGCCATTGTTGAACCATTGGCCACTCTCCCTCCAATCGAGCACCCAATCTTCAATTCAAAGAGGAATACCAGTCAAAACGCTATAATTTACTTAAGGACAAGCCCTTCAGTGACACCCTTCGTTTAGATTAGGATATTCTTGCTCAATTGTAGCTCACAACGGAAATGAAGGAACTATTGGAAGGAACCATTTGGGAGTGATTTTTATCTCTTGAAGCTCCAATTTATAAGGAACTGACATTGGAGTTTTTATGCACATATAAACTCGATAAAGAGGGTGTTAGTGGCATGGGCCCCAAACGCAAACTCCATTTCACTTTGAGTGGCCAGCCTTTCTACATGACAATAGCTTAATTGGGCAAATATCTTAGTCTTTATGAGGATAAATACACACGGACAGAAGAGTTCCAACATTTAACATGTCGTTTTCCACATAGAGTAACACCAGGGACGTTTTGGAATGAAATTACTGTTGGTGATGCTTATAACCCAGCAAAGAGTAAGGCTTCTCAATTGGTTAAACCTGAATATCATGTTCTTCATTGGCTCTTTGCACATACATTGACCGGCCGAGGCTTAAGCACTAGTGTGGTTTCCAATAAGGATTGCCTCTACGTGTATAGTATTATTCATAAACACCCAATCAATCTAACCATTGAGCTAACTAAACTTTTTAGCCACCAAGCAACCATTACACGAAAGAAAGGGCATATTTGTTATGGCCCCTACATCACCTTATTAGTGCAGGCCATGTGGACCAAGGTTGTCGTTTGGTCCTCGCTTACCTTTATTACTCAAGTCACTCCTATGCAACTTAATTCATTCCGACTCATGAACTTTTTACCAACGAGACATCAAGGTCGACACTCACGCAGCACATCTCAAGGCTAGACGTCTTCAGCAAGCTTTGAGGACAAATTTGATATTTTGATGACTGAGGTTCGTTATATCTGAAAAAGTGTGGATAAACTTCATATCTGCCAAGACAAATTGGAAAAATTTCTTAAGATGAAAGAGTCGGATGCAAATAATGAGGATAGTGAGAGTAAGGAAGAGGCTGATAAGGGTAGTGAGGAAGAGGCAGTTGGGGGTAGTGAAGAGGATGTTGAGGATAGTGTAGAAGACAATGATGAAACCATGTCGGAGGCACCATCTGATGAGGATGATGGAGAGACGGATTCCGATCCTTCTTCTTAGTTCATATTTTATTTTTTGATGTTTTTAGCTGGACAAGGCATGTGCAATCAAACATGTAATGACAATGGCTTCCTAGTTATGAACTTCTTCACCTTATTTTCGACTGGCAGGGAAGTATTAGTTTCTTTTTCAATACATGTATTTCCTTTTTCCCTATGATGATTTTGCTTGTTTGATCTCTTGCTATTGTGTTTTCTTAGTCATACATTGAGGACAATGTACATTATTAAGTGTGGGGAAAGGATATCTATGAATTTGTTACTATTTAGAAGACCAATTATTCACATTTGACCCAATTAATTTTTAAGTTAACTTACAAAAGGTGATTAACAAATGTTGGGCCAAATCAACTATGTCATCTTGATCATTATTGATCTTATTATACTTTACTAGAATTAATTAAGCAAATCTGTGGAGGGCAAAGTTACAAGTTATTTAGCTTGGGACTCTAAGACTTGAGATTGGAGCAACATTACTAGTTAAGAGTTAGTCATGCTTATTTTTAAATTTACTTTTATGTATACCTTTATCTTGGAAATTTTTGGAGCCCTATAATTTTTAGCAAACAAACAAATGAAGTTCTTCTTTTGAGAAACCCCTGAAAAATCACAATGATTGGAGGTCAAAAGTAATAATAAGTGTATGAACAGAAAAAAATTGGTAAAGATTTGTCTTGGTCCGTCAGAAGAGCGAGATTGAGTCCCAATGCCAATACTAATGAAAAAAAATTGGTATAGATCGGCCTTGGTCCGTCAGAAGAGCAAGGTTCTTTCCCGCTATCAATATAAGGGATAAGTTGGTATGGATCGGTCTTGGTCCGTCAGAAGAGCGAGATTCTTTCCCTCTACCAACACAATTGTGCTTAAATAAAGTAAATTTAAAAGACCTCCCAACAAAAGCATGAACTAGGAGGATGATCAGAGGATGAGTGGATATAAAATGTGTTTGTTTTAAATTATGGCGCTTAGTGAGATTAAAGAGAGCATTGTATACATTTTAGTCAAATGGACAAAATTTTTATGACTCTTTCCCAGTTAGCGAGATGTTAAATCTAATTTTTAGTTTAAGAATCCTTGGTTAAATGACTCGGGTAAACTTCGACTTTCATAAATTAACTAGTGAACTCTAGTATTAAGTATTGTTGGAGCATTCGAATATGGTCAGATAAAATTATGACATTGTTAAGGGTGAAATTGGTTGACTTTCTTATTACAAGTTAGTTAAGAATGATTTTCTTACTTTTCTGCGGGTCTAGTGTATTCATTCATTGGTTTCCTAAATAGTAATAAATTTTGTTTAGTGTTTCTTGTCTCAAAAGTTTTGTTTTGATTTATTTGCTTGAGGACAAGCAAATGCTTAAGTGTGAGGAAGTTTGATAACTCTTATTTTAAACATATTTCACATGGTGATTTTATAGTATTTCCCTTACATCTTTGGTTTTCTTTAAAGAAATTGATACTTAATTGAGTAAAATTTTGATTTCAAGGTTTGAACACGTTCTTGGATTAAAAACAAAGAAAAGGAATCAAGTTTCACTCAATTTGGAGTTCAAATGAATGAGTTACAAAGTTTTGAAGTTACACATTCTAGGACACAACTGTGTCCCCAAGCTGTGTCCATCCACAAAGATTTGCCAAAGTCAGAAAGTTACATGACCTGGGGACACGACTACGTCCCAGGCTGTATCTGGTGATGAGAAAAGAAACCTTACAATACATTATAAAAGAACATACTAGGGTTTCGTACAAAAGATTGAACACTCAAGAAGTAAAAAGACTTGAAGAGAAGGAGAAGAAAAAGGCGAAAACAACACCCAACTTCAAGATTGGAGAGATTTTTCATCAACAAAAAGGGGTTTTTCATGTTTTATTTATTAATTTTGTTGCAATTCGTTTTTAGTTTCATTATGATAGCTTAAGATTCTTGTATTTAGGATTATGGAACTTAGGGTTTCATGTGACTATTAGATTGATTGATAATTTTCAATAAAGTTTCTATCTTTTCTTGATTCAATTATGTTATTTAATTGTTAATTGATATTTCTAAAGTATCAATCCCTGATATTATGCATGGTGATTGAGAAATCACATGTGTAATGAGATCTTGACATAATTGAAAAGAATTACATGTGTACTTAGAGATAAGATACATGTTTCTTTCAGAAAGTTATTCGTTTGTGTGGGAATTCATTATACATTAATGTGATTCTAAATTATATCACTAAGTGAAGAGATTCTAGTAAATAATTTAGGATTAGGGTTAATATGCTTGAGAAAGGTGTTAACTTTAATTGTGAATCCCTCCGGTCAAGAATAATAGAGATTGAATTGGATACATTTTAAGTGGTCACATGTTAAACACTAAGGGAATTAATTCTTAAATACGTTATTATCTTCTTGAAGTCGTTCTTAGTTGTATCGCTTTCTAAATTGCTTAATCAAGTCTCATAATTAGGTTAGTTCGTTAATTTTAATATTTTTAATTCATTCAACTCATCACAATTTTCCGGTTAGATAATAGAGCTAAGGTTAATATTATTACTCGAAGTCTCTAAGGGATTGATTCGGACTCACATCTGCTATATTAAAACTGATAGGTGCACTTACCTGATATCAGGATACCAATACCGCCCCTATCCCATATGTTGGCTGCTCTATCAAAATACATTTTCCATCCCAATTTTTCACTACTCAATTCATTTGCTATCACCACATTTTCATCAAGAAATTGTGCTTCTAAACCATCATCCTCATCTTCTAATTGGTACTTTACCAATTGATCAGCCATCGCCCGTCACTTAACTGAACTTTAACTTACATACTTAATATCAAATTCAGAGAGCAGCATCTGCCACTTTGATATTCTTCCAATCAATGCTGGCTTTTCTACTAAATACCTCAACGTGTCATGTTTTGTTAACAACTCTATTAAATAATAAAGAGTGTACTGCATGAGCCTATGCATCACCTATACTAAGGAACAATACGTCCTTTCCACTTTTGAGTATTTTTGCTCACCTTTCATGAATTTCTTGCTCAAATAGTATATAAGATGCTCTTTTCTTCCCGTTTCATCTTTCTATCCCAGCATACATCCCATCGATTCAGGAAGAATCGTTAAGTAAAGGATCAAGGGCCATCCTGGTGTAGGAGTGACCAGTACGGGAGGATTCATGAGATACTCTTTTATTTCAACAAATGCTCACTCACACTCTTCATCCCATTCAATAGCTGCATTCTTCCTTAAAAGTTTAAATAACGGCCTACATTTATCAGTTAACTGCGATACAAACTGAGCAATGTAATTTAATCTTCCCTACAGTCCCTAAACTTCTTTTACAGTCTTAGGTGTTGCCATGTTTACGATTGCCTTGACTTTATCTGGGTATACTTTAATTCCCTTTCTACTAACTATAAAACCCAACAACTTGCCCGAAGTTACTCTAAAGGTGCACTTTTCAGGGTTTAGCTTCAGTTAGAACTTTCTCAATCGTTCAAACAGCTTACGCAAAATATCCACGTGATTTTCATTTTCCTTAAATTTGGTAATCATATCATCCACACAAACCTCGATCTCCTGGTGCATCATGTCATGAAACAAGGCAACCATAGTACGTTGATTAATTGCCCCAGCGTTCTTCAACTTGAAAGGCATTACAAGATAACAAAATGTTCCCTAGGTGGCAACAAAATTTATTTTGATTTTATCTTCTTCTACCATTTTAATTTGATTATACCTCGAGAAACCATCCATAAACGAGAAAAAATGATTCTCAGCTATGTTATCTACTAGTATGTCAATATGCGGCAAAGGAAAATTATCCTTCAGTGTTGCTTAACTTAAATCTCGAAAATCTACATAAACTATAACTTTCCTACTTTTCTTCAACACTAGCACCACATTAGCTACCTATTCAGGGTAATTCGACACTTCTATGAACCTAATTTCTATCAACTTCTTCACTTCTTCTTTCATTATAAGAAGTATGTTCGGCCTAAATCATCTAAGCTTTTGTTTTTTCAGTTTAATTTCCTCCCTGGTTAGTAATTTGTGAACTACAATAGACGAATCTAAACTGAGCATATCTTCATAAGACCAAGCAAATATATCCAAAGATTCTTATAACAATTAGGACAACTCCTGTTTCTGATTATTTGTTAAATTATCACCAATTTTCAGGATTCATGGATTCTCTTCTGTCCCTAGAATAATCTCATCCATTGATTCGTCAATGATCACTCTACCCTATTCATGTTGACGCTAACTCTCCTGAATTTCATTTGGAGTCTCAATATCATCTTTGACGTCTGACCTAGTAGGGTTGAAGGTGATATTGGTACTTTCATCGTTTACATGCGCGAGATATCCATTACGTTCATCATTTTTATCAAATTTGAAAAGTAAAGGAAAAAAAGAAAAAGGACAACGAATAAATAATAAAGAAGAATTAATAGAAATAAGGGAATGAATTTTATTGAATTAGTGAATTCAAATTGTTTGAAAGGAAAAGGGCTTAACTAATTGGACTAATTATCAAAATCGAATATTCTTAATTAATCTAATTTTTCATTTCTAAAGAGACCTATTAACAGGAATGGAAAACCAATTGCATAGGGAAATTGGTACGCCAATATATTCCTTCTCGTCTAGATCGATGCTACACTACTGAGTCAAGGCCTTGGATAAACTGGCTACTCTATGTTCTTGGACACCAGCAAGTATTGGGAACGTCTGGAGGATGTTCAGAAAGTCCGGCGGATGTCTGGAAAGTCCATGTGAACATGGTACAGTTGATCTCCTCTCTTGCTTATGGTTTTAGCCTTTATTTCTAAAATCTCCTCCTCAGTGGGCTTATACCTAAGCCCGAACATTCCAATCTGTTGCTTAGGTTGTTTCAAATGACCTCGTACCCCCTATCTTGCTTCTTTGACTACACTAACTTCGTCGAAAATCTGTAACCCTAGCTTTTCCAATTCTTCATCCTCGACATAAGGAATAATCATCTCTTTGTAAATCTCGTAGTCTTGCTCCCCAAAAATAGTAGCCAACTGCCCGTTAGCTATGAATTTCACTTTCTGATGTAGGCTAGATAGAATTGCCCTTGCTGAATGAATCCACAGTCTTTCTTAACAAAAAGGTTGAAAGTTCGTGATATATCCAAAACTTGAAAAGCAACAATGAACATTTGCGGGCCGATCTTGACTTTTAACCCAATTTCTCCAATTATCTCCCTTTTTGACCCAACAAAAGCTCTTACTGAAATTGAGTTAGGCTTTATCTCAATTGCATCGATTCTGAGTAAATTTAGTATCACCAAGGGACACACATTCAATGAAAACCCATTATCTATTAGAACTCGAGCAACCACTCTCCCTACACACTTAACTACTATGAAGAGGGGTTTCATGTACTAGTCTCCTTTTTTACCTAGCTCATCTGGCAAGAATGAAATCTAATCCATTGCAAATATCAAGTTCACTAACAATCCCAACTTCTTAGTGGAAATCCCTTCGGGTGCTTTGACATCTTTTAGAATTTTAATTAAAGCTTCCCAGTGAGTATTTGATGACAATAGCAGGCCCATTAAGGAGATTTGGGTTGGTACTTTGGCTAGTTGGTTCATTATCTTATACTTGCTGGCTTTCACTATTTTCTTGACAACATTTTGAACTTTATCATCCGTATCCTCAAAGATCATTCGAGAAGCCTCTTCTATAGTAGAGTTCCTCTTGGCTTCCTCGTTTTGATCATAAACTCGTCCCAAACACATAAGCCCACCGACCATGGGTGATGAGGCCCTGGTTATCTGATTCACCGCCTGGTAATATAGAGGTGTTGCTTTGTAATTTTCTAAGGCTATTAGGACATTGAAAGCAATCTTATTGGGCTTTCTTAATTCCTCAACCTTCTTAGTCTTCCCATCGTACTAAAAAACTAAAGGCTTAGGCCTATCTCTGATAATTCCAACCATCTCAACCATCTTCTTGGCTGCTACAATAAGTTTGTCTTCTCCCTCAAGTTCTGGACCCCATCTAATGGGTAATACGTCAGCATATAAGACAGGTGAACCGGCGTAATCCACCAAATACTTAAACTTCCCTAACAAGTCTCTTTAGGTGTCAACCATCGGATTGCTGGCTTCATATCTTTTTCTAAGCTCCTTCTGAGTACTTTTCTTTCACAGTTTCGGAATTGTCATAACCATGATATCAACTTTCTTTATCTTCCTGTAAACCCTAAGAAATCAATAATTAAACCCTAATTCAAGTCTGAGTGTCTTAAACTATACAATAAATCGATAAAGCTAGTAACAATAAAATATTATGGAATTTTATAAATCAAATATAACACCAATAACAAAACTTTAGGAATTGATCGAAACCCTAAATCGCGCAATAAATCCCTAAAACTAACTTATACACCATTAATCAAAATTGATCTCGAATTTGTTTGAAATCTTAAAATTATAAATATAAACCTATAAAATAGTTAAATATTACTTAATAATGATATAATTATAGTCGATTGCAATTTTCGACTAAATTATCTATTCGCGTGAAATTTTAATGAAATCGCTATAATAATTTGTAAAAATTTTAATTGTACCAAGTATCAATTAAATTGATAAATTTTCACAAAAATTTAAAAATTAATTTATGATGAGTATTGTTATAATTTATATGTTTAGAAAAATTACATATATTTATCATTAATTTGTATTTTCCTTCTCTTTCTTTTTTTTTTTTATCTTTTCTTCTTTTCTCCATTTGCCACGTCCTGCAAAGCAAGAAAAAAAAAATCAACAAAGTAGCAACTCATGTGACCAATTAAAATGCTAAGTGTTAAGCTTAAAATAAAAGAAAAAAAAATGGAGATAATTACTTTGTCCCATCCTTATAAGTGCAAAGATTGGGATAAGATTTTTTTTTTATTTTTCCTTTCTCAAACTTGCTAATCACCGAATATAAAAGGAAGAAATAAAGTCTGGAAATTTTTTTTTAAAAACAAAACGAAACCTGGAAGCAAAAATGTAACAAGAAGGAAGGAAAAGAAAGAAGAAAAGAAGAAGAGAAATTAAATCAATAGGTAAGTAAATTATGTTTCTAGTACAGATGTATGTTATATAGTATATACATGTATAAATATAGTATTTGTATGGTATTTTTATACATATAACATTTTATACATATAACATTGCTAATACATGTATATGTGCATAAATACTTAGATTGAATTATATGTGTATGTAGAAGGTTATGTATGTATACATGTATGTATATAAGTCTATTATACGGAAAGAGTACGTATTATGTTTTTTTTAAGAATATATATAATTAGTATTAAGTATTTTCATTAAATAACTATAGTATATATACATATATTTGTACCCGTAAACTATATATATATATGTATACATGTATAATTATTTTCGTATATATATATGTAATCGTATAGTATATATATAGTAGTATACTTCCATAAGTGGTAATATATGTATATAGGACATATATATATATATATATAATATAGAGTATATATTATGGTATATGGCATATACCATATAATACATGTATAATATATAGTATACATATTTTATAACAAATACTGTATAAATATATATATACCAAATATATAAAACATGAATAGGTATTTGTGTATTATTTATATATATGTATGTATTTATATTTATGTACACATGTAAAACTTATATGTATGAATACAAATACATTAATATATAAATATGTACATAAGAGTATGTTTTTTTTCAATAAATATATATACATACATATGGCGTATAACATATAGTATATGTATGTAGTATACCGAAAATACATATGTAATATAATAATATCTATAAACTAAGATAAGTTTATAAATATGTAAGGAGTAGGTATAAATATATATATTACCATAAATTAATGATTTTTCAATAAGGTAAGATTATAAAATTTATAAAATATATTATAAGTCTATATATATATATATATATGTATAAATCGTGAAATATAGATAAATAATAAGAAAATAAGAAATAATAAAAATAATAATGACAATAATGATAATAATAATCATAATAAAGCTAAAATCTCAAAAATAGGAAAGGTATGCTCAAAATAATAAAAATATCAAATATAAGGTTTAATTAATTATTACATTGTAAATATATTAAAAAAAAGCGAAAATTAATATTTTATAATTTTTTAAACTTAAAAAGTAAATTTTGTGATATTTTTATATTACAATTTAAACTACGAGTCACAACGCCCAAAACGGACCTCGTTACAAGAAAATACACTCAAAAACGATCAAAATGTACTATAAGTTTATAACGATCCAAGCTAAAACGAAAAAATTATACGCGATTTAATAAAAAGCTCGAATCGATAATTTCACGTAACTAAATGAAGCAAACCTTACAAATTATAATACTAGTTAACTTTAAATTTCCAAACTTACAAAATTTTTATTATTCTCAAGTAATTTTGATATAGACCTTGAGCTGCCACCAGACTACTACGACCCTTAAGCTAGCCATGACTGAATAAGTTTTTCCTAATGATTCCATACTTGTTTGTGTTTGTAGTTAGCGAATATAAGTTCTGATTAATAAATGAATGTGTATGGGGTTGGGTTATGCTTGTGCATGATAATTGTTATTGATGGTGAATTTACTTTAAACTTCAATAATGTAATAATTGTTGCATAATTGATTCACTAAGAATTGATTGTTTGGGACTTGGAATGATTACTGAATAAATAAGACTTAATTTTATTTGACTAGAAAAAGTTAACTTGGACCATGCATAAATCATGCACTGCATAACTAATTCCGGTAGTCACATTACACGGAGGTAGCGAAAGGTCATACGTGGGTTGATTATTTATTGTGATAGATTTCATACGGTGCATACGTACGATATGACCTTACCCTGGCCCGCGGGATGACTAGGCATGGGAGGCGCCAACCACCTAGCTAAGGATCGAGTCCAAAGGCCTTCGTTTAGGGGTAAGCGAAAGCTGCGTGAACCTACTCACAATCATATGTAGAACTCATTTTGATAAAACTGATAATGGATGTACCATTACATTTTAAATACAAAACACGAAGTTTCGTTATGAAATAAGTTCTAATATGATGCCCGAATCTAACTGTACCGATGAATCTCCAACCCTAACTTCGGAGAGCGTTAAATCTGAGTTGCATGTAGTACATGTATTTGTTTGGCATACTGTTTATCATGCATTCATTTGGTTGAACCTAATTATTATATGACTTGAGTGCTGTATAGTTAAGGGAAATTATCTCACTAAACTAATAGACTTATATGCTTATAGTCTTCTCTCGCAGGTCGATCTTTTTGTGGAGTCGGGCCATCGCAAACCCGAGGTTAGTTTTCTACATGGGGTCAGTATGGGAGCTGGATGTGATCAGAGAGTAATTCTAAATGTTTATAGATCTAAATATGTAGTGGTTATACTAGTTTAACTTAAGACACGCTTCAGACTTTGTATTTGTATACTTTTATACAAATAAATCATGTGTTATGTTTTTATAATTTTATTATTTATCGTGAAATGATATTGCTTAAGCTTATGCACTCTTAGTAGTTAGTAGTAGCTATAACCTTATGTATCGTATAAAAGGGTCGTCGATTGTAAGGGAATTCAATCTGCAATCCTTTGTACGGTATACGGTGACTGCCACGACTAGCCCCCTCGGGTCGTGACACTTTCCATCTTTCAACAATTGATATATTGCCGGTCTAGTCTGGGTCTTATCTCTAAGATTCATATTCTGCAAATACCGAGCTTACCTTAGATTCTAAGTTATCTCCTCAATAGTGATGGGGAGACTATTTAGATCAATCTTTGGTTCAAAAACTTCAGCAATGATCATATTGATTGGATTTCCATGATTCGATAAAGGGTTGTTACCCACATTAGGAGTAGGAGTCTAAATGAAATCCAAATGAACCAATTTGGTGTCAATAAGATCCTAGATCTTATGTCTAAGTCTCCAACACTAATCTGTAAGGTGCCTCACTTGCCTTAAATGATAATCACAATGAAGCTTTGGGTTATAATCTCTTGGTCCTTCTCCTTCCCTTGGTATTTTAACCATCAGAAGGTTCTCTTTCCTTAGTCGCGCAAGAACTTGACTTAAAGGAATAGGAATAGGAATAGGAATATGGGTAAACTGTCTTCTTTGTAGATGGTTGTTTTGATTCGAATTCAATAGGGGATTAGTTCCTCCAGTCATGGCTACTAGGGCTACGAGTCTAACAAGATTACCGGTATTGACGATTCTTACGGTGGCTTCTTTGGCTTTGTTGGAAAACCTCATGGGAAGTGCCTTCTTCTCAGCTGCTTCAGGATTAGAAAGCCTTTTAATGGCAATAACTTCCTTAATTTGGCACTCTAAGGCTACAATTTCTGCAAAGTTGGAGGTAGGGTACTCAACCAGATGCTGGTAATATAGGCTTCCAAAAGTGTTGATGAATACGAAAGTTAAGTCCTTTTCTATCAAGGGTAGATTCACCCTAGCTGCTATGCCCCTCCATCTCTAAGCATATTCTTTAAAGTTTTCGTTGGTCTTCTTTCATAGATTATTCAGATCCTACATGGATAGGGCCACTTCAATGTTAAATTTATACTGGTTGTAGAAAGCATGTGGTAACTTATCCCAAGTATTGATCTCATTTAAATCCAGTTGGGCATACCAAGTTAAGGTAGGCCTAGTTAACTGTCTTGAAAAGTTTAGACCATCACCTTGTCGTACTTCGTGTATTTTCCCATTTTCCTGATGTATAACCTAGTGTGGAGCTTTAGGTAGCCAATCTCGTCGTATTTCTCAAATTCCAGCACTTTAAATCTTTTCAGGAAGTCATCATCTTCATATGTCGATGAATTAATCACCCCCATTTGTTTAAGCCCATTAACCATTTCCAGGGTTTTCATTTTCTCAGTCAACTTTTGCATAAATTTTTTTTCCATCTCATGGTGTTTCTCTTCGATCTCCTTCCTCCATACCTCGACATTAGGGGTTGATTCTTCGTCTTCCAGTTTAGGGGAAGGGGTCGTTTTTGCATTTCGATTTGGGTTGACTTGAGATCCTTGTCTATCGTTAAGAATCCCAATAGCCTGAGTGAGAGCCTGAATCTGTTCGGCCATCTTGTTCATGTTTTCTTCTAGAGTTACTACTTTCGAGTCAGGCTTGGTTTGACTGATGTTTCCAATGCCTTGAGTTGATATTCTAGCTCTAGAATGAGTGAATATCGAGCTTCTAACTAAGTGCGCTTGCTTGGATGCTATCTTCGAAATCCCATGCAAAAACCCAAGTTTTAGACTTTTCGGTAAATTAAAGATTTTTTTTTTGTTTTTTCTCTTTTTGATGACTTTTGTTGTTCTGTTCTTTACCTCTTTTGTGTTTTTTTTTTCCTTTTTCAAATTTTCTTTGTTTTTTTTTTTTAAAAAGTCAACTAAATAAATAAATAAATGATAATAATAATGAGTAAGAGACTACACAATTAATGAAAATTTTATTTACTAAAGCTGCAAATTTATTAATCATAAGATCCAACTTATACAATGAACTAAACGAAAAGAAAAGAAAAACTCCTAACTAATCTTAAGAACTTAAATCCTATATCTACAAGAGCCAATGGATCTAGCTAAGACGAGCTTCATCAACTTCCCTCATAATTTTCGTAGCATAACATTCCTTTCTCAGATCTTGCTCCTCAAGAATTGATTTTCCTCCAATAGTCTCTCATTTTCCAACTTTAACTCTTCAACGATTCTCTTACTTTCTTAGAACTGGGCTTCAGCTCTAGCCCGTATGGTGTCTCAGTAAGCCGGCTCAGTAGGTGAAAGATGTGCTGGGTCTGGCTTGTATCTGAATATGTCTGGAGCTTCATACCTTATCTTTCCAGTCTTCCCCAACTAATCATAAATGAACCTCTTGGTGGCTTAGTATTCTCTGACTTTGCCTCTCAAAGTTCTTATGTTAACTATTTTTTTAACTTCTCTCCGTTTCCACAGCTTTATGAGTTCTGCTAGTCATTGAATCAGAATAGCCATGGGTAGATAAGGATCTTGATAATTTATTATGACAACATCTAAGGAGTCTCTGTAAGCTATCTCTTGAAGTAGACCCAACTGTCTGGTGACATAAGCTGGGAAGTATCCTGTATAGCCAGTAATACCGATAAGGAAGGCTCCTATATAGTCTGGGCACCTCAAGACAGCTTGAGTGCAATGGCTCCATCTAGCTGTCTACATAAAGTCTACTAGCTGCATTTTACTAATAATTGACACCAATCCATTAAACTGAGCTTCATTTGGTACCTTGAGGTGGTGGGTGGAGGCATCAATTAGATTCATATTTTCAATCAGGGACTCTCTGAGAAGATTCCCTCCATACCCCTGTATATGACTGAGAAACCACACGGCAAGGATTATAGGGTTCACCGTGAAATAACCGTACCCCTACATCTTCAAGTGGGTGAGTGTCACTGTTTTGTTAGTAACGCAGGTATATAAGATTTACCAACTAGGAATTGAGTTACTAACTCGGTAACCCTATAATGAACTTAACCAAACCTGACAGGAAATAACATTATCCCAAATACTGCTACGATAAAAGCATTTACACTCTTCTCGATCCATGATCCATATCCTCCACAAAAGATCTGATGATACTTTTGATAAACATCTGGGCTTAAGAACCACTCTAATAGTCTTAAGATACTGAGACATTTTTGGCCCTCTAAAGATAAGAATAGGGCTAAGGTTGACCTCTTGACTTCCAACAGCGTCATGAAAGCTTTCTCGAGCTGGACTCTAAGATTTGGGACAACTATGCCTACTTTAAGGGGTAGGGCAGTAAGTAGCTACGAATACTTTTCTATGGTGGGTGTCAATACATGCGGGCCAAAGTTGAAAGCTATAGACTTAAGATCCCAATAATGGATAATGGTCTAAATTAGAGGCCAATGAAGCTAGACTCGCATGAGAGATATGACTAGCCTAATCTTCTTGCGAATGTGGTCTTGCTTAGCAGGCAGGAGTTGACTCAACCAACCTCTCAGGATGGTCTTAGGGAAGGAATACTTGTCCAGCTAGACTTTACGGACAGGCTCTGGATTAACACTACCTTGACTTTCCATATTTATACTATAAAAAAAATAAACAAAATAAAACACAACAATTATTTACAACAAGGGTACTAAATTTAAAATAAAGTTGGATATGATGTTAATAATTTCGTAGCTTTTTAAAAAAAAAATTCTTAGAAATCACGCAGCCTTTCGCTGATTAAGGAGCAATAAAAAAATAATATACATATAACATAAGGGAATAAAATATTCACAGAGAAACAAGCATAATAAAAATGCAATATGTTACACATAGATGCAATGTAGTAGGGGTGGGTGATTAGTAAATTATAGGAAATAGATGAATCCGCAGTCAGGAAATACCCTTATATATAAGCAAGTTTGAAATAGGATTTTTCTTAAAAAATGAAGTTTGTAAATACTCATGTATGAAGGTTGCTAGTTTTTTCTTAAAGAACAATATTAGGCCAACTACGGATTGATCGGGCTTTTCCTATAATTTAAGAATTACTACCTCTTTTCGAAAAAGATAATGTAAGAGGGTGGGGTCTATAGGTCCCAAGTTCTATAGCTCTAAGGCTTTCCGAAGAGAAGCCTAGTAGGCTACATCGAAGCTTGAGTGGGCTACATCGAAGCTTGAGTGGGATTGCCTATCATCGCCAAGCGAAGGTAATGACCCCAACAACCTGAAGGTTATACAATGGCAGTCCGTCCTAGGTTCCTAAGGTAGCATAGATCCGACCACGTCTAAACACACAAATGATCATTGTATAAAAAAAATCCCTCCTAATCCCTTGGAACGCTCGTTAGGCCAGGCTTTCTTTTTTTCTTAAGGCCTGCATCACTAAAAAAAAAAAAACATTAGTACAACTATAATACAAAAAAAAAGAAAGAAAAGAAAGTAATAATACGAAAGCCTATTAATAATCTTTTAACTTTCATATGGCTAACCTACTAAGCGTCCCCAGTGGAGTCGTCAATTCTGTCGAGCCCTATTTTGATTTCCTTAATTTAACTTATATTAAGTACAGCTCGCTTAATATAAACTACTTAACATTAAATTTAAGGAAATACTTTTCTTTAAAAAATTTAAAAATTAAAGTTGCCAACCGGTTGAACTGGTAAAAATAAAATTAGGGTTTTCGGGTGAGAAAACCCTAATTTAACTACTAGTCTACAGATATTCTAAAAAAAGTTGATTTTTAGAAAATTAAACTAGAAAAATCTGGTTCGGCGGTTAACCTATTATGATTAAGTTACTATGTGATAATTAAAGAAAAATTAATGGGTTTTATTTTTGTAATTTTTCTAAAAATATTAAAATATACCTAAATAGGCAAAAGTAACTAAAAATGATTTTTTATTATTACAAATTCCTAAAAAGGCGAAAAAAGCTTTTTATTTTTTAACGGTTGTCCTGAAAATGCCTACATACCCACTAGTCGGGATCAAACCAATTATAGTTCTCTTTTCATAAAATTTTTAGTAAGTGGACTATTTTTATTTTTAAAACCGAGCAAGGTTTACATTTTTTTTAATTAATTTATTAAAAAAAAACCTAAAAAAATCTAATTTTTAAAAGAAAAAAAACTAACTAACTATCTTTTTTTTAAAAAACACAATTTAGATTTTTTTTTCCAAAACCACTAAGTGGCAAAAATATATTTTTATAAAAAAACACAATTTTTCAAAACACTTTATTTAACTAAAAAATTGCAAGAAAATAAATAATAACCAAAAACCTACACTTTAACACAAGAAATAAATTAATAAAAAAAACATAAATAATTTATAAAAATTAATGAAATAAATAAAATAAAAAAAATTACTAAAAATTTACCTAAGTTAGATCGTGTTGGTGTTGGGTGATCATAAGTGATGGTTGGGCAGCGACAGGGCGAGAGTAAGCATACATTGGGCAACAGTGGGCATGCAATAAGCATGCGTTGTGAGCGATATGTAGGCAAGATTGAGCGTAGCGAGGGCGATGCGGGCAAGATTAGGTATGAACGAGGGGTGAGACATGGGCATTATGGGCGATGCATGGGCGAGACGACGGTACTATAGGCGAAACGAGGCCACTATGGGTGAAGGACTAGGCAGCGATGGGTGAGCACACGAACGCTATGGGTGAGGACCATAGGCGACTAGGCGATATTGTGGGCGTTATAAGCAATGTACATGGGCGATTAGATGACATTGGGGCGTAAGCGAGGGTGATGTGGGAGGTACTGGAGTGTAGATTTGGTAGTACGGTAGCGCTGTGGGCGTGTGCTTGGGTGTACGAGTGGGCGACTAGCAGTGTAGGTGGTGGTTTAGTCGTCCTTAGGCGATAGTACAGTGGTGGTGCATGTGGTGTGGTTTTGCGGTAACGGATTTAGCAGCTATACAATGGTGTATAGTGTCACGTATGGCGGTGTGTAGGGTGTATGGTGGCACGTGTGGTGAGTTTGTGATTTTTCAATGGTTATGTATTGATAAAAAAATCCCAAATCCCTAGCCAACGTACTATTTATAAGCTCAAAATCGAATCTTCCATATCAAACATATGGAAGATACAATTACGATTGCGATTCTTCTAAGATTTACCCTAGCTTTTACAAACATTAGTTAGCTTGGGATTTTCTTTCCAAGCCAAACCCAATCCAATTAAATATAGCCTAATAACTTAATAAATCTTGATTTTAAACCCCTAAATTCAATATTGGTTTAGGCCCAAATTTATTAATTAAGCCCATGTCATCATTTAATCCAACAATTAAACTTAATTCAATTCTATACGACTTAACTTGCTATGACCTAACTTGATTTCCCTTTTTTATTTTTTTTTCCTTTTTCATTTTTCTTTTGATTTTCATCTTTTTATTTTTTATTTTTATTTTTATTATTATTATATATATAATTTTATTTTTTTTTTAACTTAGCTCAGTTAACAAAAAAAAAAAATTGAAATTGGCAAAAATGAGGAGTCTATACAAAGCTTCTTTATTAGAATTAGGCATTAATACTTCATATGCCCCGATTCCTTACATTTGTAGCATACCACCTTTTTCTTTCCATTCGTTTCCATATAGTTTTTTGCTACATCATATTTAGTATGGTTAAATGAGGAACCTTTGCTAGAAAATTTTTTCTTACGTCATTTCTTGAGCATCCTATTAAGTCTCTTACCTAGTCAAGTCATATCTTCATCATCATCTATTTCTAAATATGGTTCTAATTCTGTCTCTAAATCAACTTCTTGTGCCTTAAACGCAATTATCTTCTTACTGCTCTCTAGCTCAATCGTATACTTGATATGCGACTCATAAGTGAGCAACTTTTCTTTGAGTTAGCTTACAGTCATCTTTATCAAATTTTGGGCTTCTTCAGTTACTATTTTCTTGGCACCCTATGATCTAAGTAAAATGCTTAATATCTTGCAAACAAGATCAAAATCTTCAATTTTTTTTACCTAGCAAAGCCAATTCATTAGTAATGATAATAAAACGATTAAATACATCTCATATATTTTCACCCAATTAAAATTTAAGCAATTCATATTGTTAGAGTAATGAGTTGATCCGACTGTCCTTAACTGAGGTTGTTCCTTCATAAGTTTTGCCTAAGGTATCCCATATGTCTTTTGCAGTCCCACAAGATGAAATAAGATAATATTTAGAAAGTGTTATTATCATTAGTAATAAATGCTTAGCCTGATTGTTCTTGTCAATCTTTTTCTTCTCAACATCCGTAAGTGTTCAATCTCCATCCTTAGCAAGTTGGATGTTTCCATATTTAATAATTTCCCATGATCTAAAGTCGGTTGCTTTGACATATCTCTATCCTACATTTCCAATATGCAAAATTATTACCATCAAAATAAGCAGCATGATTTGTAGCAACAAATATATTGTTTTCCTTCATGGATCTTTAAACTTTGGACAATCAAGAGCTTAACTTTAATACCAATTGTAGGTCCCAAAAGTAACTGAGAGTGGGTAAGGGAGGGGAGTGAATTGGTTATAATAAAACTTTAAATTTCTTTGAAAAACAATATTAAAAATGTCCATTTTGATTACTTAAGCAAAATTAGGCATCAAACAATATATGATCAACAATAAAATACAAAGTAAAAAGAGAATTGAGATGAGAAGATTAGGCAAGAGATTTATAGTGCTTCAACTTTGTGCTTCGACTTTGTGTTTATTTTACTCTTTCACCTCTACTATTGGGAACCTAGTTATCCACACCTATGTTGTTCCACTATCAACGTTTCGCTACTTCAATAAGAGAGAAATAATTATAAGCATTTCTACTCCGTCTCACTAAGCTACCCTTATCTACATACAGATCTACAAAAATTTGATTATCTCTCCGACACAAAGCCTATCACACATATAATTGTGTTTGCAATAATAATGAGTACTAAATACAATGATCCTCTTAATTAAAGTATAAGATAAAATGGTAATATAAAACCAAAATAGACAATATTGTCTCTGAATTGGGTTTTGAATGTGCTTTTGAATTTTCTCGAATATGAAGTTTATAGTAAAACAATTGCAAATAAGATCTATCTCAAACATTTGAACTTCCTTACTTTATATTCTTCAGGTGCAACGTCTCTTTACTGAATTCTTGAAGAATATCTTCAACTAGCCGTTTATGAAAGCTTATCCCATAATATGTAGAGAAATATCTTCACCGGGTGTTATCTTTTAAATTTAAAACATGAATCTTGCAACTCTTAAAATTGAAATTAACTCTTGAAGGTAGATAAGGCTTAATCCTCCTTGAATATTTAAAATTCGAAAAACAATTGAATCTGTTATATTTCGTCTTATGTTTTTCCATTGACGCTTGAGAATTAAATATCTTCAACATATGATGACCACTTGACGAAATTATGGTCATTAGAGAGTATTTTGATCTTCGAAAAAAATTGGGAACAAGTACGTTGGAAAGCATTTCCCAAATCTGATACTAACTTGAACCAATAGTGGAAATTGTCTTCGAATTTTAAAACCATACCAGATGCAGAGTCTTTGTCCTCATCCACTTGCGACTTATGTCCATGATATCCGTAATACTTCCGTCGAAAAGGATAAAACTTAATCCCCTTTTTTTAATTCAACATTTGAAATTTGAATAATTAAAAAAATTCGTCCAAAAATGCCAGCAAAAATTAATCTTGATGATATCCTCAACAAATATCTTCTCAAACCTTATCCCATCATATATTTATAATACCCTTTTGATTCGAATTCAAATTTCTTTTAAAAACTTCAACAAATCTCCGTATTAAAAAAATATATATATCTCCAATAAATTCTCCCCCATATCTTCAAATAAATTTGAATAATCAAATTTAAAAATATATCTCTAACTTAATCCCATATTCTTATCTTATCTTCCTCAAAATAGATTCCACATATTTTGACCTCGTAACATCTCAAATTAATCTAAATATCCATGCCACGTTTGAGTTAGTTAAGAAATTTCCACGGAGTGCCACGTTGCACCATATGGTAAATAATTTGAATTGCGTATACTCCATATAAAAGCATTGTTGCCATATCAATACCATAACTTACCAATGCTGCTAGACACTTGTCATCTTCAAAGATTAGGCTTCGCGGTTGCCTAAACTTGTGATGTTGTACTTCCATTTAATGGCCATGTTAATTATATATATATATTTTTTGCCGAATCAAAAGTTATAGAATTGAATATTCAATCTTCTTTGTATCACAATGAAATATATCACCCCCACGTTGGCTGCTTGTACCATTCAACATATTGTGGATACCGAACCTTGGATCAACAATTTCTCCAAAACTTAATTCCACTTCCTTATAATTTAATCCAACTATATCCATTAAATTATTCCACCTTAAAATTAATCCCAATAGATATAAATCAACTTAGTGAAACATGTTGAATATATTATTTAAATATATCTAACAAGTGGAGTTAAGCCTTTATAAAACTAATTATCCAACTTAAACCACATATATAATCAAAATGTCCAACTTTTACATATACCAAGCTATACTCTTAATTTTTAACACTTAAATAACCTGTACACTTAATAAACACGTTAATAATTATAGAGTACATGTTTTGTTATTATCAAAACTTAATTAGTAGACCTAACAAAACTAATTATATCTTTGTTGGACTCTATATTACTAGGCTAGTGAAGAATTTAGGGTTATTTAATGATTTACCTTCAATCAGAGTTGGTAAATGAGATGGAACCTATGTCACTAGAGTCTTGGAGGGCAATGTGGATTTGACTACAATAAGTGACATAGGTTTAGGTTGAACAATCTAAGGAGATAAATGAAGGAGAAGTACCCTATTGAATATCATAGTCAACCATCTAGTTCTTCCTGTAGGCCTAAGTTTTCCATCGCAAAATTAAAAAAGATGTTGGCAAAGATCTTCAAAAGGCAGAAGACTTTGATAAAGGAAGTCAGGTATACAAAGAAAGTTACTAAGAGGCTTCTTTAAGCCTAAAATGTTAATTTACCTTCATTAATAGCTAATTTTGATATTGATGAGAATGAGTTTGATTTAGAGAGTGATAGAGGAGTGATTTACTTTGATTTTATTTCTAGACTAATGTACATTGTTGGATCTTCTATTTTGATAACTGTTGTATCTTTGCTTATTTTCTTTCTTTAGATGAACTCGATGGGAGTTGTAGGCGTAGACAATTTAATTGTAGTTCTTTTTGTTAGTTTTGGCATTTTGGTTACTTTAGTTTTTATTTTCTTTTGTTATTTTTACTTTTTCTCATCTTCTTACAATGACCTCGATTAAGCATTCACCAAAAAAGGAATTCACAAACAAAGAATTTATGAATTTTCAATATCAATGCAGTTTTCATTTTCCCTTTTTTTTATTATTTTGTTTCTTTTTTTATTGTTCATATATTAAAGACAATATACAACTTAAATGTGGATGAGGTATTAAAAACCTTTACTATATGTATATCCCATACTTAATCTTTGCTACTTTCAATAAATTGAGTTACCTAATGTTGCATATTATACTAAGAGGATTTACATCTAATTGAATAGAAGTAGTTGAAGCAACTTCATTATGAAAAGTGTGAAAACTTTTGTGAAAGTTATCCATTATTTGGCTTGATTATGACTCTAGTACGTTTTGCTAGATTTGAACAATAAAATTTGTGTGAAGCAAAGCTCCCTATTGTTTAAACTTAGATTGAAACATAAGATTAGTTTAGATATTGTCTAGTTAAGGGTTAGTTATTTTGTTTTTAAACTTGCTTTAGTGTATGCATTCCCCTTTGATATTTCATTGAGCATTTTATTTGGAGTGAATAAACAAATGAAACTCTCTTTGTTTTTTTTTAAATTTCTTAAAAAATCAATATAGCTAGAAGAAAATTAAATAAATAACTGATTAAATTAAATAAAATTGTTTAATTATAAGCCTTATTAACTTAAGTGATTAAACCTGTGGGGTGCTTACTTTAGGAAGAATAACACTTGTTAACTTGGGTGACGAACTTAGTAATAATGACCGATAGCTTGCTTCTTGGGTCAAAAGAAAAATCTACGTGAAGGTTAAACTAAATTAAAGAAAATGATCTTAATTGAAAAAGAGTAGTGGATACTTTGAAAAGGAGTTTTAATGCCTAGTAACCTAAGGTTATTTTGTCTAGAATGTACTGATTGATGAAACCATTTTTGTAAAATAAAAAGAATCAAGAAAAAAATCTTTGAATGAAAATTGAAAATAAAGGGATGATTTAGGAATGAATTGATGTAATATGTATTCATTTTGAGTCTTTTTGTACTTAACGTGATTAAAAAGAGGGATATATACCATTTAGTCATAGTAGATAAAATATTTACGACTCTCTTAAGTGATATAGCTAACTTTGAATTACATTGATTAGTTTTGAAATCTAATATGGTCTTTATTCAACTTAATGTATTGTTACTTTAGTGTTATAAGAGCATGGTACGAGATAAAATGATATAAAGGGTAAAATGATTTGAGTAAAGTTGTTGGGTTTTAAATCTTGATTCAAGATGTATTGATCGTTGAGTTAGCTATGTGCAGTTTGAGGGTAATTGAATTTGAATTGTCATCCTTAAGATATTTTTTTTATTTGATTTAGTTTGCTTAAAGACAAGCAAAAACGTAAGAGTGGTGGAATTTGATAACACTTATTTATACTTATTTTTATAGAGTATTTTGATAATGTTTTAATGTGTTTCTTGGGTGTTTTTAAGTAATTTTGGGAATTATTTGAGTTTTATTTTAATTTTAGGCTTTGTTTGATGGTTTTTATTGAGTGTGGGATGATTTGGAGAGTATTTGATCAAGTTTCGAAGCATGAGGAAGAATGATGTCGAGGGGTATAACCTATGGATTAAGTTCGCGCCCTAAGTAGCAAGGGAAAATAAATTACGAGAGAATCACGGTCAAGATCACGATCGTAATTGATAGGAATCAAAACACCAGACCCTTGACCTGAGCCCGATGGCTAGAAAGCATAACCAGGTGAATTCTTTTTTTATGACCTACTATTAAGTAGTCTAAGCTATTGCAATCTACTGCTTGATACCTTTGCTGTGCCAAACCCTCTTGTACTCAGTAATTGTCTCCAACTGCTAACTAGAGCTACACTCGAGTAATAGCTCAACAGATCTAACCACCCACATAGCTGACTTGAATCCAAGCCATACTGAATGTGTTTGAGGTAAATTCACCTCGAAAGAGTTATCTATTTAGCTCTGCATAGTTGACCCATCACCTCTACTTAGTACCTCGACTCGCCAGTCCCCGCCCTAATCATATAGAATTATCTTTTATGCTAGAAAGTCATCCATCCATAGGGAGTTATGTGTCCAAGCAATCATACAACAGAATCCTCTGTACAAGATATCCACTTTTGTTGTATTTTCAATTATATCTTTTATTATTTCTTATATATTACTTCTTTTAAACATTACCTTTTTAGTCTTTTCCATTTTGAGCGGGATGCCCTAACTTTTTGAGTATAAATACCAACTGTACACTTAGTTGCATCATGATTTTACACTTCTGATATTGAATATATACTTTTGTAAACATTGCTCTCAACTTGTTTACTTACTTTACTCTTATCTTAACCCTTAAGTAAGAATAGGTGGCGAATATCCTCATTGGATTAACTTGTGCATCATATCGAGTTGAGTTTTGAGTTCTCAAAAGTTTCCTAGTATGTCATATCCTTAAAGTTGCTCAAGGTTTTACTTATTTACTTTTCCTATTTTTCCGCAATTCCCATTTCATTTTTCAAGCTTTTTGTAAGCTTAGACTTACCTCTACAACCATCCTTGTCAGTCCTTAGCTTTAGTTCGCATTAGTAATCCTTGACCTTAAACCAAATGTTTCCTTAACTTATTGGATTTCAAGTTAAAAGGGAGATCATGCTTGAGAAGCATGACCATGATCTGGGGCTGTGATCATGTTACTCTCCATGAATTTTTTTATTTTTCAAGAGATTCTTGTAACTCTAGTTCACTTATGTATAAATATGAGTTCAAGCTATAGTTTTGAGGAGAGTTAGGGTTTTTTAAGAGAAAAACAAGAGCAAGAAAGGATTGTTTTCTTATTCTTTTCATCTTCAATGATTTATTTGATTTCTTTTTAGTATTTTTATATTGAATCCTAGTTTACTATGTAAGAATAATTATCTTTCTTTAGTTCAATCAATGAATTGTTGTGTATGTTCTAATTATGTGCTCTTATCTGTTCTTTAAATAAATAATACTAAGTTGTTAGTTCATTGTTCGATTTCTTGCATTAAGATCGAAAGATGATACGTATGAATAAATCTTGCATAATTAGAAGGAGTTAGTGTACACTTAAAGATAAACTACATAATTTCTCTAGATTATGATAAAATCTAATAGTAATCCACAAAATGTAATGCAATTTTAGGATTCAATTAATCAAAAAAGGATTTCTGTTAATTATTCTAGGGTTAGGCATTAATATACTTAAGAGAGATATTAGTATAATTTAGGAATCCTCATAATCGATGAAATTGAATGTTGCATGGTTATTGGGAGAATTCAATATTTCAATACTAAAGTCTATGTATTCCTAATAATCATTATTGTTTTCTTTATTTTTATGTTTTAATATTCATTTTATATTATTTTGTTTGATTAGATTTAATAGTTTAATAACTTGTGCTTAATTATTAAGTTAGATAATAAGAAAATAAAGGGAATTACTAGTACTTCATTGAGTTCTTCATGAGTGATTATACTTGAACTCACATCTAATATACCATAATTTGATGTGTAGACTTGCCTTTAATTGCTCACTTTGTAAAGTTGATGTGAAAAAATGGAAAAGTTTAGAATTTAAGTGTAAAAATTAAAATAAGTTAAAATATTACGAACATACAATGTAATACATTAGTTGGAAAAGGAAAGAAAAATTGAGCTGTTTTGTAATTGTAAAATAAAAAATGCTCAAAAATCTTGGAAAAAAACGTGGGTAAATTGTAAATATATTTTTTATATTTGCTTCATCTATGTTTAGACAATTTTTTTTTTTTAATTCAGAGTTTATACTTCAAATATTTGAAAAAAAAAATGCGTTTTTGAAACTTATTTTCCCGTTTTAAACCTTGGATAAAATTATTAAAAATAATAAGAATATTTGTTATTATCCTTAGAAAGATAAAATCATTACAGAGGACACAGGAACAATTTTGCTTTTAAGATTAGATATTTGTCATTTGTGCGAGAAAAATATTTTCTTGGGCGTTACTGCCTCTATTCACTTGTAAGCAGATCGCAACTCCTTGCTTCATCGTTGATGCTGAAACCATATAATCCTTAATCAGTGGATAAACCTGAGAACGACACGAGGCAGAAACTCAACCTCTACTGACACTTGACGATTGTCGGGCCGAACCAAAACAGTCTGAATCCCATAGAAATAACATCACCTTAAAAACCCAAACTAACATAATACGCTTCAATATTCCATGGCTTCTCTCCTCTTCCCAGCTGCAAGTGCAAGCACATTCCAACTCTATCCTACTAAACACTATCACTTCTCTACCCTAAAGCCCAATTCATCTTTTCATTTGAATTTAAGCAAATGCAATGCTTTCAATGGTAATATAGCAGACGTGTTGGGAGCATCCTTGGATTTAGACCAAGCGCTGTCTCAGTATCCTGTTTTCCAGTCTGGGTTCGTGCAATTTCAGAAAGTAGCAGATGACTTAACAGATACGCAGAGATGGGGATTTGTAGTTTTTGCTGGCTTAACGTGGATATACTTAACTGCAAGACCCGGTGTGCTGATAGGAGCGATCGACGCATATGTTTTGGCGCCATTGCAAGTTGGTTTTGACAATTTGAGTGGAAGGAGGAGCTTGATGAGGACTGATTTTTTGATTGGGGATAGATTAGGAGAAGGGTCTTTTGGGGTTGTCTATTCTGGTGTTGTCGTGCCAAAAAACATGAGGGTTGAGGAGAGGGTGCAAAAGAGAGGACGTGGCAAGGCATCGGATCAGTTGGATAAAAGGTTCAAGGACAAGGTCATTCTTAAAAAGGTAGAGCATCTTTTTACTGATACAATGATCTTGTTCGGCTTAAATACAGATTACATTTAATTTTGAACCTTTAATTTGTAACTGCACTGTTCGTTCAATGCCATGCTGTTTCATGGAAGCTAGGGATATTGTAAGTTCACTCATTTTACAAGATTTTCCTGGTTATGTCTTTTCTTGTTTATACTTTCCATGTTTCCATATGCATCGGTAAAGATGGAGTATTAAGGATCGGCAGGATTCCAAACCTGCGTATCCAGCTGGTTTGATACCATGGTAAGAATATCCGTAGCAAGACTAAGATACTTGGACTATTTTTCGTGTATTATATAACTTTAGTTTGGCTTAGTACTGTCTATATGATTGTGGTTGATTAGATTCGCTTGTGTCTCAAGTTGGAAGTTCTCTCTTTGAGACAATGTTTCAAGTACTAGAAAAGCTAGTATATAGGTGTTAATTAGAATTTATTGTCTAAGATCTTGCTAGTTCTTGTATCAATAACTGTCCTATCGATTGTGCGGATGACAAACTTCAGGTTAAGCTAGGAGTCCAAGGTGCAAAAGAATGTGGAGATTTTGAAGAGTGGTTTAATTACAGGTTATCAAGAGCAGCGCCAGAAACATGTGCCAAGTTTCTTGGAAGTTTTGTTGCTGACAAGACAAATTCACAGTTCATAAAGGGTGAAAAATGGCTTGTCTGGAAATTTGAGGTATTGAAATCTTAATTACCACTTTCGAAATACCATTGCCACATTGAATTGCTATCTATTAGATGGTCACTATCAAGTTTGCTGCTTCAGTTAGCAAAGTCATATTTATCGGTAATTTCAAGTAATCTGCAGAAAGAAACAAAGAAACAACATATTTGTAAGGGCCATTATATGTATATTATCTACCCTTGCTGACTGCATGTATTCTTCATGCACTAGGGCGATCGTGATCTTGCTGATTACATGAAGGATCGCAACTTTCCTTTGAATTTAGAGTCTGTCATGTTTGGCCGTGTCTTACAAGGAGTAGACTCTTTGAAACGGAATGCACTGATCATCAAACAAGTAATGCGCCAAATTATCACTTCACTCAAAAAAATCCATGACACAGGAATCGTGCATAGAGATGTCAAGCCAGCCAACTTGGTGGTGACAAAGAAGGGACAGATCAAGTTGATAGATTTTGGGGCAGCTACCGACCTTCGTATTGGCAAAAATTATGTGCCCAATCGAGGTTTATTGGATCCTGATTACTGTCCTCCTGAGTTATACGTACTTCCAGAGGAAACACCTAGCCCACCTCCAGAGCCTGTTGCTGCTTTTCTCTCTCCAATTTTGTGGCAGGTAAAGGACTTCCCTCTTGATGATTGACTTGTTACCACTAATATTTGCTTCTTCATCGAACAGTGGAATCGGGACACTGCATCAACTCTTTTCATTGACTTGATGAATATTGTTGTTATATTACTTTCAAGATGCTTAAGCCTGTTTGCTTTCAGCATACACTGTTGTCATTTGAATCCTGCAATATTTTTCAGGATCTTAGCAAAGTTTTCTAATATGCAACAGGCCTCACCTTATTGTAGTGCCTCATTTTCTTTACGGTTTCCCTTTGGATTGCAGAATCATAATTAGTAATTCTTGCTGCAGCTAAACAGTCCTGACTTGTTTGATATGTACTCTGCTGGGATTGTACTCATGCAAATGGCAATTCCAAATTTAAGGTCTACAGCAGGCTTGAAGAATTTCAATTTAGAGATTAAAGCAGTTGGATATGACTTGAATAAGTGGAGGGACCGAACTAGACTGAGACCTGATTTGACAATTCTTGAACTGGACTCAGGTAGAGGTTGGGACCTTGCTACAAAGCTTATTTCTGAGAGAGGGTCTTTCAGAAGGGGAAGATTATCAGCTGCTGCTGCTCTTAGGCATCCTTATTTTCTTTTGGGTGGTGATCAGGCAGCTGCAGTTCTTTCAAAATGGAGTTTTACCAAATAGTGAGCTCCTTTATGCTTTTAAGTACGTACAACCCTACCAATTGCTTTCTTATGCCTTCTCAAACCTTTTGGTTGGTTCATACATATTGCTTTTTTCCTTTTATTTTCTTTTTCCTCCTCCAAAACACACAGCTTGAGGAACGGCTCATAATGAATAGAATTGGCCTCTGAATTAATGAATTGGAGGAAACTCCTCATCATCTGAGTGCCTAAGAGTTCCTGTTGATTCATCATTTATAGACCCTAATGTTGATTTCTTTTCATTGGCTGTCTGACTATATCAAGGTCTCCTATTTCATGGCCATAAGGCAATGAACCCTAAAATTGTCTATACGGTTTCAAGAGCTGCAATCAATATTATATTTTAGCACAACTTGTTATGAGTTGTTTCATCATTGTAACCCGTAATAACCTCCTTTACTCTAATCAAGCAGTTCACATATTTCCATTGGCTTGACAACTAGTTTGTTTGCCAAGTCCCGTCCTACCAGTAATGGCTAACCAACCTTGTGCTGGAGCTCTGGAAGGAACCATGTCGAGGAACTCTGCCAGATGACCATGTAACTTTGACAAAAAGGGCTGCCTCCCTATCTACAGAGAAGCAAGCCCAGATTTACTTATCATTGAATCTTAGAAACATTTCTTGTATGGAATTTTTTTCCAGTATCATGTATATATAGTTTCATTGTCAGACAAAGCAACTCTGGAGGTACTAGCCTTTTTCATTATCTTGGCATTTGCTCTTGAGGACTTGAAGTTCGCTTAATATATACGCCACTAGTGAATTCAGTCACAATGCTGATGTACCGTTATGCATGCCTTGTTGAATTATCAGAATAGTTCAGTGATCATAAAGAGGACAAAGACACCGTACTCTATGAGATCTATTTGCCATTCATTAATCATGTTTTGAGTTTCTTGAAGAATTTGCTATCATGCAAAGAAAGAGTACGATGAATGTACGATGTCTTGAGTTGTTGATACTAAAATTCTCACCACTTCAATGGTTTTATTTCTTTCAATTTAGTAGTGCAAGTATGCATCCTACTTAACAATGGTGTACTTCATGGAAAAATAGAGGGCAAACAAGTAATATTCAATTGCTTTTATCTATATAAAATATTTCCATTGGAAAGTTCGATTTATTGCACTCGATACCCTATTTACATAAGAAGAATGTAGAATGTGGGGGTACATCTTGATCAAGTTCAAGTTCTAAGCGTTCGTTCCTACGTCCAGATAGATCCATATGTAGTGATGCATAAAGATTTGAGTTCAATAGAACTTTCGGTTTGTTTTTCTGTAAGAATATGCGCAACGCGATATGCATTCATCAAATCAAAATTTGTGAATAGACTTGTATTTGCAAAATCCTTTTCAGATAGATCTGAAGATGTCTTAAAAATGTATGCCATAGATTTTTGTTTTCAAGTACTGAAATCGAAACATTCCCACAAATAAATTCCTTTAATTTAACTATACAAGAATTTTTCTTTAAGTATCCTTGAGCCAACTCATCGCTATAGTCAACGATCTGGAAGTAGAAGTACTGATGCTATTGATCTCTTCTTTGTGTTATCACCCAAGTGACAACTCCATTATACTACCCCCTCAATCCAAAGAACTTCGAGTTACCTGCGGAGAGGTGTCTAGATCAATGGCTATCTAGGAACTACGGTCATGATAGGAAATTCTGCTTCTCATTTCATGATTTTTGAAGATAATATTAGAGGAAATCTCTTAATCGTGTTTGGGGGTGGTGGTGGGAAAGAAAAAGGAAAAAAGAAAAAAGAAAAAAGTAAACAAGAAAAGTGCATATGCGAAAGTGAAATGGAGTTCCTAGAAACAGTTTAGGGGACAATTAAGTATCATAGAAGAAAGGGACGAAGGATTAAATTGAGCGAAATAGGATAGGATAGGGACGAAACATTTATGACATGTTTGTCCGTGGAATGTAATAGGTGATTAGAATAATAATTTTTGAAAGAATAGAATATAGAACTGAAGGTTATTCTTTATAATTTCTTTAAGCCTTATATGTAGATATAAAAATATGTTGGAAATGATTAAAAAAAAAAACTACTCCTTTGATTATGTAAAAAAATTGCAATTCTTCAATCATAATATTAGCAATTTTGTATAATAGTATCTTGCTAACTAAACACAAGATGAATTAAAGCACGTTATAATATGTTTAAGAGCTCTGTAATCACTAAGGCTTATCGTAGATAATAATAATTAAGTAAATCCTTCGAGATATCGAAGAAAATAGAATGACAAGGTTGATGAACATAGTAGCTTCCGTAAAGCTAATCGGAGGACATGACACATCAACGAATACAATACGACTTAATACTTTGTTTGATATAACTCGAAAGCTAATGCTAAGGTTTATTTGCCACTAATTTCGAGTTTCCTAGCAAAATTAGATAAGAGTGTAGAAAATGATATACTCGGAAAAGGATATCTCATAAGAATAAGAATATTCATTAATTGCAAAGTATATGATAATTGCGGCTATAGTAACAGGATTATTTATAATACGTCCTTTAAGGTAACAATACGAATAAGAAAAATTATATAAAAGACTATGAAGAAAGAGATTCATAGTATGTATGAAAATAGTGAATATGATAAATGACGAAAAGGAATTATAGGACAAATGTCAGAAAAAGTAGGGATAAGTGACATCCTATTAATGGACTCATATTTGGAAATCTTGGCATGTAGTAGTTAAGCTATATTGAAGTTGTGGCTGCTGTAGATAAGTGGTATTTGGAGTTACCGAAGTGTCAAGCTCTATTTCGATTTTCTTAATTTAATATATATTAAACTTAGTCCGCTTAATATAAATTACTCAACATTAAATTAAGGGAAAGAAAATGTTGTTTTTTTTTAAAAAAAAAAATGGAGTCGCCAACTGGTTCGGTTAGTAAAAAAAATAAAATTAGGGTTTTCGAGTGGAAAAACCCTAATTTGACCATTAATCTATGGATATTCTACAAACAAAAAAAATCATATTCGAGAGCTAATCTATAAAAACTAAGTCACTATGTGAAAATTAAAAAAAATTGATGAGCTTTTTTTTATAAATATTTTATAATTTTTCTAAAAATATTAAAAATATACCTAAGTTTACAAAATATAACTAAAAATGATTTTTTATTATGAATTTCTAAAAAAAGGGGGAAAAAGTTTTTTTTTTTTAACGGTTACTTCAAAGATGCCTACGTACCAGCTAATCGGGATCAAACCGATTGTAATTCTTTTTTTTTATGTAAAATATTTAGTTGGTGGGTTATTTTTATTTTTAAAAACTGAGCCACGTTTACGTTTGTTAACTTATTATTTAAAGAAAAAACCTAGAAAATCTAATCTTCCCAAATTAAATAAAAACCTTAACTAACTCAATTTAGATTTTTTATTCTTTCTAAAAACCAAAGTGCCAAAAATATATTTTTTTATTAAAAAACGATTTTTCAAGAAAAAACCCTAATTTATCTAAAAATTTGCAAGAAAATAATTAATTAAAAAAATCGGCACTAAAACAAAAAAATTAATTAATTACTAAGAAAAAATAATAAAATAAACAAAAAACATAACTAATTAATAAATGAATAAAATAATATAATAGAATAATAAAAAAAAAGCTCAAAACAAAAAGAAAAAAGAAATTTACCTAGGTTGGGTCGGTTAGTGTTGGGTGATGTTAGGCATGCTCCAACAACACTGTGGGCGATGATTGGGCGAAAGCTTGGGCAATGGAGTGGCGACAGTGGGTGAGCGTCTGGGCGATGGCTTGGGTGAGAGTGGGCAAGCGTTTAGGCGGCAACGGGTGATAGTGTACGACAATGTGGGCATGGCTTTAAGCATACAGTGAGCGTACTGTAGGTGACAGTGGGCGAGCGCCCGAGCGTAGATTTAAGGGATAGTGGACGGTAGCTCGAGCAGTGTTGTGCAATGGCTTGAGCGAGGGTGGGTGAGTGTCTAGGCAACACTAGGGCATGGATTTGGGCGTGCTGTGGACGATAGCTCGAACGGTGTTAGGTGACACTAGGGCGAGGATCTGGGCGTATTGTGGGAGGTAGCTCGAGCAGTGTTGTAGACGATAGGTGTAAGTGCTGTAGTGGCACGTGTAAGTGCTATGGTGGCGTGTGTGTGGTGTGATGGTATGGGTGTATGGTGGCGCGTGAGGAATGTGGCGGTGCGTGTAGGAATGTGGCAGCACATGTAGGTGTGTTTTGGGTGTAAGTTCTAAAAAAAAGAACCCCTTAAATCCTTGACCCGCATGTTATTTATAAGCTCCAAAATTGAATCTTTCGTATTTTCAATACAAATACGAAAGATTTGTTTTTTATTTAACCTAGATTTACCCTAGCTTTTAGAAACCTTGGCTAATTCGGGCTTTCCTTTTAAGGCTAGGCCTGATCTAATTTAACGTAATAATTTAATAAATCCTGATTTTTAGCTCCTAAATTGGTCTGGCCCAAAACTAATGGATTCAGCCTCTCTCAATCACTGATGCAACAACTTAACTTAACCCAACTCGACATAACTTGGCTCCTAACTTGATTTTTCTTTTGCTTGTTTATTTTTTCATCATTTTTTTCATTTTAATTTTATTATTATTATTTTTTATTTATTTATTAACTTGGCTCAATAAAAATTGGTAAAAATGAGGTATCTACAGCTATCCCTCTTTGTAGTAAAGTTTGATTAGAACTTCATTATAAAGACAAAAAAGACAGCCATTTTTGCAAAACCCTACTTTGAACTAATCAACTAAGTTATGTTTTATTTTGATCAAGGATATCGACTTGAAAGGTCAATGCAAAGAATAAACTGCCCATCTTGAAAGGGCGGGGCAAATGGATGCCTATCTCGAAAGAACTGGTATTTATCTTGAAAGGATAGAGCAAAAATTTCAAAAGAAGCCTATGTTGGAAGGATAAGGCTTAATGGAGTCTATCTTAAAAGGATATTCAAAAGGGGCCTATTTTGAAAGGATAGGGCTTAATGGGGTCTATCTTGAAAGGATAAAGCAAAATTTCAAGGAGGCCTATATTGGAAGGATAAGGCTTAATGGAGTCCATCTTGGAAGGACAAAGCAAAATTTCAAAAGGGCTTATTTTGGAAGGATAGGGCTTAATGGGGCTTATCTTAGAAGGATAGAGCAAAATTTCAAAGGAGGCCTATCTTGGAAGGATAGAGCTTAATGGAGTCTATCTTAGAAAAATAGAGCAAACTTTCATAGGAGGCCTATCTTGGAAGGATGGAGTAAGAACCATTAGAGGTAAAATTAACTTGTTTTGGTTTGATGGATAATTCGAAGAGGAAAGATCTCTTTATGATCTGAAGAGGATAGATCTCTTTAAGATTTGAAGAAGATAGATCTCTTCAAGATTGATTTTCAAAAGATTTCCTTTTAAAGGCTTTTTCAAAATTATTTTTTCTAGGACTAAAGGATTTCTCAGATAGCAACTGATTGGCATGCTTACATCAACTCCTAATATTCACTCATTCAATTAGCAGAATTTCTCTCTTTTTCTTTTCCCTTTTTCTTTTCTTTTCTTTCTCTTCTTTCCTTTAAATTTTGTAACTGAACCATGCCCACCCTTTGAATTTGCTTAGTTTGATTTCAAATTTCAATTTCTATTCTTCATGACTTCTAAATGATAAGTCCCTTTTTGAATGAACAAGATTAAATTATTAAGAATATTCGATTTCAATTCTTTTGGTGATTCAGATTCATTGGTAAGGATCTGTTGTTTTAGTTTACGAGGCTAAGAAATAGGGTTTAGTGGAGTGTTTGTTAGTTAATGACCACCCGAATTAAAAAACATTCACGGATATCAACTTTACTTGAAAACGATGAAAGATTAATTACAAACTATTCAAGAAAAATTGAAGTCTTTGATAAATCTCCATTTTCATAGATAATACAACTTGACTACATCCAAATTTACTGGTCCTCTTAATTCCAAGCCATTAATCTCTATCAATACTAATGCACCTCCTAATAATGCCCTTTTTACTACATAAGGGTCTTTGTAATTCGGAGCAAACTTGCCCCTAGGGTCTTTTGCGTTTGGTAACACTTTCTTCCACACCAAGTCTCCTTCTTTAAAGTACTTCGGGTGTACTTTCATGTTAAAAGCTTAGATCATTCGCTGTTGGTAACATTGACCATGACATATTGCTGCAAGTCTTCGCTCATCTAAGAGATTCAAATGCTTTATTCTCTTCTTCACCCACTCTACTTCATCGAGTTGAGTTTCTGCTAATACTCGGAATGAAAGTATTTCCACTTCCACCGGTAATACTACTTTGGTTCCATACACCAATGAATACGGGGTTACACCAGTAGAAGTTCTCATTGATGTTTTGTAGGCCATGAAAGCAAAGGGAAGCATCTCATGCCAATCTTTATATGTGATCGCCATCTTCTCATTAATTCTTTTGATGTTCTTATTTGCGGCTTCAATGGCTCTATTCATTTGAGGTCGATATGGAGTTGAGTTTTTATGATTGATCTTGAACCGGCGGCACACTTCATCCATCAACTTGTTATTCAAATTCGTCCCATTGTCTGTAATAATAGACTTGGGCGCACCATATCTTGCAATAATGTCTCTTTTCAAGAATTTGACCACTATTTCTTTGTTCACTGTAGTATACGACGCTGCTTCTACCCATTTGGTAAAATAGTTGATCGCAACTAAAATGAATCTGTGCCCATTTGAAGCTATAAGTGAAATTGGTCCGATCATGTCTATTCCCCACATTGAGAAAGGCTAAGGAGCTAACAACACATGTAATTCTTGAGGAGGAGCATTAATTTTATTAGCATACAACTGGCACAAGTGACAATGCCTCACATGCTTAATATAATCTAATTCCATCATCATCCAGAAATACCCCATTCTCATGATCTTTCTAGTTAGCATATACCTATTCATGTAAGGACCATAAACTCCCTTATGTACTTCTTTCATGAACTTCTCAGCTTCTTCTTCATCTACATACCTTAACAGGGTTGCATTTGGTGATCTCTTGTATAACGCGGCCCCACTTAATAAGAAATGAGTAGCCAACCTTCTTAAAGTCCTTCTGTCTTTTCGATCGGCATCTTTAGGAAATTCTCCCGTTTGAAGTAACTTCTTGATATTATGATACCAAGATTCTTTTGTTCCCTTCCCTTCAACTGCAAGGCATAAAGCCAGTTTTTCTTCCACTTAAATCTTCAAAGGCTGAATTTCTATTCTGTTTGTGACTTTCACCATTGACACTAATGTAGCCAATGCGTCGGCAAACTGGTTCTGGATCCTTAGAATATAAGTGAATGAAATCTCTTGGAATTTTTCAACTAACTTGCTTAAATATTCATGATAAGGTATTAATTTCTCGTCCTTCATCTTATATTCTCCTAAGATCTGGAGAATTATAAGGAAGAATCTCCATACACTTCTAATTCTTGTATTCCCATATCTAGCGCCATTTTGAGCCCCAAAATGTAAGCTTTATATTCTATTATGTTGTTAGTATATGGGAATGTTAATCTTGTTGCTACAGGAAAATGGTTATCCTCAGGTAACACCAATACTGCTCCTATCCTACATCCAAACACATTGGCTGCTCCATCAAAATACATTTTCCATCCTAACTTCTTACCACTCAATTCATTTGCTACCATCACATTTTCATCAGAAAATTGTGCTTCTGAACCCTCATCCTCATCTTCTAATGGGTATTTTGCCAATTGATCAGCCATTACCTGCCCCTTAACTAAACTTTGACTCATGTACTTGATATTAAACTCTAAAAGTAGCATCTGCCACTTTGATATTCTTCTAATCAACGCCGGCTTTTCTGCTAAATACCTCAATGTGTCATGTTTTGTTAACAACTTTATCGAGTAATGGAGAGTGTACTACCTGAGTTTATGCATTACTCATACTAAGGCACAATACGTTCTTTCCACTTTTGAGTACTTTTGTTCACCTTTCGTGAATTTCTTGCTCAAATAATATATAGGATGCTCTTTTCTTCCCGTTTCATCTTTTTGCCCCAACGTGCATCTCATCAATTCGGGGAGAATCGTTAAATAAAGGATGAACGGTTATCCCAGTGTGGGAGTGACCAGTATAGGAGGATTCATAAGATATTCTTTGATTTCAGCAAATGCATGCTTGCATTCTTCATCCCACTTTATCGAGGCATTCTTCCTCAATAGCTTAAACAATGGCTTATATCTATTGGTTAGCTGTGATATAAACCGAGTGATGTAATTCAATCTTCCTAGCAATCCCTTAACTTCTTTAATAGTCTTAGGCACAGGCATGTTTACAATTGCCTTGACTCTATCGAGGTCTACTCCGATTCCTCTTCTACTAACTACGAAACCTAACAATTTGCCCAAAGTTACTCCAAAAGTACATTTTTCAGGATTCAGCTTCAGTTGGAACTTTCTCAATCGCTCAAATAGTTTGCGCAAAATATCTATGTGGTTTTCGTTCTCCTTAGATTTAGCAATCATATCATCTACATTAACTTCAATTTCTTAATGCATTATGTCATGAAACAAAGCAACCATAGCACGCCGGCAAGTTACCTTAGAGTTTTTCAACCTAAACGTCATTACACGATAACAAAACGTTCCCCAGGTGGTAACAAATGTTGTTTTAATTTTATCTTCTTTCGCCATTTTAATTTGATTATACCTTGAGAAACCATATATGAACAAGAAAAGATGATTCTCGACTGTGTTATCCACTAATACGTTAATATATAGCAAGGGAAAATTATCCTTTGGTGTCGCTTGGTTTAAATTATGGAAATCTACACAAACCTTAACTTTCCCATTTTCCTTCAATACTGGCACCACATTAGCCACCCATTCGGGGTAATCCAATACTTCTATGAATCTGACTTCTAACAACTTTTGGACTTTTTCTTTAATTTTGAGGAGTAGATCTGGCCTAAGCCATCTAAGATTTTGTCTTTTTGGTTTAATTTCTTTCTTGGTTGGTAACTTATGAACTATAATAGACAAATCTAAACTAGGCATATCTTCATAAGACCTAGTGAAGATATCTAAGTATCCTGATAACAATTATGTTAACTCCTGCTTCTGTTCATCCATTAAATTACCACCAATTTTCAACTTTCGTGGATTTTCCTCTGTTCTCATATTAATTACATCCGTTAATTCGTCAATAATCACCCTACCCTGTTCATATCGATGCCAATTCTCCTGAATTTCATTTGTAGTCTCAATATCATCTCTGATGTCTAACTTATCAAGGTTGAAAGTGATATTGGTACTTTCATCATTTACATGCGCGAGATATCCATTACGTTCATCATTTTTATTGGATCTGAGGAGTAAAGGAAAAAGAAAAGGACAACGAATAAATAACAAGGAAGAATTGATAGAAAGAAAGAAACTAATTTTATTGGATGAATTAATTGAAATTGTCTAACAGAGAAGGCCTAACTAATCAAACTAATTATTGAAATCAAATGTTCCTAATTAATCTAATTTTGCGTTTCTAGAGAGACCTATTCGTAGGAAAGAAAAACCAATTGCACAAAGAAACTGGTATGTCGACATCTTCTCTCTCATTCAGACCGATGTTGCATTGCTGAGTTAGGGCCTTAGACAAATCGGCTATTTCAAGTTCTTGAACATCAGCTGGTGTTGGGAATGTCTAAAGGATGTCCGGAATATCCATGTGAGCATGGTAAGTTGATCCCCTCTTTTGTTCCTAGTTTTAGCCTTCATTTCTTGAATTTCCTCTTCAGTGGGCTCATATCCAAGCCCGAACGTTCCAATCTGTTACTTAAGCTCTTTCAAACAACCCCGTACCATTGTCTTGCTTCTTCGATCATACTGACTTCGTTGAAAATCTATAACCCTAGCTCTTCCAATTCTTCATCCACGACATAGGGTATAGTCTTTTCTTTGTAAATCTCATAATCTTGTTCTCTAAGAATAGTAACTAATTGTCCATCGGTTATGAACTTCGCTTTCTAATGTAGGCTAGATGGAATTGCCCCTACTGAATGAATCCATGATCTTCCTAACAGAAGATTGAAAGTTCGTAAGATGTTATGAACTTGGAAAGGGATAGTAAATAGTTGCGGCCCGATTTTGACTTGCAACCTGATTTCTCTAATTATCTCCTATTTTAATCCATCGAAAGCCCTTACTGAAGTCAAGTTGGGCTTTATTTCAGTTGCCTCCATACCAAGTAGATTTAATGCCATCAATAGACACACATTCAATGATGACCCGTTATCCATTAAAACTCGAGAAACTACTTTCCCTGTATACTTAACCACTATGAAGAGGGGCTTAGTGTGCTAGTCTCCTTCTTTACTTAACTCATCTAGCAAAAATAAGATTTGATCCACTACAAATATTGAGTTTACCACTAGCCCTAGTTTTTCCATAAAAAACCCTTCAGATACTTTGACTTCCTTCAGAATTTTAATCAGTGCCTCTCGATGAGTGTCTGATAACAATAGCAAGCTCATTAGAGAAATCTGGGCTAGTAACTTGGTTAGCTGATCCATTACCTTATACTCACTAGCTTTCATTATTTTCTTAGCAACATTCTAATCTTTGTCTTCTATATCTTCAAAGATTTTTCGAGAAGCCTCTTCCATAGTGGATTTCCTCTTGGCTTCCTTATGCTGATCATAAACTCATCCCGAGTGTGTAAGCTCACCAACCATAGGTAATGAGGCCTTAGTGGTTTGATTTACCGCTTGGTAATCTAAATGTGCTGCTTTATAATTCTTTAGGGCTATCAAGACATTGAAAGTGATCTTCTTGGGCTTCTTTAATCCCTCAACTTTCTTAGTCTTTCCATCAAATTAAAAAATCAACAGCTTAGGCTAGTCTCCAATCATTCCAATTATTCCAATCGCCTTCTTAGCTTCTACAATGAGTCTGTCCTCTTCCTCAAATTTTGGATCCCATCCAGTGGGTGATCTGTCAGCGAATATGGCGAGTGAACCGACGTAATCTACAAAATACTCAAACTTCCCTATCGGTTCTCCTAGGGGGTCAACATTTGGATCCCCAGCTTCATATCTCTTTCTAAGCTCCCTCTAAGTACTTTTCTTTTGCGGTTTTGGAATTGTCATAGCTATGATATCAACTTTCTTTATCTTTCCTTCCTTAAGTAGTCGATATATCGCAAGTTTAGTTCAGATCTTATCTTGGAGATTCATATCTTGCAAGTACCCAGCCTTCCTCAAATTCCAAGCTATCTCCTTAATAGTGATAGGGAGACTGTCTAGGTTGATTTCTAGTTTAGAAGCTTTAGCAACGATCATATTGATTGAATGTCCATGATTCGGTAGAGGGTTGTTAGCCATGTTGGGAGTGGGAGTCTAGATGAAATCTAATTGAACCAATTTGGCATCAATAAGATCCTAGATTTTATGTTTGAGTCTCCAACATTGATCAGTAGAATGCCCTACTTACCCTAGATGATAATCACATCGAAGCTCTGGGTTATAATCCCTCGGTCTTTGTCCTTCTCTCGGTATTTCAAATTTCAAGAGATTATCGTTCCTTAGTCGCATAAGAACTTGACTTAGGGGAATGGGAATATGTGTAAACTGTCTTCTCTGCAAGCAATTGTTCTAATTTGGACTAAGCGGGGGATTAGATCCTCCAATCATAGCTACTAGGGCTATGGGTTTAACAAAGTTGCTGGTGTCGACAACACTGATAGTGGTTTCCTTGGCTTTGTTGGAAAATCTTAGAGGAGGTATCTTCTTTTCAACTGTTTCAGGATTAGGGAGCCTCCTAGTAGCAATGACTTCCTCAATTCGGCTTCCTAAGGCTACAAAATCTGCAAAATTGGAGGCAGGATACCCAACCAGGTGTTGGTAACATGGGCTTCCAAGAGTATTAATGAAAGTAAAGGTCAAATCCTTTTCAGTTAAGGGTGAAGACACCCTAGGTGCCTTGCCCCTCCATCTTTGGGTATATTCTTTAAAATTCTCATTGGTCTTTTTTCGTAGATTGTTCAGATCCTACATGGACAAAGCCAATTCAATGTTGAATTTATATTGGTTATAGAAAGCCTATGCTAACTTATCCCAAGTATCAATTTAATTCAAGTCCAACTAGGTGTACCAAGTTAAAGCGGGCCCAGTCAATCTGTCTTAAAAAGTCTAGACCATCACCTTGTCATACTTCGTGTATTTCCCTAATTCCTGATGTACAACCTAGTGTGGAGTTTCAAGTAGTCTATCCCATCGTATTTCTCAAATTCCGGCACCTTAAATCTTTTCGGGAAGTCATTGTCTTCATAGGTCGGTAAACTGATCATTCCCATTTACTTAAACCCATTCACCATTTCAAGGGTTTTCATCTTCTCAATTAACTTTTGCATGACCTTTCTTTCCATTTTGTAGTGTTTCTCTTCGATCTCCTTCCTCCATACCTTAGCATTAGGGGCTGATTCTTCATCTTCCAATTCAGGGGGAGGGGTTGTTTTTGCATTTTAGTTTAGGTTAGCTTAAGATCCCTGTCAATCATTAAGGATCCCAATAACCTGAGTAAGAGCCTGAATCTATTCGGCCATCTTGTTCATGTTTTCTTCCAGAGTCGCTACCCTTAGGTCGGGTTCGGTTTGATTGACATTTACAATACCCTGAGCTGACATCCTTACTTTAGAACGAGTGAACATCGAGCTTCTAGTTGAGTCTGCTCGTTTGAACACTATCTTCAAAATCCTACATGACAACCTAAATTTTAGACTTTTTGATGAATTAAAGAATTTTTTTGTTTTTTTTTTATTATTTTTTTCCTTTTTGTGACTTTTGTTATTCTACTGTTTGCCTCTTTTTGTGTTTTTTTCTTTAAAAGTCAATTAAAGAAAAACAAATGAATAATAATAGTAAGTAAGAGACTGCGCAATTAATGAAAATTTTATTTATTAAAACTGCAAATTTATTAATCATAAGATCCAACTTATACAACAGACTAAATGAAAGGAAAAGAAAAACTCTTAACTAGTTTTCTAAAAAAAAAAAAAAAACTCAAATCTTATCTCTACAAAAGCCGATGGATTTGGCTTGGGACAGGCTTCATCAACTTCCCTCATAAGTTTTCGTACCGTAACATCCCTTTCTTAAATCTTGCTCCTCAAGAATTGATTTTTCTCTAGTAGTCTCTCATTTTCTAACCTTGACTCTTCAACATTCCTCTTACTTTCCTGGAAGTGGGCTTCAACTCTAGCCCGTATGGTGTCTCAGTAGGCCCGCTTAGCAGGTAGAAGACGTGTTGGATCTGGCTCGTGTCTAAACACATCTAGAGCTTCATACCGTATCTTTCCATTCTTCTCCAATTGATCATAAATGGAGTGCTTAGTAGCTCGATATTCTTCAACTTTACCCCTCAAAGTTCCTACATTGACTATCTTCTTGACTTCTCCTCGTTCCCACAACTTCATGAGTTCTGCTAATCGTTAGATTAGAGTAGCCATGAGTAGACAAGGATCTTGATAATTCATGTGACAATGTCTAAGGAGTTTTTGTAGGCTATTTCTTGCAGTGGGCCCAACTGTTTGGTGACACAAGCTGGGAAATATCTGGTATAACCCGTAATACCAATAAGGGGAACTCTTGCATAATTGGTGCACCTTAAGATGGCTTGAGTGTAGTGGCTCCATCTAGCTGTCTATATAAAGTTTGCTGGCTGCATTTCGCTAATAAGTGACACCTATCCCTTAAACTAAGCTTCATCCAGTATCTTAAGATGGTGGGCAAAGTCGTCAATCAAGTCCATATTCTCTACTAAGGATTCTTTGAGAAGATTCCCTCCATACCCTTATGTGTGACTGAGAAACCACATGACAAGGATTGTAAGGTTAGTCGTAAAATAGCTGTGCCCCTGCTTCTTCAAGTAGGTAAGTGTCCTAAACTGTTTTGCCAATAGCGCCAGTATATAGGATCTACCAGTTAGGAATTGAGTTATTAGCTCGGCAACCTTAGAGTGGACCTGGCCATATCTAAAGGGAAACAATGTTGTTCCAAACACTGTAACAATAAATGCATTGACCCTCTTTTCGGCCTACGATTCATATCCGCCGTAAAAGATCTGGCGATATTTTTGGTAGGCATTTGGGCTTGGAAACCACTCCACTAATCTTATCATGCTAAGACATTTTTGGCCTCTGAAAATAAGAATGGGGCTAAGGCTGACTTCTTGACCCCCAACAATGCCATAAGGGGTTTCGATCTCAACCATTGATGACCGTCGTAATCTGACGGATGTGATCAATTACCCTTTCCTATAAGTACCTTACTTACATCCTCATTTGAGGAGGAGAAAAAACCTACATTAATGCCATTACTCTACCAAAACTTTGCTTCAAAGGTTAAATACTCAAACATATCAAGAACACCACCTCGTTCTTCATTAATCTTAGAGTTTGATGCCATTGTACTCCTCTACTTGTCACTATATGTGTTAGAGCTTAACCAAAATCGCCTATTCCTCTTCCCTACGCTTTTCTCCTAATCATCCCGTGCGAGTCATTTAAGTTATTTCCCTAGTCAAGTGTAGTGCGGCTTCACACGCGGCACGCACGTAGCACTTGCATCTGTACCCAACGCCCACACACCTTCTAATTGTCATAATCTATGCTATGTAGTGTTAAGTTCAAGCTTCAATCTTTATTTATTCTATATGTTCTAATGTTTCAATTCTAAGTACACTCTATGATTTATGTTTTCTTTTTCTTTCAATTTCGGGTCAACCTTTTCTTTGCTTTTTTTTTTTAATATATATTTCCAATGGACATGTCAACTTACACGTGTAAACAAATTCCATATCAGCGTTCAAAGTTTTTTTGTTAGTTGCTACGTCACCAATTTTTAATGCCATTAAGTTAACTCTATAATAGCATCTCTCCAAAGACTCACTTAATAACGTTTATTGTAAGCCCTTAAAATTGCATTTAGAGCAATTAAACTCTCATTTAGGTCCTTTAGAGAAAATTTATCCAATTAAGTCAGAACTTTACTGGATAGAAAAGTTAGTCGAAATAATCCAGTGAAGTTAAATTTTAAAAATAATGACCCAAAATTCTAATTTTACCTTTAGAAGTGTGATTATTCAATATAATATAAAAATAATCGAAACCTCTAAAACTAAGCTCAGAATGTGATGAGGACTTATAGATAAGTTAATTAAGCTATAAAAGGAAATGATATAGTATAATATACTATATGAGTATACACATATTTTTATAAGTATACTTGTTATAAATAATAATTATATCCATAAATTAACCCGAAAATATATAATTATATATAATATGAGATAAACTCATGAAAATAAATAAATAAATATATCTTAAAAATAGAAGATATACTAGAAACATGGTTTTATGTACATAACTAAATATTAACATAATATACCTAGACTACTTAAATTATACTAAAATAATAGTAAAGCCTATCTAAAATTTAAGAAAATAGTTGGAAAAATTAAGAGTCAAGCATGGCATCCTCCCAACAATGGTATAAGATGACTCAGAAACTTTCTTTTCAATTTAAGACATCTCCTACTTAAGGAAAATAGTAAGATAAGTCACTTAATTAAAGGAAAAAATAGATGCTACCCAAATCTAGTATATAAAAAGCTCCAAGACGTTCATTTAAACACTTTAGGAACATATGTCACTTAAAGAAAATTAGAGAAAAAAAATCAAGAAATCAAAATATTTTAGAAAAATTTTACAAAAAACAAAATAGGGATCGAGCCAAGTTAGTTCTTAAGCCAATAGTTAATCTATTATTGCACCCTTCCACTGTCGTATAGAGCCACCACCACCTAGCTTCTCCAACAACTCCCCCTCCATCGCCAATCACCGAAGCATCGACGAATAAGTTAGTCAAACTTCTGCTCTGTTTTTCATTAGATTTTAATAAATATCAAATCCACTCAAAAAATTATGAAATATTTTTTTCTTAGGTTATGTTGGATATAATTTTGTGTGATATTTTTATTTTTGTAAAATTTAAAATATTTTATGTATTTACTTAAGAAGTCACTATTCATTTTAATTTTGACTTTCAAAATGAAAATACTAAATGTAGTTTCTAACTCAAAATTTTTGTATAAAATACATACGATATGTATTTGATTGCCATGTAGCCAAATTTTTAATTTAGGTACTTTTAATATTTAATGCAGTTTTTACCTTAAAAATAGGGTGAAAATGTGAAATAAATGGGTTTTTATAAAAATAATTGATGGAAATTATAGAACTGACTTCTAGTGATTTATAATGATGTTAGGATATATTGAAAATAATTTTTTATAAAAAGAATAATATTTGGCTAATTAAATGCAATTTAGGTGTTAAGTTGTAATTACGAGCATATAAGCAATAAACTCGATAGCATGAAACTAAGTAACAACTCAATTTCCCATATTTTTAAAAGTCTATAAAAATTTTTGGAGAATTATTTGGTGATCCAAGCTATTTATTACAAACTTACTTAGTAAAATAATTTAGATTACGAATCAAGACACGTTTTTAGTAATAATAGGCTAAAATATGATAAATATTGAAATAAAAACTATATATATACATGCTGGTCTAATTTAGTAAAAATGAATTTTTAATATATTTAATGATAATTTTACGACTGAGGTACGATATATACATATTAAGATTAGATAATACGCGTATTATTAAGTTATATTAGCAAATTATATAAACTATAGTTTAATTGCATAAAATAAGTATAATGAGATAATACTTATTATAGGAACATATAAGTATATTAAAAACTCGAAATACCCTTTAGAAGTCATCTTCTGAAATATAACTTGTACTATGTATCGTTAAGTATGTACGAACCCAATGATATTACCTTTACTAAAATCAAACAATTCTAGATAATATAATCTATATCTCTATAATATTACTAGAATCTATATATTACAATAACCTTATCGTAATTGAAATGTAATTTAACTAACTTAAAGTACGTTTCGATACGATTGAAATAATATATTGTACATAATGGTATAATTACGTATATTATCAATACTTAATAACTTAACTTATATAATAAAATTATATTTCATTATATAAGGAAAATAATAATATACTTTAGATGTATAAATATATATTTATCTATATAATTTTTAATGAAATACAGATAAATAGAACCTTAACGTTTTCGTAACTCTTACGAAAAGTAAATTTAGATAGATGCTCATCGTGGAAAACTCGTATTTTCAACGCTTTGTTCATTGAGAATACGAGTTTTCCATAATGAGCATCTACAGAGGTAAGTTGGGATTATGGTTTTACCACTTGTTGAGGTACTGTTTTAAAATATCTAGAGGTTTAAGAGTACTTCTAATTATAGTTGTAAATTAACTGTTTATGCACGTGTCATGAGTATGGTTGATATTCTGATTGTAATAGGAGTTTAACTCCTTAGCGTGCTACTTTGCATAATTTCATAGCCTTATATTGTGTGAACTTATTTGGCTATCTTTAAATGGAATCAAGAGTGACATGATCACTAACTTAACTAGACATGTATAGCAACCATTATGAGTGCCAAGCTAAATATTGGATAGCTGAAATAGTCATTTCTTCATCCTTAATCGAACTAAGTGATAAGCGAAGAGGTCGCAGTAGGATTGAGAGCCGTGGTTCGAAGTTGATCACGAGAGGAGAGTGTTCTCCATTGTACAAGCTTAGGTTTGGTTTGATTTTGAGTTATAGAAAACTCCTCAATCTAGGTTAGAACGGATGCAATTTCTTTGACTCAAAATAGACTAGATAATATTGTATAATGTTTCAAGTGATTGATTATATTGTATTTCATTATAAATAATAACTTTATTTGTAATTGTATGATACACTTCTAACTCTATCCACTTATTAAGTTAGTTATGCTCACATCTCCATAATGATATGATTTGAGCTATTGACCTGGCCAAATGTTGAAGCCCAACTTATCCACTCCTCACCCAAATATCTCATTTAATTACTTATTTTTGCTTATATTATTTAGACTTCCTATTTCTTATTTTTTTTCCCTAAATTATCCTCATATTTATTTTGTATTTACTGGAATATTACTAGGGCATTATTTTAATCATATTATTTATAAATTTGCCATTATATATAAATAAAACACATATATAGAGTTTTAGTTAAACTTTTAATATTAATAAAAAATCATTAAGGCTTTTCTCTTGAAAAATACTCTTTTACTCACTTTTATCAATATTTTTAGTAAAAATTATGTCGAGTAATCCTATGACTCAGATCAATACATCACATCTAACAAGTTGTAAGCCGTATAAAATCTCGTTAGTGCATCATAAATATCTTACAGATTTGCAAAAACCCATCCTTTAATTCATTATAGTGCATCTTCGTATGTATGACCGTAAAGATGTATCAACTTTACTAGTATCAAAGTATGGTTTTGATAAGAGAACGTATTAGATTTTGTAAAGTTTCTGTACATGTACTATAGGTGGCTATTATGATCCTCATAGCTATCGTAGCGAGTGTGTTGATGCTACTGCTTAATATTAGAGAAATTTTTTGTTCGTTGGTTTTGTTGTGCTATAAAGGATTTATTTATCAGAGAATTGGTGATTTGTGTTTATGCAATATGTTGGGTTACTTCGCTGCTAGGTTATTCTGCGATACCTTTTAGTATGGTTTACTGATTGTTTGATTTGGAGTTTCTTTATGGAGGTTGGAGATTTGATGATTGAATAGTATCTTTGTGATTTCCATATGCTATATCACGAGAAACTTCATAAATGGAAAAATTAAATCCAAGCCATTTGTTTTCATATCAATAGCTGTATGTAGAGAAATTGTACCTAATATTCGAAGGCAAAGAGGACCGTGACTTAGGGTTTGGGATTGCGAGTGAAAGCTTTGAGAAATTGTTAGGGATTCTAATTGGATGCTCAAATTGAGAAGTGGGTGTTTGATTTCCTTATAGTAGGTGTTCCGATTTTTGGTATAGGTATCTAAATCCAGTTGGAGTGAAGGCGGTGGTTCTTAGTCGTGACGACAACTAGGTCTCACAATAGTGGCTGTTGTCGTATGTGGATACGAAATTTGCAGTTGGGTGGTGTAAGTTGCAGTCGTAAATTGTGTGTTTCGTGCTCGGAAGGTAATAAAAAGTAGTGGTCGTAGGCTAGCTCATTTAAGCGCGTATGGTCTGCTATTGTTCACCGAAAAGCTATTGACGGTAGTGAATAGTGGTGTATATGTTGTAGCTATTGTGGATGATCGTTTCGATTTGGTGTAACTGTTGGTGAAGCTTGATACAGTAGGTGCAAGCAACGGTTTCAGTAGGTATACTTGTGGTGGTCATAAGAGTTGAGTTGGTTGTGCGCAGTTGGTGGTTTTGAAGTGTATAACGAAGTGTAGTAGTCCAATTGTAGGTGTGTGTGTGTGTGCTGTAATTTGTGCATGGTAACCCAGTAAATTTGCTTAGTAAGTGTGCAATTGGTGAAATTAGTTGTCGAGCTGTTGTAAGGCGTGAGCTTAAGCACAAGCTATTAGAATGTGTATTCAAGTTCAATCGGTATACAATTGTGACTTTTGGAGCTTTGATCCGAGCTACTCTGAGCTATAGTCAATCATTCTGAGCTGATCTGAAGGAGTAGTGCTGCTATATGGGGTGGTCTTGCATGTACCGAGCTGTCAAGTGATCGAAAGTAGTGTGCTAAAGTGGGCACCGAGCTGTTTTGTGTGTAGTCGAGCTATTACTCTCCCAACTGCTGTGTAACATGGTGGAGTCCGAGCTGATGTCCAATTACCTGCAGGGGGTGAACTTATTGAGCTAATGACTCAAGTGGCGAACTGTTTAGAGTGAAGTTCGAGGTGTTTGTGCCTATCTCTGAGCTGCTGTGAAGAAAGGCCTTCCTGTGCTGTTGTGTTTGTGCTATACAGGTCGAGAAGACAAATCTTGTGAGAAGTCGAGATAGTCGGAGAAGAAGTAGACCGAGCTTACCTTAGTACAGTTTTCAATTACCGATCAGTGTTTAATGGAGCCGAAGTGTGCGAACCGAACCTTCGTAATAGTGTCGTACTGATACTTATTGGCCGAACTGCACAATAGCCGAGCTAAAGTGTTGTGTGTTTCTTCAATTCCGAGACTACAGTTGCTATTTTAATTGTGCCAAATAGATGCTTTGTGTGACTGAGCCGAAATCATAGGTATTTGATTGGTGCCAAGTTGAAGTGATCGGTGAAGTAGTTTCGGTGAAGTGTCATGGTTAGTATAATGTTACGTGTGATTTGAAGTGTACGCAGGTGCAAGTGACAGTAGCGAGCCAGTGGTGTTAACTGAGAGTGCCGAATTGAAGTAACAGGCTTAGTTTTGGTAAAGAGTACAACTACTACTGTAGTAGAATTGAGTGTATGCTATCCTTTTTCGAAGAATTTGCCGAGCTGAATTTCATGCATTGTCATACTATCCTCTTTTAATAGTCCTGAGTTTCTTTGTGGAATTATATCCAAGTTGTTCGCGAAGTCTGAGCTATTTTGTGTACCTATCGAGCTAATTGTTGCTGAGCCTTCTTTGTGTGTGTCCGAGCTTATTTGTGTCTAAGCCTAGCTCCTGCAGTACATCTCCGAGCTGAACTTGTGACTCTGAGCTGCTACAATTCGACGTGCTGAGCTGCTTCTTGGTTAGAGACTGAGATTGGCACCAAACTGTACAATTTCTAAGTTGATTAAATTCCTACTTACCGAACTATTGTGTGTGTACATGAAGGTGCCAAGGCCTTGTGATTGTGTGTGCCGAAGTGTGCAGGGGGAAATTGTACTCGAGCTATTGCTTGGGTTAGATTGATTGTACCAAGCTTGTGTTTGTTTTTGTATCGAACTGCAGAATGGTCGTACCGAATTATTGTTGATTTATGCCATGCTATCCTTAACCTAGTCTAGGGAAGTCCAAAAGTGCTGAGAAGTGCAATTGGTCTTGGACAGCTACTAAGCTGAAGTGTTGAGTGCTGCCACGTGTGACTTGATAAATTCCCAAGGTGAACTGAGTGAGGTCAAGCTTGCACATTCGAGCCAAGGTGAACTATCACTGAGCTAAATTGAGTTGTCCGAACTCCAAGCTATTTCAATCCGAGCGCCAAGCTAAGTGAACTTAATTGCCAAGCTACTGAGTGGTGCATATCCGAGCTGATAAAGTGCTCCGAACCGAGGTGAAATTGAGTCCCAAGTTGTGTTCAAGCTATTGGTTGAAGTGCCGAAGTGAAGTGGAGTACCAAGCTGTCCTAGAATTAGTCAAGTTAATTTATTCCTAAGCTGTGGAGTGCCATTTGAAGTTACTGAATTAGCCGTTGTGTCTGAACCGAGCTATTGCACTTCAAGTGCCGAGCTGCATCTTGATTGTAAATTGAGATCTATGCTAAACTTCACATTAGCCGAGTTGGAGTACGTACGGACCGAGCTCTCATAGCAGTGCCGAACTGAAATATGTACTAAGGCCGAGTTGCTGCGCTGAGATTCGTTTGCCTACTTAAGTTTTGAGCTGATGTGTATTGTCGATAAGCCCAAAATACCGGATTATATTCATGTAGCTGGTGCAAAGAGCGAGGCCCATTGCCAATCGCGCCGAGCTGAAGCTTGAAGGAGTAGTGTTGTCCACTTCTACTTTAAAGGTTACCGAGCTGTAAGCAATTCCCTCCATGCTGTCCCATTATAAAGTTTCCGAGTTGCTATAATTCAAAGTGCCGAGCTGAAATTGGATTCGATTGAGCTACTATATCGAAGAGTTGCTGTTGCTGAGCTGTTCTATTTAGTGTTCAAGCTAAAATGTTACGTGTTCTTCCATTACCGAGCTAAACAACTCTTGTCTATCTTGGAGTTGCGCCGAGCTGCTAGTTGTGCCAAACTCTCAACTAGTTTCGTTCGAGCTATTGTGAGCGTGTGCATGACTTGGTGTGTGTGAACCGAGCCGTGGCCTTGTGATCTGAACTGTTGAAGTGCGAACCGAACTGTAAATTGCTGAGCTCGAGTGTGTGCTATCTTGTTTATGTGCACGTACAGGAAGGTGAAGCATTGATTGACAAGGTGTCCTCAGTTTCAAACAAGTGCTGCAGTACATGCCGAGCTGGATTGCATTATAGTATGTAGAGATCTGGTGTGTCGTGCTGTCCTTTTCTTTAGTTGCCAAGCTGATTGTTACTACAAAGTCGGCAGGAGAGCTCAACTTTTACAATATGGAAACAAATAAATTTTACATAAAGGAGAGTCTTTAATGGGGTATTATATTAATTTAGGTTAATTACTATCCTGTGAACTTTATCTCTGAAATTGTTGTTGAAAAATTGGGTTATGAAGCTACCAATCACTCAAATTCGTATGACTTTGTTTATAATGATGAAATGATTTGAGTGATGAAGTAAGCAAGAATAGCTTTCTCTATTGGCAAATTTTAAGATGATATTTTATTTGATGTTACCAACAATGGAGATTGTCATATGTGTTTAGGTTCTCTATGGAAGACGAGTCATAACATGAGCTATATGCCTTTGAATAATACTTATTCCTTCTATGACAAAGAACGAGTTGTGCTCCACCCAATCTCCTTGGCTAGTCTTGAAAATGACTTAAAAATTGTTAGGACTTCAATAGAGAGATGGAGGAACAAAAAGAAAATTCTCGAAGAGGCCATCAAAGAGGAAGAAGTTGATGAAGGAGTTATTATACTATCCATGGTGACCAACAAAGAAACTAGTTGTGAAGAAGTGAATGAGGTAATAATTGCTAAAAATGAAGTACTTGAGGTCGAGCAAGAATTTGAAGTCTTACAAGTTTAGGTCCCCTAAGCTAATGTCATGTTTAAGCCTGAAGTTGTGTCATTCCCAATGATTAGTAATTGCTAGAACTACTTAGGGGTAATTGATAGGATACATGATGAGTGAAAGGAAAGGTATTTGATGAAGAGCTTGATCGATCGTGCTTGTAATGAGTGGAAAGAGCATTGGATTGTGTTTGTTTTTATCATGAGATGAGCTATTATAGTTTGTTTCTGTTCTGCCTTTACAGATTTGATTTTGATCCAAGTGGGAGTTAGAGTAGTTAATTGTCAAGTTTCCGGTCAAAACTTTTTCAACAAGGGGATGATGATAGGATTTAGGTTACCGACCCAACCAAATGCTAAAGCTTAACTCGTTCACTCTTCACTTAGACATCTCATTTGATTACTTATTTTTACTTATGTTATTTAGACTTCTTATTTCTTATATTTTTTTTTTCCTAAATTAGCCTCATGTTTATTTTATATTTATAGGATTGCCACTAGGGCATTATTTTAATCCTTTTATTTACAAGTTTACCACTATGTATAAATAAAACACATGTATAGGGTTTTAGTTAAACTTTTGATATTAATGAAAAACCCTTGAGACTTTTCTTTTAGAAAATTCTCCTCTACTAATTCTTATTAATCCTTTTAGTAAGAATTGTGGTGAGTAACTCTATCACTCCGATCGGTGCGTCACATATGGCTAGTAGTAGGCCATGCAGGATCTTGTTGGTCCATGATATCCAACCAGATAGCTCACAGATTTGTTAAAAGCTTTCCTTTTATTTTCTTGTTCTTATTCGTTGTGGTGTCTTTCCGTGTATACGACCTTGGAAATGTATTACATAGGCTCTTTTGTAGGTGACAAGTAAAGGTCAAGATATTCAGATATCACTAACTCTAGGTTAGTACGTAGTTGGCTGGGAAAGTGAGGAATGAAGAATACACTGAATTTGGGCTTTTGATTTTTCTTTTGAGTTTTGAGGAAATTAACTGGAAATTCCCTACGACATCCCTTAGTTTCTTATTTTATTGTAAATAAACTTTAAGACCTGTAATTTTTGGTAAACTCTTATTATAAATTATAACTCTAGTTGTGAAACGTTTATGTAAATATTATTGTGTTATTAGATAACAGGTTATACAGAACAGGTATTTTGAAAAGCTATACCATAGGTTTGATCATTAATAGGTATCAGATTGCATGCTTCAAGCTGGTTAAGTTATGTAAGCCTTATGTGGATTATATTTACGATAACAGCTATGAGATCAGCTTTTATCTTAGGTCAGTTTTCACAGCTAAGACTATAACAACTTCTCCTATTTTGAGCGTGACAATTTTGAGTTAGTATTAGAGTATGATTCTAAAGGAACTAAGTTTTGAAACGTCTAATTAAAATGAGTAGACAATAAGTTCACTAAGAGTGAGGTTGATAATTAATACAAAAGACTAGATTCATAAGAATATATATAGTTTATATATGTAAAATGAGTTATAAACTGACTTTAACTTGATTATTTCAGATTTATAGGAATGGTTTATTACATACATGGTGTCATTTTGAATGGGAAGGGGGTGAGACATTTATCAAGTATAGGATTTGGATGCTAAAGTTATTACTAGATATGGCTGATTAGAGAATGTTCTATACTATCAATGAGATCATTGCGAATTATAAGTATGGAATGTCCTTTAGTATGTAGGATGATTAGAGGATAATAAAGGATAAATTAAGACTTGCCTATAATGAATACACTACCAAAGCTGCTTATGAGAAGAAGTACTTTCAGAAAAACGAGGTTTTATCTGTAGTGATTCTTGTACTGTACTTTTCTGCTATTGTAGAAGCAATAAGAATTACCCTCCAGGTTTTGATCAAGTGCCCTTAAGTATTCCACATATCCCTAGAAACTATCCCTCATGTGTTGACTGGTTTCTCAAATATCTCATAGATGAGATTACAAGTATAGAAGTACCGTTACAATCTTAGTAACTTAAACTCGTTGTAATACTACCTGAGAATCCACTTGAAGACGCTAAGCCAAATGTAGGGTTTAACAATAATGAGGTCCCAAGGAGAATCTAGAAGAAGAATTTCAAGTAGAAGCTAAAGTAGAAGTTGTTCTTAAAGATAAAGCACAAGATAGTGAAAGTGAGATGCATGAAGTGGTTGTTATACCAAACATCCTCATCATAGTTGAGATAAGTTTAGATTCTAAAGGGAATAAAGAGGCTAATTAGGTTCCTTTTGAAGATGCAGCAACTTCAGAAAGTTTAAGTAACTGAAAGTTTGAGAAGAGAGTGAGAAAACTTGTTAAGGCTTTTTTATATCGTCTGACCTAGTTGTTTTCATGTACCTAAGTCCCCTAATGACTTTTGATATACTTTTGACCTTTTGAATGTAACTTTTGTACTTTTAATAGATAAAAATGTTAATAGATAACAATCCTAAGAACATTGAAAATTGATGTTTTGGTTACTAAGTATGTAAATGATGTAAATAAACTCTAATACAAATGAAAGTGATGTAAATAAGTTATTAGACATGTACTATGATGTTGTAAATAAAGTGATGTAATCTTTTGAATATAAAGTTTCAGCTATCCTATGTATTAATTTAAATATGAAAGAGTATAACATATCTTTATTATCCAGTATTTGTAGAAGATACAAATATGAGTAGTGATCATAAGGAATGAAGCAAATAGATGATATAATGTTACAAGTGAAACTTATATGAGCTCATGATGTATAGGTGTGTTTGATTACATGATGGAATGTATAATAAATGAAGTATGAATATCATTGTTTTATATATAGGGATGAAATATTATAGGCTTTATGTTGATTGAAATCCTTGTTGAGGAATTTATAGTTGTATATTACATATACAGAGAATAATTGATCTACATGTGAATATGAGTCGCTTAGATCATAGATTGATTTCCAGTATGTATATTGTAAGTGCTAGGTGATAGCTAGTGAGTTGTGAAATCTGAATATGGCAGTAGAAGCAAATAAAAATAGAAACAAAAACAACTAATCTAAAGGGGTAATACCACCTCCTAATCCACCAGAACTACCTAGGAATGATGTACCACTACTTGCTTCGAGCATGATGGATCCAGTTCAATTTGGGCAAATTTGGCTAATATGAATAACATGATTCAATACCAAGGAGCTTTAATTCAGCATCTGATCACAGGTGTGAATGTGGTGAATTAAAGGCCACTAGAGTTTGAACTTAAAGGAATTAAACCTTAAGATGTAAGTCAACTTCCCAAGTTTATGAGATCAAACTAGTATTTTGAAGGAGAAATGGGTAAGGCTGCCTTAGCTAATGATTAGTTAACGCAAATTAAGCACAATTTAAGTGTAGTTTTGAGGCGTTTAAGATTCTTGAAAAATCAAAAAGTCTCTTATGGTACTTTTTTTTCTAAAGATAAGAGCACAAGTCTGGTGGGACTTAACAATACAAACAATTACTGGCCCTATTTCATGATAAGTATTTCAAGAGGCATTTAAAGGGGAATACTTCCTTATAAGTGTGCAAAATTAGATGACTTGGCAGTGGATGGAAATAAAGAAGGGCATTATGAGTGTAGCTTAATATGAAAATGAATTTAATAGGTTGTTGCAATATGCACCTAAGTTATATAGAGATAATCAGGTATTGAAGAAGGATCTTTTCCTTAACGAGTTTGACCCAACAATGTGATGTAAGTTGATAGATTATGGATTCACCACTTATCATCAAATTATGAATAAGGCACATTAACTAGAGAATAATTGACTAGCTATGCAAAATGAGTGGAGTAAGAAACCAAGGAGAGTTAATTAATATAGGCCTGTTTTCAAGAGGACATTTCTAGGTGCAAATAATAACTCAGGTTGAAAAGGAAAGAAGTTAGCAGCTGTGACTAGTGGCCTTACTTCAAATAAGATAAGATTTAGTTTCTATGATGAGGTGGGAAATGTGAGATGCTAGAAGTGTGGAGCACAATATTTTCCCTGACAATGTCCTTAATTAAGAGGCAAATGTTTTCTATGTGGCAATCCAAATCATATGTTGAAAGAGTGTCCAAAGATGAAAATAGTAAAGTACTACGAGTATGGAATGATAGGACACTTCTCAAGATATTATGATCAAGCAAGACAAAAGGCTAAGGAGTAGAGACAATTATTGTACTGGCTTAAGTATTTGCCATTGAGGGTATATAAGAGGATATTGAGGATTTTGATGAGTAGATGGAGAAATATTTTCATGATGGTTCAGATGAAAAAATGAATATCGATGAAACTAACTAAGGCTTAGTAACAGGTACGTAAATTAACTTGTAACTTTTACTTACCTATGAGCTGATTGTAAATCTTGTATGCATAGATAGCGTTAAGAACTATGAAAATACATAACTTAAGTATAGTATGTAAGTGATAGATAACTATAGTAATAGTAATTATTTCAAGAAACATACTTGTAAATGGACGAACTGCTTATGCATTATTTGACATTAAAGCATTACATTTGTTTAGTAGTCAAGAGTTTGTCTCAAGAAATGGGATTAAGATGAATGAAGTTAAATCTACTTATAGAATAAGAACACCTATAAGAGAGCAAGTGTTAACACAGGAAATAATATATAATGGACAATTGCAAATTTAAGGAAAGGAATTCCCAATAAAACTCATGGTATTACCAATTGAGGGGTATGTTGTTATTGTGGGAATAGATTGGTTTTCTAAACAAAGAGCAAAAGTAGATTATCAAAATAAGAATATAATCATAAATGGGGGTAAGGTGATAGCGAAGCTTGAGATTATTAGTAATTGAAGTAAGCAAAGAAGTGAATCAAATTATTGAAGAATGACAATTATGTTGGATATTTGCTATAGAGCAAAAGAAGGAAACCCTAAAAGTATCGGAAATACCACTAGTAAGTGAATTTCCTGATATCTTTTTAGAAGAATTACCTAGGTTAGCATCATAACAAAAATTAGATTCTTCTATAGAGTTGGTATTAGGAACTGAGCCAATGTCAAAAGCTCGATACCAAATGTCACCAATAGAACTTCAAGAGTTAAAGAAGCAACTTTAAGAGCTATTGGACAAAGGATTCATATGACTTGGTGTATCTCCTTAGGGAGCACCAGTGTTATTTGTAAGTGTATCTCCTTAGGGAGCACCAGTGTTATTCGTAAAAAAGAAAGACAGAACCATGAGGTTGTGTATTGATTATTAAGAGATAAATAAAGTGACTATTAAGAACAAATATCTACTACCCAAGATTGATGATTTGTTTGATCAACTACATGGTGCTACTATATTTTGCGGATTGACTTAAGATCTGGATACCATCAGTTACGAATTAAGCCAAAAGATATACCAAAGATAGCTTTTCGAACCAGATACGACCATTATGAGTTTTTAGTAATGCCTTTTCGTTTAACGAATGCACTACCTGTGTTTATGGATTTAATGAATTAGATTTATTAACCTTACTTGGATAAATTTATTGTGATATTCATTGATGATATTTTAATTTATTCCAAGACTTAGAAAGATCATGCCGATCATATACATTTAGCTTCATAAAAGTTGAGAGACAATCAATTGTATGCTAAGTTGAGTAAGTGTGAATTCTAGCTAAATAGAATCTCATTTTTAGGACATATTAGATTAAGCAAAGAAATTTTAGTAGATCTTAGAAAGGTTAAAGCAATGGCTGAATGGAAACAGCCAACGACAGTGATAGAAATAAGAAGTTTTCTTAGAATGGTGAGATATTATAGGTGATTTACAAAAGATTTTTCTAAAATCATAAAGCCTTTAACTCAACTAAAGGATTGTTTGATTTTAGCGCCAATGTTTATTTGGCTAGATCTAAGTAAATCTTATTGTGTATATAGCGATGCTTTCAAGAATGGATTGGGATGTGCATTGATGTAGGATAGAAAAGTAGTAGCATATGCATCGAAGCAATTGAGACCTCATGAGAGGAATTATCCAACTCATGATTTTGAGTTAGCGGCTGTAGTATTTGCTTTGAAGATCTAGAGATATTATTTATATGGGCAAAGTGAGATATATATAGATCATAAAAGTTTGAAGTATTGCTATATTTATAGGGAATTGAACTTGAGACAAAGGTGTTGGTTGGAGTTAATCAAGGATTATGATTTGACCATAAACTATGATCCTAACAAAGCTAATGTTATAGCAGATGTATTAAGTTGCAAGAACTATGAATAAATGGCCTTGTTACTCACCACTCAACATAAGCTAATTAAGGAATTTGAAAAGTTAGAGATTGAATTTAGATAGCATGACACTAATGGACAGCTAATGAATTTAGTAGTACAACAAACCCTGATAGAAAGAATTAAGCTTCAATAAGAGGAAGATAAAAAACTGAAAGAAATTAAGGAAAAGTTAAGAATAAGTGTTGTACCTAACTTCAAAATTGATACTAAAGGTATGTTAAGTTATAAAAATAGAGTATGCGTGCTTAGTGACTTAAAGGATGAAATAATGACTGAAGCACATGACACTAGTTACACTTTGCATCCAGGTGGAAATAAAATGTATTGTGATTTGAAATCATTTTTTTGGTGGAAAGGTATGAAAAAGGATGTAGCACAATATGTTATTAGGTGTAACATATGCCAACAAATGAGGGCCGAACATCAAAGAACCAGTGGTTTGCCGCAACCATTAGAAATACCACAATGGAAGTGGGATCACATAACAATGGATTTTATAATAGGATTCCTGAGGACGAGATTAAGCTACAATTCAATTTGGGTTATGGTAGATAAGTTGATGAAGTGCGCTCATTTCTTATCTTATCAAACTAGCAATTCAATGGATGTAGCATGACTATATATAAGAGAAATTATTAAACTACAAGGTGTACTGATAAGTATTGTATCAGATAGAGATAGTTGATTTGTATTAAAATTCTAAGAGAGATTACATAGGTCTTTAGGAACTAAGCTGCAATTTAGCACGGCCTATCATCCCCAAACACATGGGCAGTTGGAAAGAGTTATTTAAATACTTAAGGATATGTTGAGAGGTTGTATTTTGGACTTTTGTGGTGATTTGGATCGGTATTTACCATTGGTAGAATTTGCTTATAATAATAGTTATCAAGCAATGATCCAAATGGCACCATATGAAGCTTTGTATGAAAGAAAATGTCAATCACCACTGTATTGGAAGAATTATGAATACGCAATGATAGGACCTGATATGATTGGACAGATAAATGATAAAGTGAAGATAATATAACAAAGGATGAAAGCAGTACAGGATCAATATAAAAGTTAGGCAGATTTGAAAAGGAAACTTATAGAGTTTGTGATAAGAGATCATGTGTATATTAAGATAAGTTCATTTAAAGGATTTAACCACTTTGGTACTAAAGGAAAGCTAAGTTCCCAATATATCGAACCTTTTGAAATTTTGGAAAGAATCGAAAATTTAGTATATCGAATTGCTTTACCACAAAGTTTAGCTGGATATCATGACATATTTCATGTGTCAATGTTATAAAGTACATGAAGAATCCGGAGGCAATTGTGGAATTGAAACTAGTGGATTTACAAGAAGATTATACAGTCGAAGAAAAGCTGATTAAGATCTTTGAGAATCGGATTCAAAAGTTAAGGAATCTAGAAATGGAATACGTGAAAGTTTAATGGGGCAATGGTCTAAGAGCAGAGTTAACTTGAGAACCAAAGTTAGCAATGCAAAATCGTTACCCGAAACTTTTCAAAGAAAATGGTAAGTGCTAAGTTTTAATTAGAAAATAAATGGTTATTACGTTTAGAATAAAAGTTTTAAGGACAAAACTTTCTTAAGGGAGGTAGAAATGTGAGATCCTAAAATTACATTTAGAGCAACCAAACTTAGATTTAAGGTATCTGGGGAAAATTTATTCAATGAGCCCAAAGTTTACGACTAGGATTGAAAAATTAGTTGAAGTGACTCGATGAAGTTAGATTTCCAAATAATGACTCAAAATTCCGGTTTTACCCTTAGAAGTGTGATTATCCAATATAGTGTAAAAATAATTGAAACGCCTAAAACCGAGCTTAAAATGTGACAAGTGTCAAGACTCTTTAAGGGGCTTAGTAAGATTGTTTAAAATTTTCATATCATATGCTCACTTATGGAACGAAAACTGACAAGTGTAAAAAATTATAAGATTTTAAATAATTAGTCACTAGAGTTTCTAATTTTAAATTTATAAACTCATTCTAAAATATATATATAACTATAGATATTCAATATTTCATAATTCCTCAGAATTGAAGAGAATCGATATCTCCTACCAAACAATAAAATCAAGTAGTAAAGACCTAAAATTTATACTTACCAAAGTTGCAAAATCTAAATATAAGGTTAATAATTACATTTAGTGTTCAAACAAACTATACAACCTATTTCTAATTCTAACCTCTAAATCATCTCAATATTTGCACTCAAAACTCTACTCTTAACCCATACCCAATTATCTATCAACCTGTAAGAGAAAACTATTGAGAAGTAAGCTATATGAGCTTAATAAGATATCCCTCATACTATACCATACTAGTAAACAAGTTATTAAATAATTTATTAACAAATATATGAATACATGAACAAGCAATATGCCAAATAATATGTGCAATTGGCTGGTGCTGCATATAACATCAGATTTAACATCCTCCAAAGTTAAGGTTAAAGATTCATTGGCACCAACCACAATTGGGTTCTAGCACTTGGGTTTTTAACCATAAATTTAAATTCTGTATTTCACAAAATACATTTTTGTTTCAAGGAAATCCAATAGTACACAAAATCCTAAGTCTAGCGGTGAGATGGCTCCGGTAGTCCATACTTACGCCTTATAGCAATGGTCTCTAAACCTGACTTTTAGTCACCTACGGTTAGCGTTTCTGGTACCAAGTAAACCCGCGAGCCAAAGGTAAGGCCTTATTATAGCAATGCTCTTGCACTATACTAATCAAATCATATGGGAATCTTATCCCTATAAGGCCTTTCATTACCAACCACGTGAAGTAACGGCTGAAATATTTTATGCAATGTTCGTGCTTATGCATGATTCATTTAATTTAAGTTAAGTTGAATATAATTAAGTTAATTTATTAGGTGATCAACCAATATTAACAAACCAGTCAAATCATACAATCAATTCTTCAGTTATCATATGCATGTTCCCAAACCCCAAGCATCAATTTATTAATATATAAAGTTTAAGTGTACTAACTATGAGCACAAAACAAGTATAGAGTTATCGGAAGTACTCACTTGACCAAAGCCAATTTGAATCCCGACAGTCAATAGGTAGCTTACCCTTTTGATTAATATCTCTTGATAATTAGGAATAAAAGAAACCTAATGAGCATCTAGACATCATACTAAACGGGTTAGCAAGCTCATTATCTATCTTATAATTCCCGTTTTCGCTTAGATTTTGAATTTCATATAACTTTTTAGTTTTACCTTAAATCTTTACATTTTCATAGTTGATTCTTAACAAGTTTAAGTGTACTTCTTGATTGATATAATTTAGTTAAAAACTTTTAAAAATATTTCACATTACCTAAGTTATTTATTACAGTAATTAGAAAGCAATACTTTATCCTATAGGTAATACTATATAGTTTATTTAATATTATATAAGTTCATATTATCCGATTATTTGTAAGTTTTGTATTGATATTATCCTATAACATAATTTAGTTATAATATTTGTGTATAGTGGAATAGATATTAGTGTAACGATATATATCAGATAAAATAATAGAGTTAGGTGGAACAGCTTGAAATCATATATTTAGATAATTAAAAACTTTAGCTCTATCATATTGTAGTATTATTCCAAGTTTATATTGTGCATGTGTGTGTATATATATATATATATATATTTAATTTATTTCTTATAAGTGTATGATTCAATCTTATTATTATCATCATCATCATCATTATTATTAATATTAGTCATTATTATCATTGCTATTTTATATTAACGTATATTGTTATTGTATATAAAAGTATATCTTCTTCTAAATGATTTGACTTTAAATACACGTATGTACATTTAACATTTTAATCTTTTAAAAAACCTTTGTCTTACAATTATATTTTATCTACATCTTAGAATATGTATTTATCAGTTTCCTTCTGTAAGAATTTATATATGTATACTTGTAAATAATCTCTTTTGGAAATTTCTTTATTTTGTTGGAATTTTATTCTAATTATTTATTTATATAATCAAATCACTTAAATAATATAACTCATTTATTTATATCTTTTGATTTTCTCTTAAATTTTAAATCGCATATTACTTTTTCGTTTTAACTCTAATTTTTATAGACTTATAGTCAATTTTTATCTTTTTCTAATATACTTTTGTATAGTGGGGTCTATTTTAGATGTTAAAACCCGCATTTTTCAATATGAGTATAAAATATTACGAATTTTGTTCTTTTGGCCCAAAAATTTTTATTTGTTATTTTTTGGCTTTTTTCTTATTGTTTTATGACTTAATTAAATTCTAATTTTTATATTTTTAGAATATTTTATTTTTGGGGCCATTTTATAAAAATTTCTTCATTTCACCATTTTAAGCTTAAATTATTAATTATGTTACTTTTTCTTATAATTGCAATTTTCTAGTTAATTAATTATTATTATTTTTGTAATTTGTGATTTCAATTAGAAAATTAGGAAAGTTGATGTATCAGCTTCTTATTGGTCTACGTGGTAATTTTCTTAATTCTTCTAATTTTTATAATTTTTTCGATTTGTAATATTAATATATACATATATTACATTCTAAAATAATTAAATATTAGAAAAAAAATCATTTGCATCTCCTTATGATGTTCACGTCCAGCTTACATATATATATATATATATGTATGTATGTATGTATGTATTTATTAACTTATTTTAAGAAATTAAGGTTTTATTATGCATACGCTTTTATCTTTAGGTATGTATATGTACTTATACTCGTATTATACTATATATATACTTATTTAAATCTTGGCTATAGGGAGTATATATATATATATTCATACATATGGGCACATACATATACCCATAATTTACTACTTATATATATATATGTATTTATACTATTTCATACTATATTTTACAATTGTATATGATAAAGTAAATATACTTAATATCATATGTATGTACATGTAATATATATGTAACACGTATATAGATATATATATACATAACTCAATGAATATCACATATGTGTATATATAGTTGGGTATATTTAAGTACATACATATATAAATACATAAATATAAATAAGAGAAATTATACACATATATACAACCAAATACATACTCCTCTAATTTTCATTACAAGATGTTAAAATACATATATTTTCTACAACATATCCTCTAATACATAAGGCGTTAAGTAACGTATCAACTTAAGAAAATATACAAACTAATATTACAAAGAAAAATTAGAATAATATGATAGAACTTCGATTACTTGATTTTGAAGTCTTTGAAGTTGTAGTTTTATATTTCCTTTTGAAATTAAAAATAAATGATGAGAGAATATGAAGTAAGTTGTGAGAGTTTATATGAATGGTAGTTGGAGAAAATGAAGAAAACAAAAAGAAAGAAGAGTGGAAGGAAAGAGAGAGGTTGTTGATCCCAAAAGTAAAAAAGAGTCTTGGCTTTGTATTTTAATTGTGAAGGAAAAAGATAGAAGATTATGGAGGGTTCTAAGGGGACAAGTGGTTGATGTGAAGGAAAATGGAAAAGAAAAAGAAAGAAAAGAAAAGGAAGAGGGAAAAAGATAAGAGGGAAAGATAATTTGATAATAACATAAGTTGACTGTAATTCAAAATTTCAAATGTGATAGTTACATATATACATGGTAGCAATAATTTGGAAGGGAAAAAAGAAGTAAAGAAAATAAAAAGAAAAAGAAGAATGAAAGAAAGAAAAAGAGAAAGTATAGAAAATTAATTTTTGACTTTTTCTTGATGTTTTTCAAATTTTTAAGTAATATCTAAAATAAAATATGAGGTAATTATGGAAGAATATAAAGGATAAAATTTATGTACATTATGTAATGCATAAACATGAATTATGGAGTAAAATTAAATCAAAATGATTAAATTAATATAAATTAATACTCATATGTTTATGTAAATATGTAACACCACTCATAGCTTTAGGGTAACATTTGAAATTTTATTAAGTTATTTAATTATTTAATTATTTTTATCTACTTATTAGTATTTAGAACTTATTTCTATTAGATCATTAGCGATTTTACATAATTGCACGTGTTAGTCGATAATCGTATCCAATTAAAGTTTTATCACCGTTAAAATAAATTTGATACGTTTTAAAAACTTAAAATTTTAGTTTTAAGGTATTTATTAGATTCATAGTCAATTTCTTATATTTACGCGATTAAGGTTTTAATCAGTATATTAGGCTTTTCTCATTCGTAGTGAATTCAAGTTTATAATTTAGTGAAGTTTTTGTTTATCTAGCCTATTGACTCATGAATCTATCTAGGGCATTTGGATTTAATTTAGGGTTCAAACTAAAAATTTACGAGGTTTACACCATATTTGTAAAACCAATACACAACTACTAAATCATAGTTCATATTATGTCATCTTTTGCTCTTAAAAATATATATTTAGTATATATATTTTTTATTTTCTAAAAATTTTAAAAAACAACTTTTTCCGAACTTAGGGGAGTTGAGTCACCTATCGACCATACCTAAACCTACCTCTGGTTCAATTCGATGTTGTCTAAAGATAAATTAGAACATAAATGCAAAACTTAACTTCAGAATCTCATAATTATTCATATTCAACCATACCAAATAATTGATAAGCTACTCATTTTCATCAATATTCAGTAAATATAAGCAAACATTAGTAGTCAACAATCATTCTCATGTCTACATTCTATGTATTACGAGGTTAGCCCCTCTAGAAAAGAGCTCTAATGCCTACATTCAAACTCCTTATTCTCTACAGAAGAGAGGACATAGACCTTAAGGCGATGACGCGGGCGAAAGGCTTAGTTAGATCAAGCCCAATCTTATATGATTACATATGTCTCCTCCCTATGGCTCACTGCTTATATGTTTGGATGATACTTATGTTACATAAATGGATATCGAGTATATGGTGCAACCTTATCCTAACACTTACCCAAATATATAGAAGCTACATAGCTTCAAGCAACAATGTTAATGGCAGCCTTATATTTGTATTTGGATTGATTATATAATTTTTGAATAAAAAATATCTTATTCTTCCATAGTGACACTTTTAACTTCTTCTTTCAAACTGTTATTACTCAGTATTAATACAATTTTATTGCTATTGAGGATAAGTAGAAATTTCGGCATGTGTTGATGAGTTGTAATTAGGTTGAGTAGTATATTATTATTCATGTTAAGGATGTGGAGTTAGGCTTACCAAGAGATATATGTTGAGAAGTTTGCTATTGATATTGTTCTTTGTAGTTTTTTTTTTCTGTTAAAATTATACTATTTATGTTTTAAAAGGCAGGTAATGCAATTGCCATAAAACTTGGTGGAAAAAATTGTACCAAGTGTTGCAGATTTTTTAACAATCTATCAATGCTAATGAAATTGCCTTCTCTTTCAAATGGTGTCTTGGATTTTTTAAATTACATTCTTAGCAACCGTATTTTAAGATTTTTTCTACTAAAAGGAATTTTTCTCCATTTACATACATATGTTAATAAAGAAAAAAGTAAAATGGACTTCCATAAACAGGCTAGCATGTGCAGGGTGTTCATGCAGATGTATAGGAGTAGTACTCTTGTAGTCCAATCAAGCTAAGCTCGTCACATGTTCTTTTAGTCAAACTAATAAGATATTATTATTGATCTTAAGCATGTGGAATTAGGTAAGGTTGTACGTCAATTCTAAGGCATCACTTTTAACGATGCGGCACCAACACGAGCTAACATTCTGGATATTCACCACCACCAAATCCAACCTAAGGGCGAGACAACAGGTGTAACCAAGTGGAGATTAAAGATAATCCATAATTTACACATGATTACTTGTTTCACCAATCTTCTACTCCTATTGTATCTCAATATTATGAGTGAAGCCCCTTGATACCATTCTTAGTGTACCTCTAGGGAGAGCCTAATGCCTACATTTAGACTTCTAAAACTCCACAAAAGAGATATTATTATTGCTAAGGACTCCATAGATAAGTAGTTATGGGATTTAGCACTTGTTGATGGGTTGTAGATGAGTTGTTATCTAATTGGGTTGAGTAGTATATTATTGTTCATGTTAAGGATGTAGACTATGGCTTATCAAGAGGAAATATGTTGAGAAGTCTCAATATTGCTTTTAAGAGTTTCATTTTATTTTTTATTTTTTAGTTACATGATACTATTTATGTTTTAAAAGTTAGATATTGCAGTTGCCACAAAACTTGGTGGAAAAATTGTAGCAATTGTTACAAGACTTATCACTCTTGGAGTTTTTTTTATTGTTTTCTCAATGACCATGTTTTAAGAATTTCTCTAATAAAAGGATGTATAGTAGTACTTTGTACTCAAATTGAGCTAAGTTCTTCGAATGTTTGTTTGCCAAATTGATAAGATATTATTATTCATGTTAAGGATTTAAAGTTAGATGCGAGTATAAATTAATTCCAAGGCACCACTCTAAACGATGTAGCACTAATAGGATCTAACAATTTGGACATAACCACTCACCACCACCTAAGCCAACCCAAGGGGATATAACCACGTCGAGATTAGAGACGATTCATCATTTTTGCATGAGTACTTTCTTCACCCATCTGCTACTCTTGCTACATCTCAGTATTATGAGCTAGGCCCCTTTATACTGCCATCAGTGTCATTTGAGACACCTCTAAGGAGAGCTTCAGTGCCTACATTCAAATTCTTCAAACTCCATAGAAGAGACAACATAGACCTTAAGTAAATGACGTAGGCGAGGGGGTTCATGCAAATCGAGCCAAATCCTATAACAATGTACGTCTGCTTCCGATGACTCATTAGTGGGTTGGGATGACACTTACGTTGCATAAATAGATATCAATTAGATGGTGCAATTTGAGTTGCCACTTAACCAAATACGTAGGAGCTACATACCTTTAGGCCACAACGTCAATAGAAGGCTTATATTTGTATTTGGATGAGATTGTATGATTTATGAATAACAAACGTCTTATTCTTATATAGTAGTACTCTTAACTTCTTAAATTTTTTATTATTGAGGACAACTTAGATAAGTAATTGCGATTACAGCATGTGATGATAGGTTGTTGATGTGAGTATTATATTATTATTCATATTAAGGATGTGGGGTTAGGTTTCTCGGCAAGATATATGTTGAGTATTTTGCTCTTAATAATATTCTTTAGAGTTTATTTTTCTATTTAATGATACTAGTTATGTTTTTAAAGGCGGGTATTACAATTGCGGTAAAACTTGGTGGAAAAAATTGCAGCAAGTGTTACAGAACTTTATGGGTCTATTAATTCTGATGAAATTAGCTTTTCTTTAAAATCGAGTTTTGAATTTCCTAAATTACTTTCTTAGCAACAGTATTTTAAGAATATTTTTCTAAAAAAAGAGTTTTTTTTTCCTATATATATATATATGTTAATAAAAAAATGTAAAATGAATTTCATAAACATGCTGGCATATGTGAAGTGTTTATTGAGCTGAGTTCGTCATACCTTTTTTTTTTTTGTTTTGGCTAAACTGATAAGATATTATTGTTCATGTTAAGAGTATGGAGTCAAGTCATAATTGGATTCCAAGGCATTACCATCAATGATGCAGCACCAACAAAACCTAACAATGTTGTACTTAACTAGTCACCACTACCTAAATCAACCCAAAGAGGATACTAGAAGGGGTAAGGCCAAGGTCGAGGGTGGGGCTACAAATGTATGTTGGAATGAAATTTATGGTACATAAATGGATATCAATTAGATGGTGTAGTCTTAGGTTGACACTCACCTCGCATACCTTCAAGGCAACGACAACAATATAAGTCTTACATTTGTATTTAGAGGGATTGTATGATTTATGAATAAAAAATGTCTTATTCTTTTATACTAGTATTCTGAACTTCTTCTCTTAAATTATTATTACTTAGTACTTTAACATTTGTTATTATTGAGGACTATATAGATAAGAAGTTATAGGATTACATCACCTATTGATGAGTTGATGAGTTGTTATCCAATTGGGTTGATTAGTATATGGAGTTAGGCTTCTTGAGAGGATATATGTTGAGAAGTTTGCTCTTGATGTATATATATATATATTGGAGTTTATTTTTCTATTTAAGTGATACTATTTTTGTTTTAAATGGTTACTATTGCAGTTACCGTAAAACTTAGTGGAAAAAATTGTAGCAAGTGTTGAAGATTTTTATCAGTTTGTCAATGCTGGTGAAATTGCCTTCTTTTTGAAATGGTATCTTAGATTTTTCATATTCCTTTCTCAATGACTGCATTTTAAGAATTTTTTCTAATAAAAGATAATTTTTTTCCTTTTACATATATGCATGTTTACTTGCACGTGCATGTGTGTCAATAGAGAAAAAAGTAAAACAAACTTCCATAAACATGCCAGTACGTGCGAGGTGTTAATGCAGATAAATAGGAGTACTCCAATTAAGCATAGTTTGTTGCATTTCTTTTTTTGGCCAAACTGGTAAGATTTTATTGTTTATGTTAGGGATGTGCAGTGAGTACGATCCTAATCGATTCCTTGGCATCACTATCAACAATGTAGCACCAACATGGCCTAATGATGCTGGCCATGACCGCTCATAACTACTTGAGCCAACCTAAGTAGGATACCACAAAGGGTAAGGATAGTGTTATGACTCGAGGTAGCCTTATCGTAACAATCCACTATGCACTTTGAAACTTAAGAGTGGAATTAAGTACTAGGTGTCTTTACTACAAGTTTCTCCATAGGTCATTTAAATTATGGGGAATGAAAATATAAAACAACTAACAACTAATACATGTAGATAAATATATATATATATATATATATTTTAGAAAATCGTACAAGTCACTATATAAGCCAATGAAGCAATTCACGACATAGTTTTCTCATCATTTCTCCTGTACTAGTACAACATAAAAACAAACTATCAAACTCGAAACACCGTGCTAACTACTATTCTTTCTATAGTACTCACGTAATGATATCTCACTCTAGGTACTTGCATCACAAAGAAACTATAAGAGTGTAAGCTACCACTACTTAGTGAGGTTCCTTTCTCATTAATGAATGCATGAAACAAGTGTGTGCGTGTAACAACTTATATAGTTAATTGGAAATCATATAAGATCAAGAGTATAAACGCCCTCTATGACCATGGGTTCGAAAGTAGTATCCATTCATGTAGATAAATTACTATCAACCTCAAGTGCTATAATCCCTATGTTTAAAATTTAGAGAAGGAAGACATAATGTTAAGGATCCTAATGAATGTATGTAAAGTATAAAGGGAAAGTAACTGTATGGAGCACATGCAATCAACCAAACCCTAAGCAATGAATCCTTGCACAAGGCCCCAATCAAAGGACAACACTTCTTAAACCCGCTTAGTTTCCAGAGGTTAGAGCAAGGTAACATCATGGGATGTAAACTACCTTATAGTCTCTACATACGATCATGTAGTGTTGAGAGCCTTCATGTTATGCAATATCTCTGTTATGTATGTCCCGTTAATTAAATAGTCCAATATTATTAAGTTCATTCATTTAGGCAACCAACCAATATCACAAACAATCACATTTTCCCTATTTTTCTACATGCAATTGTACACTCTAATCACATAAGCAAAATCAACATTTAATTAAGTTGTTTTACATAGTCGTGGCAATCAAACAACCATATGCATAAAACCTATAACCTCATGCACATTTCAATGTTAGCTATATTTAGCATAAAGAATTAAGTGCACTAAATTATATGTAGAAATAAGCATGATACTCATTAAAGTGTAACTCACCCATTCATAGCCACTAATCATAATAATCCTCTAATAGATAGTGAGAAGGGTAATCCTATCCAAATCACCTAAAACATCATTTAATAAGAATATTAAGGCATCTAGAAGTAGTACATAGGCTTACACTAAATTTCATTCCTGCTCATTTCCTAGTTCGACCCCTATTTTGTCTTCCTAAATTGGTTAATAATAAGTTAACTATGAGTTAATACAATCTAATAAAATTATGGGGGAAAATTATAAAGAGGGGATCAACATTTGGGAGTAAGTTTAAATAAAATATCAACGTTTCAAAAAGTTTAAATAAAGCATTAACCTTTCATAAAGTGGTTCAAGTAAGGAATTCATAATAGCTGATCCATAAAATTATTTGAACAATTTTGTGAAATATTGATCCATTATTTGAACGTAAACCCCGCAAATTTAACCTTTTGAGTATAAAGTCGAACTCATGTACTGTAGATGATTTCTCTAAGTTAATTGAGCCGATAAGTTTAAAATCGATTAAAATTTTAAATTTAAAACTCAAAATAAGTATGAAAGACCCTAACTTATTAACAAAACTCTAATTATGTTCAAAAATCTTAAATCCTAAATATGTATAACTGTAAAAGATTGATCTTGAATGTGATAAAAACCTTAATCACTCGTAAAAACCCCTAATTGTGTATAAAAACCCTAAACCCTAATTGTGTATAAACACTAGAGATGATCCTCGAAAGTGATAAAAACCCTATAAAAAATCAAAACTTTAAGCTTATAAATATACTAAATTGTTACGAACGCGATAAAACCTTAATTGAGCCAAATAACTGAACAATTTGCCAAATCACTAGCGAATGATTAGAGATAACTTATAAATGTTTATAAATATAAAAGTACTAAATTAATTCATGAAAATTTATAATCTTATTTTATAATTAATACTAACCTTATATTTATACAGATAAAATTAGTGTTATGTCAATTTAGACATTTATTTGTTATTTAGACAATATGTAATAGATATTAATATCATAACTAATCATTTTCCTTATAGTTATATTATTTATAGGGTTAAAAATATTTGAGGAAAATTCAAATATTTGTTTTATTAATTTATTACATTTAATTCTTTATTTTCCCTCTTTCTTCATCTTTTCCTCTATTTTCTTTTTATGTCCAAAATATATATATTAAATACATATAATATTCTAAGAGTTGACCAAGTCAATATGTTGACTAAGTCAAAGTATCAACATCATATAAACTTTTCTTCTTCTTTTTCCTCCCTCTTGACATAAGCCACCTAACATATCTAGAAACATCTCCAATTCTCTTTGTTTGTCTTGAATCAATATGCATATTTAACTCATTTCCTTCCTACATGTTGGATAATATTTCTCTCTCTCTTCTTCTCATCTCTTTCTTTTGTTTTTCTTACTTTCTCTCATCTATCATTCTTCTAAAAATATTAACTACCATTCCACATACTATCAATACTAAGAGAGGGATACAAAGGAGGTTTCTTCATCAAATTCCCTCAAAACAAGTAAATATATTTTCCTTGTATATTTTTAATATTAGTTCCCTTATGTAAATTATGTTTTATGTAATTCTTTGTGTATTTTTATGTACTTTTGTACTTGATATATTAATATGTCTTTAGTATGAATTTTAGTGTATTATATGAGAAGTTCCATGTATATGTAATGGAATTTTATGTATATATTTTATTTCTTTTAGAGATTATGTCTATATGTGTATATATGTTATTATACATATAAATACATACTTATATGTAGGAATATATTATAGACTTGGTTATGTATATATATACATAATGGTATATACAGTTTATATACATATACATAAGAATACATAGTAAAAATATTTATACATATAAATGAATAAATAAGAGAAAATGATAAGATTATATAAATATACATATACGCCCTATACATACATAGTATAATATGTACATAAACATACATATAAGAAAATACTAAATATTTATATATATACATACATAAAAATCGAAAGTATATATATAATATATTGAAAATTCCCTAAAAATACATTAGGAAAATATAAAAATATGTATATATGTGTGTATAAAAGTATGTATAAAACTATGTATAAATACGTATACATGTATATGTACATAAATACATATATTACAAATATACCATAAGTATAAATATGTGTATATATGTATGCATACATTGTAGACATACGTATGTATACATGTATATATGTATATGTACATATACTAATATACTAAGTATAAGTTTATTTAATAATATATTAAGTATAATAATATAGACGAGAATATATATGTACATATGTATGTGTATAAGCATATATAATGCTATACTAATATAAGTACAAATAATAAATTTTAAGCATAATAAAATAATAATAATGATTAAGAACATATATATATATAAGCATATAAGTACATACATATAATTATATACATACAATACATTTATGTGATATAATATNATAACTTAACTCGATATATATATATATAATAAAACTATATATTATTGTGATAATATATATAACCATTTAAAAAAAACTCTAATGTTTTCGTAACTATTATGAAAACTGAATTTAGATTTTATGTAAATAGGATTTCTCAGTGGTCAAACTATTGACAACCCGAGTCTTCCGTAATGAGCTTCTAAACAGGTAAGTAAAATCAATACTTTATAACATTTTGGGATATTATTTCAGAATATTTGAAGACTTTAGTATGTATTGGCTTATAATTGTAGTTAGCTGTTTGTATGTATGTAGTGTTTGTGGTTAGGTTTCAATTTACTGTGATAAGAGCTAAGCTCCAAGATATAGTTATTCTATGAATATTATTATGCTTAAATTGTTTAAGCTTGGGTGATCTTCCTAAAAAGATGAACTAACTTAAACTCAGCTTAATACCTAACCCGATATGCATCACAACCCGCTAGGGGTAATGACTAGGATTCTCGGGCCAAACACTGACTCCTTTTGATAAGGATAACTAAAATGGTCTTTTTCCATCCTTAGTTGAACTAAGTGATAGGAGAGGAGGTTGTAGTAAGGTAAGGAGCCATGGTTTAAAGGTGGTCACGAGATGAAGGTGTTCTTCATTGCACAAGCCCTAGTTTGGTTTTGATTCATAAGTATGTGACGTCAATCTCCTCAATCCAGATTAGAGCGGGCTCTATTTTTCTAATCTCATGATGGATTAAATAACACCGTACGATGACATTTGCTTATACATGTATTACATCTAACCAATTTGGTTAAAAACCCTACTTGTGATGTGCTGAGTGCATACTTCTCTCTCTACCTTACTTACTAAGGAAGTTATCGCTCATTCCCCTATAGTTTGTTTTATAGGTTCCAAATGAATTACAAGTGCCTACCCAACACCATAATACTAATAAATTGGGACGGAGAATGAGATATAACAAGAGATGGTCGGTTATTGTCCTTAATATTAACTTTTTATCTTTTAAAGAAAATTACACAAGACTCCTTAAAGAGCTTAGTAGTTTTCAATATTTTGGTCTATATGTGAAATGATAGGTACTTGTAGGATTTACTGTCACTCTTTTATAAAGTTAAATTATAAGTTTATTTTTAACAAATTATTTCAAAGGATCACTCCATAGATTTATATCAAACAAGTATTGAATTAGACGCTTCAAAGGGATAAAGTCAAGTACGCTTAGTGTGACCTAAGTCTAAGATAGCAGTTGAAAGAACAGTTTATATCTTCGAATAGCTCACATGGCGGGACTGCTACGACTTCATCTTCTTGGGGCATGATAGATAGATAGAACCCTAACATTTTTGTAACTCTTATAAAAACTAAATCTGGATTTTATACATATATAGGGTCTCCCGATGAATAGAGTGTCAAAGACATGACTCTTCCACAGTGAGCATCTGGACAAGTAAGTTAGGATTGTGGATTTACTACTCGTTAAGATATTGTTTTAAAGTATCTAAAGGTTTAAGAGTACTTTTGATTATGTTTGTAAATTAGCTATCTATGTACATGCCATGTGTGTGGTTAATATTCTTATTGTGACAGGAGTTAAACTCTTTGATGTATTGCTCTGCATGATTTATACTACTGTTTTATGTAAACTTGTTTAGCTACCCTTAAATTGAATTAAGAGTGATCTGACTCGTAATTTAAATAAACATGCATAGTAACTGTTATGGGAATGATTAGGAGTGTCAGGTTAAATGCCAACTCCCTTCAAAAAGGATAGTTGAAATGTTCATTTCCTTATCCTTAGTTGAACTAAGTGACAGGCGAAAAGGTTACAATAAGAGTGGGGACTGTGGTTCAAAGGTAGTTATGGGAAGAGGGTATTCTCCATTATACAAGACTAGGTTTGGTTTGATTTTGAGTCGCAAGAAACTCCTCAATTTGAGTTAGAGTAGATGCAATTTCTTTGACCTTACAATGGATCGGATAACATCGTGCAATGTTTGAAGTAATTGATTGCATTGCATTTCATTATAAATAATAACCTTATTTGTGATTGTATAGTACTCTTTTAACTCAATCCCACTCATTGAGCTAATTATGCTCACATCCGCATAGGCTCTTCTGCAAGTAATAAGTGAATGTCAGGATGTTCAGATATCACCACCTCTAGGTTAGTGTGCAATTGATTGGGAAAGTGAGGAACAAAGAATCCACTAAATCTGGACTTTTGATTCTTTTTCTTTTTTTTTTGAGTTTTGAGAAAACTAGATCGAAATTCCTTAGGATGTCCACTAATTTCCTATCTTATTATAAATAAACTTTAAGACTTATGGCTTTTGGTAAACTCTAATCGTAAATTATAACTCTAGGTATAAAACATTTATGTAAGTACTATTGTGTTATCGGACAACAAGTCATACAAAACAGGTATTTTGAAAGGCTATACCATAAGTTTGATCATTAACAGGTATCAGATTGGATAGTTCAAGCTGGTTGAACCTTGTACATCTTGTGTGGACTATATCTATGGTAGTAGTTATGAGGTCAACTTCTATTTTAGATTAGTTTAATGGCAGGACTATTATAACTTCTCATGTTCAGGGCATGACATTTATCTTCTATTTTAACTTCTTAAGATTTGGATCTTTTAGATAAACTTACCCGCAAATATTTATACCTCCACTTGTAATTCTCTTTATGAAAAAATTTTTGTTAAGGAGTGAGAATGAAAATCCCACATAAAATTTTTAAGTTAGGGATGATATAATAAATTCAACCTTATTTTCTTTATATAAGAAGAATGAAATTTTAGGTCTTCTCACAAAATCTTAAAATTTGAAAAAGGAAACTCATAAGTGTCTCACTTCTCTCCTCTAGACAATTCTAATCTTCATGCTCTATTGTTACTAGGCAAACCTTTTTAAATTTATCTTTACAATTCTAAGGAACCAAGAGGTAAATTGTTAGGTTCATAGCAAAATTGACTTGTAAAGTTCTCTTATTAGTATTCCCTCACTTTCTATTATGTTTTGTATTAAGAGAAGGATCCTAAACCCTATACTTGTTGAGGTTATCCTAGAAAACTAGATTTGAATCATCATCTATGTTTATAATGATAAATTAGAGGAAAAAAAAAAAAAAGAATCCCGTCATTAAGATTTGGAATAATATCTTATTATTGTTGTTGATTTATATATTTGTAAAGATTGTGGAAACTTACATAAATCTTAAAGTAAGATGCCATTATCAAGAAAAAGTTGTAATTGATAATACTAATTTTTCCATTTGACAATTGCTTTGATATTGTAAGGTCATTGAGGTGATAAAAGGATAGATTTTGGGGTTAGAAAATTGACTCGGGATGCCCTAAGTTAACTTCTTAATAAGAGAATTAGAAATTTGGCCCAAAAAAAAAAAAGAAAGAGAAGTAGAAAAATTGCAAAGGATTAAAGTGGGCAAATTACATATTTCATATTTTTAACTAGATTTTAACTAAGTTAACCACATTAGGGCAAGAGAAAAGCCACTCAACATAATAAAAAAAGTGGTTGACGACTTTCCTTTGCATGGGGATTTGGTCAACCTAACTACATGTGTGGCCAACTAATATTACGTTGTTTTGAGGTTTTAAAGTTAGGAATATGATTTTTCTTTTGTCTTATCATGCTATTAATCAATCATTTTGTGAACAATTATCGGATTTTCATCAAAGTTAGGATTATTTGCTAGTTGAAGAGCCAATTTAGGTATGTAGGTTACTGGTGTTTATTGTTTATGCATGTAGGATTAGATAACTAACACGATAATAATTTGCTTATCTAATTGTGTTTCTTATTTATGCTTGTGCTGAAGCTATAACCTATTGGATAGGTTAGTTATTAACTAGTTTGTTGCCCATTAAAGGTCAATCATTTGGAATGAAGTGGCCAATAGTTTAAGCTTTGAGACTATCACGTGTAAGTAAGCGAATTGTCGATAAGGTTGAATGCTCTATTATATCCTTAGACTCTATAAGAGGAGTTGTCAATAGGTTGCACTAGTGGGTAGTATGGGATGATACTGTGTATTGACCAACAATGAATTGGCTAATCAATGGCTCAAACTAGTGGAAAACACAATATGAGACATGTGGTTCTTAGACGTTAAAGATTTCTGATAACTTAGACTCATAAGTCTAGTTTTAATTGTTATATTACCTTCTGCTTGTTGTTAACATACGTAATAAGACAATTAACCATGTCCGTGGTTGCTATTTTCTAATACTTGTGTCTTAATATATTTATTTTGGCATGCATACGCTTTGAAATATTTATGTGTTATGTAGTTTCCTTATTATTAGGCTTCATAGGTCATCAATATTTAGAATAGTATGTTTTAGGCAAAGATAACTATAAGATATTGACACATATTATTATTTTAGATATGACACTTAGTTTGGGAGTGAGAATAACTAATGCACTTGATGATTGCGAAAAATAAATGGACATAGTTTAGATTTATGTAGATTAATGAGTCTCTAGTTATTTTATGCTCTAGAGATTATTATGGTGGTCACGAAATTTTAGTTTCCTTTATGAATTCAATTTGATATAAGAGTTTGAATGAAATATCTATATGTTTAATGTACATATTTATATGTTACAATAATATGTTCAAGACTTTGCATGATCCTATTAAATGTAACACATGGTTGACTATTACATTCTTCGGTTTAAAGTGTGACAATAGGTGCCCATAATAAACAAACTCAAAAACTTAAATATGTGCGTCGTCCGCCTCCCTCCCCTATGAAATTTCTTCTTAAAAAAAAAAAATCATATTTTAGTTTTTCTAGCTTTGTATCATTACATAATTTATATGTTTTGGTGTTTTTATTTCTCTAATTTCCTAACTAGAAAAAGAAAAATAATAATGAATTGTTGTTAAGTTTGAAAGGACGATTTCAATTTCGCATAAACAAGACACATTATAGATTATATTGTAATGGAAATCCCTAATTGGTTTTTGTTGTCATTATTTTTAGGGCATAATATGTTTATGGATTGCCAATTAGTATTGTCAACATGGTCATCAAGCTTAATAAATGAGTTTATATTACTCAAAAGAGCCTGTTGAATAACAAATGAATCAACTATCATGTAAGCCTATACGATTTTGTTAATTAAAATGTGGCATCTATGCATTGGGCACCTTACTTTTGTTGGCATTAGTTAAGGTGCTATTCAACTAGGTTTGTGAACATTTTAAGTAAAGTTAAATATAGCTGTTGCTTTACAAAAATCATCTACATCGTTTCTTTTGAGATTGATAGTTGAGACTTCAAAGTTATTTCATTACATACCTTGTTGAACCTGAGTGAGTCAACTTATCTTTTAACTGAAAATATCATAAATCTCACTAACGTAACCTTATTCAACTACATTTGTCAACTTTTTGAATAAGGTTGAATATAGCTATTGCTTTACAAGCACTAGCTACCATTTAGAGACTTAAAAGAAAAGTTGTTTAATCCCTTGAGTTCTAGTGGTTAACTCCTTCCGTTTAAGTCCTTATCACTCCTATCTTAGGTTAAAGTAACTTCGTTCAATCCTCCATTTATTATTACTCCTTTCTTACTTTTAAAATCACCGTTTGGACGTCTTTTTAATTTAAATTGAAAGTTTGAAATTATTAAATGGCATAATTAATCAAATTTTCACTTTTTAAAATTTGAATACAATGATTGTTTGCTTTGTGATCTTTCTAATGATGATGGAAGTAGTAAAATTTACAAACAAAAATTTGATTAAATATTTTATTTAACATTTTTAAACTTCCATTGTATTTGGATAGATTTTAAAAAGCGAAATTAAAGTAAATAAGTAGAAACGGGATGAAATATTATGTTCTTGTAGCATAAGTGAAGATTAAGAGTGGGTGGAAAGGTAAAAATCAAATGAAATATTTTCATTTTAAGTTCCATTTTTTCCTCTTTAAAATTGGAGAGAAACAGATGGACCCTTATAAGAAAAATCATCAAAATAAACTAAGGATAATTTTGTTTAATAGCAACTTCATTTTTCTTCATTTTTTTATAAAGACAACCTAATAGAAAAAATAGAAATATTTCTCTTTATTTTCCTTTTCATATTTTGAGACACAAAGTAATACCTGCATTTTTTTTTTTTCATTTCCTCTCATTTCTCTTTATTTCCACTGATTTCCTTTCTATAAAAATTTACCAAACACAATGGTTGGATATAAAATTTAATAAGTAATAACTTAATTATTATATATGATGATATTTAACAGTTTTAAACTTTATCATAAAATTAGAAAATACTAAAAATAGTATTTCTTGTCATATTATCAAAAAGTTATTTCATTAGAGCACACAAATCGCCGTTCCTTGATCCACATCTCAATGGTTAAGCAACCCGAATCCTCTTCCTTTATGATTACTAAGAAATAGAATAACAGCATAATGAGTTACGCATTCTTATTACCATGTTTAATTGGATGTTATTTAATTGAGATTATGTTATTCACTTCGCATTATTTAGCAAGGAATAGGACATGAATTAGCAGTGAAATATCAATAATGCCCCTACTTAAAGAATAATAAAATATTTTAGAAAACCTAATCCAAATTATAAAGAATTTACAGCAACTCTCTATACATATTAGGACATCAATCCTTAACCCCCAATTCTCTTCTTTCCACCAATGGAAACCCCAATCCTAATTTTAGCAAGAATCAAAATCGCATAACTCGAGGTACAAATTTCAAACCCTTCGTCGTTCTCTTTCTTTCAACTTGTAAGAGAAGATTATCTTTCCCTCCTCATTCCGTTTGCTTTCATTGAAACCCCAATGTAATATATCATAGGTTTGTACATGTGGTAGTAGAATCTATAGACTATGTAGTTTCATAGTTACGAAGGGGGTTGGCAATTTAGGTTAATGTGGTGAATAGTCAGTAAAGTTGCATTGTACGCAAATAATGGGTCAATGAATTAACCACTAAAATGAGTTGCTGAGATAAATCTAGTGTGGTAAAAAGAATATGGCGTTGGTCAGGGGTTGTTAGTGTAAGATGTTCCTTTGGACAGTTACGATAGGCCATAGTACAATTATGTTTGACTCATGGGCATTGTTGAACACCAAAACTAATCTCTTATGCACTATTTCCATGTCTCTACATATATAATAGAGTAAACAAATACTTGATCCTTCTTAGGTTATACATCAATGTTACAATGAGATGGAGAATACACAACACACACATTTACATAGTTTGTCTATGAAATCAACGATATTATTATATAACATATTCATGTTAGTTAATGGTGGCAGTGAATTACCTAAATTATAAATATTTGTAGTGAGTTATCATGTTGAGTTGTTTTGAATCATTCACTTCTTCGAACTCAAATGCAAGAAACGTAAGTTGTACATGTGGTGAACAATCCATACTCATAACATCTTGGAAGCATGGATAGTTTGGGAGAAGATTTTGTGGATGTACTAAATTTTGGGTATGCTCCTACTCCTAATTGAATTTATTTCAATGGACATGTTATATTAACTTGCTTAATACCTTCTCTTGTAACATGTAAAAGTGAGATGGATGCAAATTCTTCCAATGGGTAGATCCACCCACCTATCGTTATGGCTTAGAGTTTGGAAGAAAGATGTTGGGTTGGATTAATAAGATGTAACATGACTTAGAGACTGCTGACAGTAGACATAAAGAATGGATACTTAGACTAGAGCACGAATTGCTAGTGTCGCAAAGAAGATAGAAGTTGCTCCTTTGAGTGTAAATCGTTATGATGCCGACTGTCATTGTAATGGTTATATTGTACCTTACGTAGAGATGGAGATTCAAATACAAAACTCAATATCAATGTCTTGCATGACGGTGCTCTTAATTGTGGTGCTCCTTTAGGTAATAGGAAGGAGTATTTGTAGCTATTAATTGTAAGGTTGAGATGTGTCATAATAGCTTTAAATCGATAAAAGGATTATTTAATGATAGGTATGTAACCAATGGTGATGTAGTATATGGTAGTTTGATAACATAGACACGACTTTCTATTCCATATGTCAATAGGATGTGGTGAAAATTTGGAACATTTGCAAAGCTGTGGAAATTGTAAATTACACGCTACTATAATTCCCAAAAGAACAATACATTTTGGTTATGTAGTGGATATTACAACAAATTTTGCAACATTTGGTGTTTCCATATTATTAATTTTCTATGCAGCAAATTTGGCTAAGTCTTGTTTGTTTCTTCTTTTTTATTTGTACACTTCAAAATAAATGAGACCACTGTTCTATGCGTATAATTTTGCACTGCCCATATAGTTCCACATCAAACCTATACATTTTACGCTATTATTTTTAATTTTAGTTATCTATGTTTGTAAATATAGATTAGTTGCTATTGCAACTTTTCAAATTGAACAAGATGAAAGAATGACATTATAAATAGTTATCCCATCATTCTGTTTTGTTCATGAGGAAAAGGGAACCATTTTTATGAACTTTATCACTTTTTACAATTTTGCGATATATGTATTCATAATAACCATTTCTTTTGAACCAATTCTCTATAATTTGGATTGATGTAGCTATACGTTAAGCATTAGGATATAGTTATTAGCTACTAATACAGATATTGTACATGAAGATGGTATAAATAGATTTTTAGTCTACTAAACACTCGTTATCTAATAGAGAAAAAGAAACAATTAGGAAAATAACCATTCCTTATATCAACTTTAAATATGGAATCTAAGGTTGATTTCATGAATATATTCTAAAAAATAACATCATTCCTTATTGAGTGAAAAACCAAGGGAATTGAAAAGAGTTTGTACTTTAATATCACATATATGTTATACATGAATTGATCCTAAAAAATGACATCATTCCTAATTAAGGCTAGTGACTTTTAGATCCATGAAGAGTTCTAAATTAGTTATACTTTAATTAGTGTCTTTTTATGATTTTCCCTTGAAATTTAAGTTTATTTTTAGATAATGATACTTAATTGAATATTTTTTTTTTCAAGTTCTGAGACAATCTATATGAGAAAATAAAAAGATAGAAACAAATTTTACTCAAATCGGAGCTAAAATAAGCAAATTATGAAGATTTGAAAATCGACATAGCGTTGGTTGATCCCTTCATCACTGGTGCGACTAAGGGAGTGACTAAGGTTGAAGCTCTTATTCACTTATTTATCATAGCCATAATGACATAATAGGAAGGTGATCACTCCCTTTATCACGGGCGTGACTAATGCTAAAGCTCTTATTCACCTATTCATCATGGTTGTGACAGTACATCAGAAAAGTGATCACTCTCTCTATCACGAGGATAATGGAATGAAATAATTGTGATGACAAGATCACGTCTATCATCATGGCTGTAGTAGGTGAAGATGATTCTTCTTCGAGAAGATCACACCTCAAATCACAGGCGTGATGGTTTAGTGTAGTTTAATTAGTAGATTAGATGTTTTAGTACTTAATCACTTTATAAATTAGGTTACTATATAATAGGAAGATTAATTAATACTAGTGTTTGTATATGTTTCTAGTGAAAACGACTCTATACCCATCCGTACTAACAAATAATAGGTACATTTGCATGTTAAATCGAATTAAGGATAGAATATAGGTTTATAATTTTTAAAACTCGATAACTCTAATTAAAGGCAATCGCTTTCTCAAACTTCATGGGAATTGCTTTGAAATCAGCAACTTTCTTATTTTAAATAAGCAAGATAAAGCCTTAATTTTGTTGTCATCTATATTTAGTTGACATCTATTATTTTTCCTTTATTTATCATTTTTAACCATGCCTTCAAGGTTAGAAAGGAGGCCTTAGTTTTGTTAAGCTTTTGTACCCTTCTTATTTGTCTCCCTTCACTTTCACAAAGCTAAACTTTTTCTTGAAGTGCTACCACACATCAATACGAAGATCATAAGCTAAAAAGAGCCATACCTATTGTACATAATGAACACAATCCATTATCATGAATAATAAACATAAAAACTTTTGGAGTAACCAAATAGATACAGTTCATTCAATATCCTCCCATTCATACAAAAGACACAAATACACAATTCAAACACATGAACTTGTTCAAGTTGACCATTGGTTAAATTAACTCCTACTCATACAAAACATCTATGCAACAAAAGAGAGTATAGAAAAGCTTAAGACAGTGGTAGATATGCCCCATCACATCAAAAAATGAGCTAATGGTAGCGATACAACAATTACATTATGTCACAAAATAGGGTCCACTTATTACATGCCTCTACTGATTGCTTGTTTTGGAGCACCCTAACAAAAGGAAGACGATGCTCAGGTGGGAGATCATGAAGCACTACAACATTTTTAGGATCCTAGATATCTTGGCCAATGCTTGATATACCTCTGTTTGTAATAAACCTTCAATTCCCAAAAGGAATATTGTTGGCTCATGTAAATTTGTCCTCACCTTATCTGATGTCAATCACTCCACTATGCTGTCTATAGTATACTTTAACTCTTGCAAATGTATGTCTACAAAGAATGGATAAAAAAATGGTTAAAAAAAAAAGTAGTATCCAACATATACAAAGCACATTATATAGAAAATGATGCGATTCATGACTTATACCTATATATAAGCCTCCCAAATACTCTTCTTTATTGTGACCATGTTTCTTGCTGAATCCCATTCAAAGCTACTTGTATGCTTATCGTAGATCATGTCATATGCTATACTCTAATCCTTCTTCAGTGTCCAAATGCATGACTCTATATTAGGATTTGCCTCCATCCCATTGTTTGGAATCTTTTTGTCAAGCATCTTCTCCAACTCATGAAGATATCCACTTTTAAACCCCGTGTCAGCATTATGGGTGCTCCTAGCACATAGTTCGACCATGCACTATACAAGAGCACAATCCTTGGAATATTTTCATTTCTTCTTCACTTGTTTGGTAGACTTGCCATCTTATGGTGAAGATTGAACTTCTTCCATACTATACACTCCTTTACATCATGGGAAAAGTAGACAAAAAGAGTCATTAAAAAGCAAATTTCAATGAACAATAACAATATATCCAACATACATAGAACATAGTCCAGCTTTAACAAGAAGCCAATACATTAGACCCATTTAAATAGTTCAAATTACACAAATAAATGACAATAACATGCATGGAATATTTGATTGATTCCAAAACAAGACCGAATATTTTCCAATGTGATCAAGGTACATGATAAAGCATTACAACAAATTTCCCCTATGACCACTTATGCAATGTCAATTATGCTCTGGTTTACTTGCACTCCAATTAGCAAACATTTGGTTAGCTAATTCCTATCTCCAAGTGAACCATGGTTCACTACTTCCAATAGTCATTATGATATCCTCACCTACATGGACATTGCTTTTGTCATGTTCCTCCACATGATTCTCCAATGGATCAAAAGACATTTCATTCCTAATGAAATTATGTAGCAAGCAACATGCAAGAATGACATGGTTGTGGATTCAAATTGGATAAAATGAGGGGCTTTGAAGTATGCTTCACCTCAACTTCAACAGTCTAAAATGCATGCCTAAAGTTATATGACTCCTCTAGAGTCCTTGGTTAGTGACCTTAACACCATTCATTTAGATGGTATCTTTGACCCCTGAAGGGTGTAAGGAATCTGTCACAATTAAGGTAACCCCCATCAACTAGGTAGTAACAACCTACATAGAAGGAATAACTTCAGCTATCCATCAAATCATATGGTCTTTACTCAAACAGAGAATACAGAGTATACATATAGATGAATTATACCTTAAGGAATTTTAAGACGATTTCTCCTAGTCATTGTATCACATAACACTCTACTATCTGCAACCAAACCTTCCCATCTTAGCAAAACGTAAACAAAATGCACGGTTGGCGTATAAACACCGAGAACATTTGTAGCAATCTCATTTTTCCTGGTTCTATATCTCAGTTTATCTTTCAATGGGACTCTAATTGGGATGTGAGTTCTATCTAAAGTACCTAAGCAATTCTACGCAAAAGGGCGAAGTGAATATAAATATCATCTTCATAGTAGTCCTCAATTATGGTATCAATATAAACTTGTAATTGATCGATTGTATACCTTGAAGTATCTCTAACAGTCATTGGTATAGTGGTCTAGAATGGGTTCGGGCTTCTTTAGTTGATGTTTGCTAAGATGTAATGTTGCATTTAACAAATTCTGGAAATACTTACTAACCGTCTCTCTAGATCTCTTGAAATTATGTTTAACTACCCTATTCTTTACATGATGGGTTAGAGTATGTAAGAACATTGCAACTTGTTCATCTATCAACATGTTTATGGATGCCTTCAACCCTCCTATGCCTTCTAACATTTGACAAAGTTTAAAGAATGCATTCCTACCTACCTTCAATTGTACGATACAAGTGACATCATCACTCTCCACAAGCCTTCTAATGTATTGCCTATGTTGGTCGAAATTTAACTCATATGACCAAACTGAAGGACGATAAGTATGCAAGACTAGTGAATGCAACATAAACAACAACCTACATGCAAGACTGCAATATTCTACCCATAATACTAATAGTAGGCATGCAAATTTCTTCCTCTTTTATGATTCAATATCATACAACTTCAAACAATCCATCACTAAAAAAAAAAAAAAAAAGAGGCATTATTGTTAAAATAATACCATTCATTTAACTCATACGTGTAAGTACTCATAAGTAATGCTATAAACTATGAACAAATTACAGCATGTTCTTTATGTTTTGAAATACAATTAAAATTAGATTATATGTATTCAGCAAAACATACAGTTGATGATGATAGCCACCATTATTTCATGGTTTCTCTCAAAACCCCTACATTGAGAGCATCTACAATGGTGTCGAAGGGTCCAAAGGAGTTATATTCAAGTTAAAGTTAATTATTTACCACTAAGAAAGGGGACTTAATCTAACTATGGAGTAAATTTCCAGGAAAAACTTATATTTTTCCTATAAATCAAAAGATTGATGCAAAAAAGATCATCAACAATATGAATGGAAATCTAATGAAGACATTACATTAGGTAGTGCAACTTCTTATGAATAAAGAAGTTTTAACTGCTATCTAACTATATAAACAGTAACCATCCATTGATGGAAAGTACTATTATTATAGGTATGGAGATTAATAAAAAACTTGTGACATAACAATTTACATTAGAGTGTTATAGGTCTAAACACATCATTTTCACTTCTTTTAGCTTTAAAATTTTTAGTTTTAAATAGATTTTTTAACCAAAACAAAAAACGGAAAGAGGTATGAAAAATGAGAATACAAGGAAAACTAAAAATAGGATAATTCTAGAAAAGATAACTGGTAACAATAAAAGGCACGGTTCTAAGAATATAAAATAAATTTTTAATCTCCAATACATGTAGATGATCTAGTGAAACACATTATTGCAATTTGGTTAAGTTCCATAAGCTGAATATAGAATGATGGCACTTTATTCAATCATACATGATTCCAATTAAGTCAAAAGTGTCTTAACACAATAAGGTGGAAAGAAAATCAAAGTTTCAATGAGATGACCATACTGGTCCCGACTCCCTTCAAAGCAACTGAGAATAACTAAAAATAGATTATTACAATTCAAGTCTGCTTACGAAAATTCAATTGTATTTGTAAGGGTATAAAAGTGAAACAGATAACTCCTTCCATTCATATAAAATGGATGCTTGTTTTAAATTGTGGTTCTACTTATATGATTACTAATCTCATATAGAATCCTTCGATTGTAAGAATTTAAGAAAATTAAATTTCGCAAAATGGACCTTTCCCAACTGTCATTTTTTGCACTAATTTCAGGATTTAACTAGAATGATGCTTGATTCTTTCATGTGAGAAATAATCAAACATGATGAGTTATTTGTTTACGTATTAGAAGTGAACATTCCTACATTTACCATGCATTGTTTCCTTTTGTCATTCATTTGTGCTAAATTTTTATTTTTCACTTCAAGTTATAAGAAAATCATACTATATATCAACAGCAAGATTAGGGTTGTTTCCAAAACCTTTGTGAAAACACATAATCATGCATCTCATAGCAACAATTTCGTATTAAACCGTAGCACATTCATGCCTACAAGTTGATCTAAATTAAACTATAAGCAAGTTTGGTGTTTTTACAAGTATTATTAAACAATTAACTTGAAACTTTCTTGTAGTGTATTGAACATCGAACTTGAAATAAAGGCAATTTCGGAACCAAAGGCAATATTTGATGTTATGGCAAAAAAAAGTCAATTAAAGCATCGTACAAGCCTTGTTGAATATACGAATGCAACATGAAGAAGTGTAATGATAGTAGAGATGACTGCAGTTGTACAACAAAATTATACGAGAATAATCGAAGTAAAGGACGTAACCCACTTACTTTCGTTTGAAGATCAAATGTAAAATACCAAGTTGCGCTACCATATTAACTTCATTAACCATAGAAACAAAATAATCAAATGCATCATCGTACCTTCACCTTATCTGCTTGAAACGTTCCTTTCCTTTGTAGGATTGTGACAAAGGGATGCGCAAGAAAGGTTTGACTCAGTAATGGAAGGTTTTCTACATTGTAGAAGATAAAGATATAGGGGGGGGGGGGGGGGGGGGGGGGGATTTTAATAAAAATTTCAAATTTCTTTTCTCAAGGGGTATTTTGTATCTTTTTACAAAAACTTAGGGGATAGTGTGGGAAAGAAACAAGAGGAAATGCTATTGAATTAAGATTTAAAGATTTCTATCAATAATTAGTATTTGACAATTCATTGTAAAAGTTTCTTCGTGGAATCCTATTTCAACTTGATAAAAATGAACCAAAAATTGTAATTACAACCCTATAAGGAATAAGAGGAGAAGGAGGGGAATGGACCATTCCACCAAGTGAACATGATGTTAGTGATATATAAGCATGACGTAAGTGATATATAAGCATGATGTAAAATTCCTTAATATTCAAATATTACTTTGATAAGTAGCTTAAAAAAGCAATTTCTTTCTTCTTCTTTTTTTTTTTAATTTTTAATGTGTTTATATTATTATTGGGTCTCACAATAAACGTTGAAGAATTGTTAAAATTTTTTTAAAGATGTTTGAGGAATTCAAATGGATTCATTAGGAGTAGACATCCTTTTACGTGGGCTTGTAGCTCCATTTTGACTCACCTTAAACATTTACGGAAAACAGCATGATGTCACAAACCATAATCAATATTTTGGGTGGAACTTAGTGAGTCAATCCAAACCATTGAAGGGGGAAAATAAAAAAAGAAGAAAGCACCGACTCTAACTGTAACTCTCAAAATCAAATGCCAATTATTGTTATGCAGTAAAGAAGTAACGCACCAAACATAGGAGGAAAAAAAAATACAGGAAATGCTGGGCTGTACGAAAATCCAAAAGCGCGTTAACCGAAATTCCGTTCTATCTCTGAACTGTCCTCCACCGATCACGCTACCCCACGCCCCCCCCTTTCCCAGTGGCTTTCTCAGCTATTCGCTCACGTCTTCAAGGGTACTCCTGTCCTTTTAACTACCACCACACTAAACCCCATCACCAACTGAAATTAATATTACAGACTCCTAGAAACCAACCTAACTTAAAAATAGAACACATAAAGCCGAGCCCCCGCTCTTGTATGTTCGTGTTTTCCTGAACTTGAGCTTCATCATTTATTCCTTCTTTCCACAATGGCATAGAAGAAGTTCACAGCACCAAATTCCTCTCTCCACTTTTCATTCTCAGTTTTCTCACTCTCAGGTAACATTTACATTCCACCATACGCACAACTCTCTCTCTCTCTCTCTCTCCTCCAAGCACTAGTCTTTCTTTGTGAATCTCCATTTTGGTTGCATTTGCACCTCTCTCTGTTCAACGTAGTCTTCCGATTTCTTGCTTTCTATATTTGTTGGGTTTTGTAGCAAGTGTTTTAGATCTTGGAACTGTAGATACAAAGGTGGTGCCTTCGAGTTTATATATAAATAATGTATACCCCCAAGAAAGTTTCCACATTTTTCTGCCTAATATTTACATTTGTACATGTGATCCGTTGTGCTGATTATGTGCCTAAAGATAACATCCTGTTAAACTGTGGAGCTGATCCACAAACCACCGATACGGATGGCCGTAAATGGACCTCCGACATCGGCTCCACTTTCGAGTCTTCGGTTGCCGGATCAACCACATCCGCAGCCTCCACCCAGGACCCTTCTGTCCCTCAAGTCCCTTTCATGACCGCTAGGGTCTTCCACTCTCGGTTTACATACAATTTCCCTGTTGCTTCGGGTCGAAAGTTCGTTAGGTTGTACTTTTATCCCTCTTCATATAACAAGCTCAATGCATCCGATGCGAGATTCTCTGTTACCGCAGGGGATTACACGCTGCTTAAGAACTTCAGTGTTGCTGAAATAACTGAAGCATTGAATTTTGCTTATGTAATCAAGGAGTATTCCGTGAATGTTGTTGGAGATGCTTTGGATGTTGTGTTTACACCTTCCAAGGATTACCTGAATGCATATGCATTTGTGAATGGTATTGAGATTGTTTCGATGCCCGATATATATAGTGCTACAGATGGTACTACTTTGATTGTTGGTCAAGATTCTCCATATTACATCGACAACACCACTGTGCTTGAGAATGTTTATAGATTGAATGTTGGGGGGAAGGATATCTCCCTCTCGGGTGATACGGGTTTATTCAGGTCTTGGTCTGATGACTCCCCATACATATTTGGGGCTGCACTCGGTGTAACAGAGACTGCTAGTCCAAATGTGACCATCAACTTCACATCTGGTATGCCAACTTATATTGCTCCAGAGGATGTTTATTCCACCGCCAGATCAATGGGGCCTGATCCAAAGATCAACTTGAATTATAACCTGACATGGATTTTCTCCATCGATTCAGGATTTGCATACTTGGTTAGGCTACATTTCTGTGAGGTTGCAGATGTCATAACTAAAGTAAACCAGAGGGTTTTTGAGATTTTCATCAATAATCAAACTGCTACAGCTGAAGCAGATGTGGCAGCATGGGCAGACGGACATGGGATCCCAGTGTATAAGGACTATGTGGTTTTTGTACCCAATGGAAGTCCACAGCAGGATCTATGGCTTGCACTACATCCAAACACCGCTACAAAGTCGGAGTATTATAATGCAATCTTAAATGGTGTAGAGATATTCAAGGTTAACGACTCCACTGGCAATCTTGCTGGACCGAATCCAATTCCCCTTCCTAAACAGGACTTGGTAGACATATCGGTGAACAAGCCATCATCAGGTTCGGGGAAATCAAAAGACCAAAAAGGAATAATTGCTGGAGGTGTTAGTGGTGGATTAGTTTTGGCTCTTCTAGCTTGTTTCTTGGTGACTATTGTTTTGCGTCGTCGTAGGCACCAGAAATTGTCAAGTACTAGCACTGGACCATCAGGATGGCTTCCACTTTCTCTTTATGGAAACTCTCATTCTGCAGGTTCTGCGAAAACAACCTCTACAGGGAGTCTTGCATCCTCTCTTCCATCAAACCTTTGCCGCCATTTCTCATTTGCTGAGATTAAAGCTGCCACAAACGATTTCGACGAGTCTCTACTCCTTGGTGTAGGAGGTTTTGGGAAAGTATACAGAGGAGAGATTGATGGTGGGACAACTAAAGTTGCAATCAAACGTGGTAATCCACTCTCTGAACAAGGTGTTCATGAGTTCCAAACGGAAATTGAAATGCTTTCAAAACTTCGCCATCGCCACCTTGTGTCTTTGATTGGATACTGTGAAGAGAACTGTGAGATGATCCTGGTTTATGACTACATGGCTCATGGGACACTGCGTGAGCATCTGTACAAGACACAGAAACCCCCCCTGCCATGGAAGCAAAGACTTGAGATCTGCATTGGAGCTGCTCGTGGTTTGCACTATCTTCATACTGGTGCCAAATATACGATCATTCACAGGGATGTAAAGACTACTAACATCCTCCTGGACGAGAAGTGGGTTGCTAAAGTTTCCGATTTCGGATTGTCAAAGACAGGTCCTACCTTGGATCACACTCATGTTAGTACTGTTGTGAAGGGCAGCTTTGGATACTTGGATCCCGAGTACTTCAGACGACAGCAGTTAACAGAGAAATCCGATGTCTACTCATTCGGGGTTGTACTCTTTGAGATCATCTGTGCTCGTCCAGCACTCAATCCAACCCTGCCAAAGGAGCAAGTCAGTTTGGCGGAATGGGCGGCTTACTGCTACAAAAAGGGCATGCTCGATCAGATTCTAGACCCGTACTTGAAGGGAAAGATTGCACCCGAGTGCTTCAAAAAGTTTGCTGAGACAGCTATGAAGTGTGTGTCTGATCAGGGCATTGACAGACCCTCAATGGGTGATGTGCTGTGGAATCTCGAATTTGCTTTGCAGCTACAAGAAAGCGCAGAGGAGAGCGGTAAGGGTGGTTTCGGTAAAATGGACATCGAGGAGGGGGCATTCAACGTGGCCTGCAAAGGGAAGAAGGATCCAGATGCATCGCCCTGCTTCGATGGCAACGTTACTGATTCCAGAAGCAGTGGGTTGAGTATGAGCATAGGTGGTAGGAGCCTTGCCAGCGAAGATTCGGATGGCTTGACTCCAAGCGCTGTATTCTCCCAGATCATGAATCCTAAAGGCCGATAAGACACAGAAGTTGATTCAATTCATTCATGTGGCTGGTTGAATCCAGTGAGAAAGTTTCATTTGCAGTTTGTTGTTCAGTGAAAACATTGCAAATTATGGGATTTGTGTTTAAGTTGTTCGATTCCTTGCTGTTAATTCTTTACTTCGTAATTATGACACCTTTACATCAGATTTTAGTTCCAACTCAACTACCACCCTAGTTTAGTTTTACTTGTATGGATGTTTCTCGAAATATAATAATATAGAATAAACTCGGAAAGTGTGATGTTTTCTCTCAATATTTCTGGATGGACTTTTCCAACTTACTTTTCTCACTATTCGTCATTTGCCTCTATAAGAGATGCAGATTTATCCTAAATTATGTTAAAATCTCAAAAAATCAATACTGTATATATTTGACGCTTTTTGGGTTCTGACAAATTTCGAGGCGGCGTAATTACAATAATCCAAAAGAAAATATATGTAAATATAATAATATAAATTAGTATAGTGCACAAATAAAAGAGAGATTCTCTCGTGTTGTCATGTGAACAAATGAAAATGGTTTTTAGTGGGTGGTTGAATATTTGGAGCTAGGGAAGTGGAACTCCACCTGGCTGGTTTGCAATGTGGATGTGTTCAATGTTGTGGAAGACGATTATTGAGTGCTCTTTTTTCTCTTTTTTTAAATATATTTTAAAAATTTTGTTGGCTCATTTTCTTTTTGAAGACAGCCTAATGGAAAAGGAAGAGGCCACAAATTATTGAGGTGGTAGGAAGGATATAATCTAAAAGCAGCTGGCAAATCGCGTGAATGAGACAGTCGATACAGTTGGCTGTGACTCCCATATCAGCTGTCTCTACTTGTAGTGGGAGAGATGAACAATTAATATTTAATAGCTGCATCACCATCTCCAATGCACCTAGGTTGTTAAAAGAGTTAATCATATATGTGGTATCTAAATTTTTTAAAAGTTATATAATTTATTATTTATATTTAAAAAAAATTAATTTATTACATAATTAAAATTATCTTGATTATTTTATCTAAACTAATTTTACTAAATTCATTTATTAATATGAATATAAGAACGAATTAGAAATAGACCTATATTTATTAATTGGTCAAACAACCCATTTTTTTGAAGTAAATCCCAACACACTTCACCTTAAAAAGGCCATTCCGACTATCTTGAGATCGAAGATAGTTAACGGCCACCCAATGGGGGATCACATAATTCCCCACATCCCACGTGTTGGCGTCGACCATTGCTCGACATTTGGGTGTTTAGAATGTTCAACTTTTGATTTGCTCTTATATCTACATCACTAAACAAATTTAATAGAATTAGTTCAATTAGTAAAAATGATTATAAAAACTTTAATTAGATAGAATGTTGATCATTTTAAAATATAGATAATAAATTGTATATGTTGATAAATTTTGGTTACTATTTATGGCATTTATCCTTATTAAAAAGGTAATTTTAATTTTTATTTATAGATTTCTAATATAAAAATTATACAATATTAATGGAGGAAATATGGTAAAGAATCTAGCTTCATTGGTCCGAAGTCTTTAGATGGGTCCTTAGCCTAGATTTTTAGGGCAAACGCGGAGTTTGGATTTTAATATGAGTACTTTTCTAATAATAAATATTACATCTTACTGATATATATCAGAAGAATCCTATTTTCACTTCTGAGGACGCGTTTTTTGGTTGATAGGTGATGCATGCAGCAATTTTATTGCATCTCTTCAAAAAAGGTTTATAAAAAGGGTTCAATGATTATAGACATAACAAACGTGAAACAAGGCGGGTGGATATTCACCAATATATTTTTATTGTTTGAGTGGCTTCCATGTTCGTATAGAAGAATCTTTAGAAAAGCTTTGCTTATTTGAGAATGAAATTATTGACTAGGTCAAGTAATAATCTCAGTCATTGGATCTGAATTATTGAACCACTAAAAAGTTGAAAACTTGCAACTTCCCCTACAAAATATGTTTACTCATACGCTATTCATACAGCTGCTAAACATTATCCGAATTAGCGATCCAAATTGACAACGCAAGATAGCATTGAATCATCTTACTGTGACTATTTTTAGTTTGAAAAACCATAGGTAGCTTGACTGATTTGGTTCGACTACTATTTGAAGACACTAATTTCGCATCATGTAACATTACTCTAAATTTAGTAAAAAGTATATATATATATATATATATATTTATTTATTTATGATAATGTTTCTTAAATGAGAAAAAGTTGATATTGCAGCAAGTCAATGTGGAGGTCCGTTTAAAATCATCCTATACGGCAAAACCCAGATTAAGAGGGAACAAACTTTCCTGTCCGAAGGGTTTAATTACCGCCGCGGGGGGTGGTTTGGGGTGGGGGGTTGGAATTGCTTCAAGCGATGGTTTTAGTTGATTTTACTTCTCAGCAAGCATTTATTCTAGAGTCACTTGAATAGACTTAAACTAGGATCACGGTTTATTTTTTTTTTTCCATATTTGAAAGTGTTTTTAAAAAGTAAAATCGTAATTCTTTAAAATTGATGATTCCGACTTAAAAGGAATTCGATTTCACTTTAAAAGTGCAAAATTATAATATTATTTTAATATATTAATTTAAAATTGCTTATTTAACCTTTAATAAATTATTAGATAAAATAACTAAGGTATTTTTGACGAATATTAATATATACACATTTAGTTTTGTTCCATTAAACTCCATTTCATGAGCATTATCAAACACCGGAATGATGTATCATTACTGTCCTTATTCCATTTCATTATATTCCATTTTATTATAGATTATTCCTGTGTATCCTTAGTGTTATCTCGAGGTATTTGCTAGTAGTGATTGGGCTTTACGTGTAGTCAGCCCGCAAAACAAAATACTGTAAGGAAAGTTGGGATGTTGTCTAGTGTGGCCAATTCGATGCTTAAGTCAGCATTGATTCCTAGAGAATAGAAGGTGCTTTAGAGTAATAGGCAAGCTTAATGCGCAAAATGTAAAGAGCCCCTCTATTAGGTAGTAGACTTGTATTTATAGCGGAATGGCATCGGCAATTAGAGGACAGTTAGTAAAGAGAAATCTTCTCTCACAAGTATGGGAGAATAGGTTTATAGTATCCAATATAGTTGTATCCCACTTATTCCAAACGTAGTTGTTAACTTGGTATCTTATCCTTATCTTGTGCATTCTAACCATTGAAGAGCTTCTTGAGCTTAGTCAATCTAGGCCTAAAGGCTTGAGCCTTTGATGGCCAGCCACAAGAGACAAGACGTGTTAGATCTAGGCAAACCTGAGGGACTCATGTCTAAAGAGCCCTATCCCCCCCCCCAATGCAGTTTCATTGCTGAGGTGAAGGCAAGGAGAAGGGATATATGGGCTACTCAAGCGTATGGTTGGTCTAACTTAATGGGGCTTGACCTAACGCTATAGTGTCGATGTGGCAGGGGTATAGGTTCGGGCTGGCAACCGGCCAAGGTGGAGACATCCGAAGCAGTGAACAACCGAGCCAAAGATGTTTAAGGTGGGATGGATTGAGGCGGTCAGCAACTATCCCAAAGCGAAGTGTTGACGACTCGAATAGGATGGAACCTCAATTAGGATGTCAGAGCAGGATACCTTCGCATCTTACTGGGCAAGCAATTTAAGGCTAAGAGTCAATATGGTCGAACAGCACTAGTCATGGACTAAGAAGACGCAATTGCATCGTACCTCTATCATGTCGACAGAATGGAAGTTAGAGGGACTATAGGGAAACTTCTTGTAAAAGAAACATTTTCAAATTCTGACTCAAGTATGCCTGTTTTCTGTGCATTTAATATGATGTGATAAGTGTACTATCCTGAAAAACTAGCGTGCAGCTATATGCATTTTGCCTTTTAAAGGTGGCCATCCGATCAAAACTTACTCCACGTGTTTACTTTGCAGCATATCAAGGGATTTGTGTTTATATAAATCTCGATAACTGCCTGTACGATTTCCTAAGCGTTTAGCCTATAAATAGTACAATCACAACAAGGGATCGCTTTTCTACAACCCCTCTATTCTACTATTGCAAATTCTATTTTTGCATCAAACTTCCTTTAGAAGTTTTTAAGCTTCTTTCTTCTTCACACATTATGACTATGTCAAGTAATAGAGGTGAGATTGGCTTAGCCTCATTGCTACATATCCTTGACTCTAAATCTATAAGGAGTGTTTCCCCCCCAGTAAGAGAGGACAAGGTCTCATCACTAACACAACTGGACGATTTCACTAGAATGGCGGTAGAGGCACTAGATAAGGCCAAGCTTATCAATGTTATCCTAAGGGATGTATATGCATACACCCTTCTACCCCTTCCCAAAGATAAGTTTGATGTGCTTAAGACAAGCAAGGTTCCTAGCAGTCGGGTGAGCAAAAGCAAATCTACTGCCCCCAATTGGGTTTTAGGTAACTTCATTGTTGAGGCAATTCCTAAGTGATAGATATGTTATCGAGTAGGGAGGAGTGTGTGGCCCTACTATCGAGGGAGGCATTTTACCGTTTTCGAGAAGTATCTGAAGTTCAAGCAATGCCTTCCCCTAAGTTGCTTCGTGAAAGAGCTCTTCAACTTCCATTAGTACAGTCCAGTACAAGTCCATTCCAATGGGTAGAGGATGTTAAAGGTCTTTTAAGCATTGTGTGAGTATTTGGTAGTATGGGCCACTTTCGAGTTCTTTAACCACTTCTATATGTAAAAGAGTGTTTGGGTGGTGGTGGTGGTAGGGGGGTAGCCGTACCTGCAGCCCTGTCTAAGGAAGAAAGTACTCTATAGCCTTATGGATTTCGTAAAGGGTTGGCAAGACGACTACATGGTGGCACCAATGACGCGGAAGCTATGTAACAAATTTAGGCCTTCATGGCCTTGAGGCATGACCAGGAGATTAATGCTACAGAGATAGTGAGGAGATACTTCCAGCATTCAATCTCCAAACTCTTCCTCAGCATGAAGAAGGCTATAGTCAAGAAGTAAGTCGAAGGTAGAGGTTGGTTCTATTTGCAAGTACTTTGGTCTATTGTGCTAGTGTTGAGGTACTTTATCCAACGCCTCTTCTATAGGATGGGGGAACCTCCTTAGCTGTACTGGTCATGGCAGAATTTTATGAATGATAGTAATAGTTTCTTTTGTACATCTCGCTTTTTCTTTTTCTCAATGCTTCAATCTTATTTTTGCAGGTAAAAATTTGGCTAAGAGGGTTCCTTGTCCCTTTGTAAACAAACTAATGAGCCACTATTAGCCCAAAGCCAAGGCTGACGAGCTGAAGGGCAAAGCCGTACAGGCAAAGCCAATGGCTAGGGAGACCAGCAAGGTGCCACCGATGGTTATTCCTCAAGGGATTGCCACCAGTATCCAAGATAAGCTACTGGATGCGAAGCCTTTGGGCATGGCTCTTCTTGCCCCTACCTTTGTCTCCTCCACTAAGCTTATTTTTGTGGGGAACGAGGGTATTGGCGTAGAAGAGTCGAAGGTTCAGATGCTAACCCCTCCATGGGTGAGAAAAGAGGAGATGGTAAAGGTCACTGCCCTACCTACAACTATAGGGTAAAAGAGTAAGGCTCCTGAGATGGCTAAGGAGGCTGAGCCTAAAGCTAAGAAGCGAAGACCCTTAGTAAGGGCACCTTTGAGTCATACCTCTTAGCCTGAGTGACCAATAGCTCATCCCTTTAAGTATATAGATGAACTTGGGGATGAGTTTTTTTATGTTCTCAAAAAGTTTAGATACTTAGGGATTGAGTAGGACTCATTCAAAGAAGTCCTGTATGTCTCCCAGAATGAAGAGCTACATAGCTAGGCTCCCAAATCTAAGATGAAGAGGGTCAAGGGGAAGCTCTTAAGGCTTAAGTGGAAGGTCTAGGCCAATGACCTTACTCTGTAGCACCGAACTCTCAATTACCAGGCCTTATTGGGGTCTTACACCCCTAGTGATTGGGTTGTGCTTGAAGGGCTATCTATAGTAAGGGGGGTGACCCCATAGAGATGGTGGGTTATTTGAGCACGTTCATGCGACAGGTAAGCCTTCACCTCTTTATCTTAATGCGCGAGAAAGGGGCCTACTTAAGTGGCCTGTGATGATTTAGGTGCCCCCTCTGTTGCTGAGGCTGGGCAATGCACTTCCACTTCCACATCCACTTCTACCCCAATAGCCCGGTAATAGGTCGCTTCGAAGGGTACCACTCATAAGGATCAGGATTAGGGTAATCCTTTTGCCAACCCTCATCGATAACTTATTGCGTCTACGCCAACACAAGGCCAACCTACTTAAGAGACGCCATCGGATTAGTGCTTTGAGCAAATCAAACCTTTGGACTTTTCTAAGTTACCGAAGCTAGCTGACCTAAGGCGATAGTGTATTTCTTCTTTCCTCTTCTTTTTTTTTTTTTATATGTGTATGCTAAGCTGAGATGTCGACCTTAATTGTGTAATTTTGCAATTAATAAATGAGATTTTCTACTTGCCTCCTCTTGTACACTTGCTTTTTGTTATTTTATCTTTGAATATATTCGTGTAGGAATTCCTCTGTGCAAGGGATGTTTCTCCTTGTTAAGGTTAAGGGTTGAGTCTACGGCATCTTGACCCACTCAGTAGCGGGGGTTACTTTGCAAGGGGTGTTTCCCCTAGCCGAGGTTACTCGATGCATTTTAACTTGCTTGGTAGTGAGGCTCACTTTGTAAAAGGGGTGTTTCCCCTTATCGAGATTATCCAAGGGGGTTAGGTCAGTGGTATTCAAACCTACCTGGTGGTGAGGGATACTCTATGCAAGGGGTGTTTCCTCTTATTGAGGTTACCCAAGAGGGTCAAATCAGTGGCATTCTAACCTGCTTAGTAAATAATCCATTTGCCCTTTCAAAGGCTGGGATGGCAACAGAAGGAAGGAGAAAGAGGGAGAAGGGTAGATAATAAATTATGAAGCAAATTCTTTATTTCATTATTCTAGAAAGGTGTACACAACAATATGCCAATCGAAATAAAACTGAAGATTATCAACATTCCATGTGTATAGGATGACCTCGCCATCCAATCTTTTCAGTTTTTACACTCCATTGCCCAATCTTTCCCCTACTTTAATTGGGTTTTCCCAATTGGGGGCCAACTTGCCTTGCCCTTCTCACAAACCCATGGCTTCTAGCTTTTGGCGCACTTGATCATTGACCTTGAACTCCTTGTATCTAACCTTCTGATTGTAGTATTGGGTGGCTCGATGTTGGTATCCATTTACCCGAGCCATAGCAAGGTCTTTGATTTCCTTGATAGTATCGATGCTGGCTTGCAACAATGACTCATTAAGGGCGGAAGCTCAAGTTTGATGGAGAGGACTGCTTTCGACCTAAATGCTAAGCGAAAGGGGGTCTTGCTTATAGAAGTATGATGGGTAATCTTATACCTCTATAAGATATTGGGCAATTCGTTGACCTAGGCACCCTGAGATTGGTCCACGTACATTTTCAGGCTATCTAAGATAATCCGATTAGTTGCCTCGACCTATCCGTTCAATTGGGGGAGGACAATTGAGGTAAAGCGTGGGGTAATGTGGTGCTTAGTGCAGAACTCCTTGAACTTAGGGTTGTCAATTGTCATTCGTTATCTATAATGAGAGCATAGAACACCCTAAACCAAAAGAGAATGTTGTTTTTGATGAAAGATTCAATACTTCTCGTCATGATATTTGCCACCACTTTGGTTTCCACCTACTTCGTAAAGTTGTCGACAGCAACAATTATGAACTGCCGTCCTCTTGAAGCTTTTAGAAAGGTACCGAGAATATCCATACCTCATTGTGTGAACAACTATGGGCTGGTTAAGGGTTAGAGGCTAGTACTAGGTACATGACTGACCGGTGCATGCTTTAGGCATTGCGAGAACTTTTGGGCTACGGCTTTAGTGTCCTGCCTCATAGTAGGCCAATAATACCTAAGTCACAATACTTAAAGGTAGAGGACTTTGGGACTAAATATGATTGCTGCACACTTTAATGTGCAGTTCTTCCATGACATATAGCCCTTTACCTTCTTGGAGGCATCAGAGAAGGGGAAGGCCGACTCTCATGTGATACAAGACATCATCGACTAAAGTATAGTTGGTGATGTGATACCGAAGCTTCTTTGCCTCACTCATGTCACCTGGGAGCATGCCCTGCTCTAAATAACTTTGGATAAGATCTATCTAGCTTGGCTCTAGTGCTACTGTAGTCAATTGCCAAACTTCAACTGAACCTGGGCTTCTATATCCTAGTAGAGGTGACCTTAAATAGTTAGTCTACTATTGAATTCTTGAGTCGGGAGATCTTCGTGATGTTCCTCAAAGGGAATTCAGCTAGAAGGTTCTTCACCTCTCAAGGTACTTAGCCATAGTGTTGTTCCTAGCCTCGTATTTGCCTCGAACTTGTTAGATGACAACCATGGAGTTTGAGAAGATCCGTAAATGCTTAACGTCAATCTCCTTAGCTAACTTAAGATCGGTGATGAGGGTCTCGTATTCGAATTCGTTGTTGTTAGAATCAAACCTAAACTTAAGGGCATAGTAGACTGTGACTTTGTGCGGGCCAATCAGAACAAGACTTGCACCTCCACCCCCTAAGGTGGAGATCCGTTGACATGGAGAGTCCATATCGGTTTGTCATTGCTTAATGGTACTTCCTCTTCTCTTGTATATTCTACTGCTAAGTCAGCCAATACTTATGCCTTATAGGCCATTTGTGGTTGATACTAGATTCCATATGTACTCAATTCCATCGGGTACTTAATTATTCATCTAAATGTATCAGGCTTCTACAACATGGTGCATAGCAGTTGTTCCGTGAATATGATTATCTGGTGTGCTTGGAAGTAAGGCCTTAGCCATAGTGTCGTGATAATGATGACTAAGGCAAACTTTTTTCCTTGGATGTACCTGAGATCAGGCCCGTAAATTATATGGCTAACGTAGTATACGAACTTATGTTCTCTTCCCTCTAATCTAACCAGCACAAAGGAGAGCACTCGATTGTTCACGGCCAAGTACAAAAACAAGTCCTCCATGTGGAGGACACGCTTGGAAAGGATTGGTAAGTGCGTAAGGAAGTCTTAAAGCTACCGAAAGGTGATAGCGTGCTTCAAAGTCCATTAAAAACCCTTTGGATTTTTTAAGATTTTGAAGAACTTAGTGCATCTATCTACACTCTTAGAGATGAACTTGCTCAATGCGGCTACCATGCCGATGAGCTTTTGTACATCTTGGACTAAGGTTGGAGGCTTCATTCCTATGATGGCAATAATTTTCTCGAGGTTGGCCTCGATACCTCTTTATGTTACTTGGAAGCCAAGGAATTTGTAGTAATCTTCAACCTTTGAGGGTTCAACTTCATATCGTACGTGTGCATTTGGTTGAAGGCTTCTTAGAGATCCTTGACATGATCATTTGGCTTCTGGCTCTTGACGATCATGTCATCGATGTACACCTCCATATTGCGCTTGATCTAAGGCTTAAACAGTTTCGTCACCATTCATTGATATGTAGCCTTGGTGTTTTTCAGATCGAATAGTATTATGGTATAGCAATACATGCCATAATCAATGATGAAGGAGGTATAGACTTCGGCATTTGGATCCATTTTGATCTAGTTATACCTTGAGAAGGCATCCATAAAGCTCAACAGGGCATGTCCCAAAGTAGAATCAATGAGTTGATTGATCTTTGGGAGAGGGAAACAGTCTTTAAGGCAGGCTTTATTGAGGTCAGTGTAATAGATGCACATTCACCACTTCCTGTTCTCCTTCTTAACCAACACCATGTTTACTAACCAGGTCGGGTACTTTTCCTCCCTTATGAAGCTATCCTTGAGTAGCTCTTAAACCTCTTCCTCGATTGCAACCTGCCTCTCTAGAGCAAAATGCCTCTTTTTCTACTTAACAGGTCATGTTGTAGTATCAATATTAAGGTTATAGGTCGCTAGGCCGAGTGAAATAACGATCATGTTTGATGTCGATCAGGTGAACCTGTCTAAGTTTGCTTATAGGAGAGTGATGATTTCATCTTTTACTTTCGGTAGGGTCTCAATCCTAACTTTCGTGATCTGCTCGAATAAGGGTTCGATCTAGACTTCTTCTATTGTTTCCCCTAGCTTGCCCTTCTTAACTAGCTTCTCCTGTGGGTCGATTTCTAAAGTCAATGTGCCATCTCCTCTAACAACCTTCACATATAGCTCCCACGAGAGCCTTTGATCAGACTTGCATACTCCCATCCCAGTTAGGGTCAAAAATTTAGTTTTCAGATGATGCGATCACCCTCAATGCATTTAGGCTTGGTCTTCCCAAGAACGCATTGTAAGGGGAGGAGTAGTCAATCATAACGAATTCTATAGGTCATCGTGCCACATAGTTGTCATCACCAAGTTCCATGTTTAATGTGATGATCCCCTTGGCTTAAACCATACTTCCATTGAAGCTGATTATATTATGGTGGTATGGCTTCATTTTCACTAGCAACTTCTTCCTTATCCTTTCGTAAGTGTAGAGGAAAAGTATATTGGTGGAACTGCCAATGTCCATCATAACCTTTAGGACCTCAAAATTTAAGATCCTTGCTCTTATTACTAGGGCATCTTGATGGGGTGTATAAACCCCTTCAAGGTCTTCATTAGAAAAAGAGATAGAAGTGTCTAACTTCTGTCTTTTCTCCCTTATGGCCAACACCTTTAATGGGGCATTAACCAAGCTACTAGTGCTCAACCAACTCCCAAGGTATAGCCACCCCATAATTACGTTGATGATGCCATTGGGGGCATGATCGTTGCAGCGGTCATTATTCTGCTTGATGTGGACATTCTCGGTCTGTCACCTCCAAGGTGCCATGTTGCCATCATTATTGGAACAATCGTCATTCCTTAAATGGGCTACGTATTCTAGGAAGAAGCCTGGCTGAATGGTGTATTCAATTACCTTCTTCAGCTAGAAGCATTCATTTGTTATGTGCCTATGATCTTCATGGAACTAGTAGTACTTGTCCAAGTTCCGATGACTAAGGTTTCCCTTCATCTTTAAGGGTCTTTACAACAAGTTCCTATGCTTCACCTCAGAATATACCTAGGCTATGGGTCTATTCAAGGGTGTATGCTGCATGTAAATAGGAGGGGCTAGTAGGTTACGCTTTACTCGATACTACTTCTTCCCAAAACTCTCCCCTTCTAGTCTACCTAGCAACCTACCATTGAGGTGATCTTTCAGGAATAATTTTTCTTTATCTTGCTTTTCGCCTAATCGCTCTCGATTAGCATCTTTCCTAACATGAATGTTGTCTTCCTAATCGATGTACTTCTAGGCTGTACTCTAGAAGTTAGCTAGGGTCTTTAGCTTGCTCTCTGCAAGTGATTGAAAGAAGTCTCTCGAAGTTCGGATGCCAAATTGAGCGACATGGACAGCAACTCCCTTATCCAGTTGAGGGATCTCGACTATGGCATTATTGAACCGAGCTACATAGTTGCATAGGGATTTGCCTTTACCCTACCTTATAAGGTACAAGGACTACGTGTCCTTAGACAAGGGCTTGCTAGCCCCGAAGTGGAGGCTGAACCTTCGTGCAGCTTGTCAAAGGAGCTAATAGAATTATTGGGGAGGTGGTGGAACCATACCTAAGCTACTTTTCTCAAGGTACCTGGGAAAGCCTTGCACATTATAACATCCCAATGACTGTAAAGGTTCATGAGGGTACAAAAATGGAGGTAATCATTAGGGTCACTTGTGCCATCATACTGGTTTAGGGACGGAAGTTTGCTATTGAGAGGCAACACTTCATCCTGAATGCCCCTAGCGAAGGGGGTCTTATTACTGGCGATCAGCCTGATGTCACTAGTGGCTTTGCTCCTCTGTTGTTCGGAGAGCCTTCTCACCATCACATAAAGCTTGTTAAGGTTGGCATTGTCTATCAGATAAGTTCGGCGTACTGTTGATTAAGTTGATACTCCTTATGAGTTGGGTACTTGCTTATTGCCAGCCAAGGCTTGGTCACGAGTAACCATAGACCTTGTTGGTTGTTGTTGTAGTAGTAGATCAAGTTATTGATCCTTACCATTTTGCTGCTGTTGCTGGGGGTTGTGCTACTCAATATAGGCGTCCGAAGCTTTAAGGGGATGAGTTTGTGCACTACACCTCTTGGCTTCTTCGAGGCATGTGCAAAGTAGCCTGTTTTAAGCGACTAACTCCTCAGCTAGTCATTCCATGCACTCCAGTCACTCCTCTAGTATTGTTTTTAGGAGGGAATGATTGGCCACGGGTTGGTTATTCACCAACTGGCAATTCTCTTGCTCGCTGTGATGAGACATGATATTAGAGGAATTGCTTGCAAGAAATGTATTTAGTGTTCTTGAGGTTTCAAGTGTAAGAATTCAGGTTCTCATAGATAACACCAAATGTCGTCTTAGGGTATTTGCCTATAGTAATTAGGCTTTGCACGTAGTGGCCCTGTAAAACAAAACATTGTGAGGGAACGTTGAGGTGTAATCCGATGTGGCGACTTTAATACTTAAGTCAATAGCGAATTCTTGAAGAATAGAAGGTGCTTTAAAGTAATAGGTAAGCTTAATGTACAAAGTGTAGAAAGCCTTACCATTATGTAGTAGACTAGTATTTATTGTGGAGTAGCATCAACAGTTAGAGAATAGTTAGTGGGGAGAGATCTTCTCCTACAAGTATGAGAGAGCAGGATCGTAGCATTTAACGTGTCCTACTTATTCTAAACATGGCTATTGACTTAGTATCTTATCCTTCTCTTGTGCATTCTAGTTATTAAAGTGCTTCTTGGGCTTAATCAATTCAAGCCCAAGGCTTAAGCCCATGGTAGTAAGGCTCAGGCGACAAGATGTATCCGATTTGGATAGACTTAAGAGGTCCATGTCTAAAAACCCCTGTCAATACTTAACATAAAATCTCGTAAGCAAATCTATTCATTTCACATTACAACACCTACGATGTAGCAAACTGACCATATATGGCATGATGCAAATTAAAAAATGAGTAGATTTTCTTCCTTTCTAAGTTGCGATAAAGGGTTTACATATAAAAATTCACTCCAAGAAATAAACTTGGTTGATTTTATTCCTTAGATTCAATCAAAATTCAAAGTAAGAGTTCTTCTTAGATTGCACAAGTCAGTAAGTTATAAATAAAACCCATCATAAAAAAGAACATTAATTAATGTTTTATGTGTATTTTTGTTTCTAAGAATAGATATGGAAATAATTAGAGTGTAAACAAAGAAAGGGAAAACTTCTCTCTCTCTCCCCCATTTCTCTCTCTTCTTATAACACCATCCAATCTGACGTAAAGTAGCCTATTAGGGGTAATGGTACGGTTCATCTTCTTTTATTCAACTAAACCTAATATAACGATTTAGGATTTTTTTTTATTCAAACCTAACCATACAATTCGCTTTGTAAGTTTTTCAAACTTAATTAAAATCGGTTCAATCTACAGTTCAAACCGTTTATATTAAATTTTCGCTAAATATTTTTATTTTCAATAACATATTTTCCTTTCCATTAAATATTCACATGTTTCCAATTAATTAGGGATCAAATCTAAACTGTATAAAGTCAACAAAAAAGTTATATAGACATTAGAAGAAAACTTTTGCAGTTTTAGGTTGGTGATTGGGTATCCTTAAAGATATCTCCAATGAAACGAGAAAAATGATTTGATATAAAAGGGAAGTTGAGTCTACAATATATTGGTCTATATCAAGTCAAGAGAAGGATTGGAAAAGTTGTATATAAACTATAATTACAGAACAAAATGGCTGGTATTCATAATGTTTGTCATGTTTTAACTCTTAAAAAGTTTGTAGGAGATTTAGCGGCAATATTAGATAAACCTCCAATTGAAGTAAAAGAAAATCTAACATATGTAGAACAGTTAATACATATCTTAGATACAAATATGTAAAGACTAAGAATCGAGATATTGAACATTTCAAAGTCTTATGTAATAAACATACTATAGAAGAGGCAACTTAGGAATCTGCGGAACATATGAAAGGAGAATATCCAAAATTATTCATGCCAAGTTAGTTTTCTTTTTATCAATTGTTAATATGATACATAACTTGTAGTATAAGTAAGTTTAGAGGATGGAACCTTTTGTAAGGAGGATAGAACATGAGACCCCAACTACTCGGGACCAACACGATTTAGGTTATTTGGGAAAATTTTTTTGAATTGAACGATATTTTAACATAAGTTCCAAAAAGTTAAAAAGAACACCTAGGTAATGTTTATTTTGAAAAATTTAGTCAGTAAAATATTTAAATTAATAAAGACGTATTTTTATCAATAGTGAACGTTTTTGCCGTAAACTCGAAACATGAGGTTAGAATATAGCGAAGCCTTAAAAATAAAATTACATAACCTATAAAAATAATAATTTATAGTAAATTAAGAATAAAATAGCTAGTATAAGTATCATATATATAGTTGTATACTTAAAATAGGAAAAGTAGTTACATATTATATGATATACTTAAAATTAGTATTGTAATAAACTAAATGAATAAAAACAATACTTAAGGGATAGCTGGTGTATCCTTCTAAATCAGGAAGAGGTGTGGCATAAGATTGGTGCAAGGTTTGGAACACTTTACAAGTGGTTGAGTAATAAAATAACGTGTGAAAATAAGGGAAATAGGGATATTTGAGCTTTGGAGAATTCAACACCAATAAGAGGGAAGCTACAAAACCACAAACCTAGTTTTAGAGATTAATTTAGCCAGTTTAGGAGCTGAGAAAAAAAAAAAAACTAGTGAGCTTAGGAAGTATTAAAAAGGATCTTTACAAAAATCAACAATAAATAGTGCCAAATTAAGAGGAATTCAAGTTTCCTAAGTTAGCCACCACCTGAAAGTGGAACCAAACCATCTAGAGATAGGAGAGGTGGCGTTAAGGTGGGTCGACATACCTTTACCCCTAGAGGGTGGCGAAAGTTTTAGGTGACATTGAGTTTTGGTTTTACTTGATTTCTTTTCTAATTTTCTAAAAATAGCAAACGAGTTCTAAAAATTATGATTTTTGGTTTCCTTAGGTAATTTTTCATGTATAATCTAAAAATGAAACCATATTTTTCAAATTCAAAGTAAAATATGTGTTCATTAAGAAATTGGACCAAAACTGAATTTTTACTTTAGTTTTCAAAAGCCTAAATGACATTATTTTAATTTCAAAATTTTTAGACATACACTACTAAGTGTCAATTTTGAATCCATGAAAAGATTTTTGTAAAATTCAAAAGTTGAATTTTGGGGTATTTTCCATTTAGCATGCATATGGTAGATATTTCCTAAGAAGAGTATTTAACTGAGTAATTTGGTTACTAAATGTTGGTATATAATTGTACTTGAGACTTGAAGTATTGGGTCAGAGTGATGAAGTGTAGAAGAAGGAGTATGGATGCTGGAGTTAGGTGATTCGATGATTTGGAGAATGTTTTGTAAAGGTCAAAACATGAGTTAAAATGTAGGTCAAAACTTATAGTAGAAGAAAGTTAGAAACTAATGTAGTGGTTGGTTGATTTTCTAGATATGTATATGTGTTCACAGTAGTTCTCTATATTTCTTATACATGTTTAACTGAATAATTAACTTAAATGACATATTGAAAGTATTATAGGAAATTGGACATTTAACAAATGTTTTACTAAAGTTTCTTATCTTGGAATCAAGGTGATATGATAAGGAAAGGAAATGAAATAAAATAATATCCATATAAGTGTTAAGAAAGTAAAAAACTATGTTGGAAGGACCTTGTGTACAAGTGGTAAGTTAGAAACTAGGTCAGAATGTATCTAACATCAAAGTTGTCTTTAAAAGAATAATACCATAACCTAGACCTCAAGTGTAAGTAAATAAGTAATCTTACTTATACTTGACATATATTAACTCCAAATGTTGTACGTATTTTGTTTAGGTGAAATAGGTAATGAAGAGCCTTGGGTGCAAGGGTAAGATTTAAAGGGAAATCACTAAGTGGCCTTAGAAAGTGGATTGCTTATATTCTAGAGTAGACTTTATATACTCCTAACTTATCTAACTGTAATGAATGTGTTTGATCGTATATATGAATGCAATACATTTGATAAGCTGTTGAAATGATAATTGATTTTCTAGATGTAAGTGTTGCTAGTTGATTCATGTTTTATGAATGCAATATGTGTTGCTATTAGGTTGTTGTTGACTTTGTAATGCTTAGTTCTACATTAACTTGATTAAAGAATTGGTTACTAACCTAACTTCCTAAGGTGTTCATTTAAGTAAACTCGATATTGAAGTTTTATAATTTAAAGAAAATATAAGTAAAAGCTGAATTAAGGAATGAGCTTGCTTGGTATGATGTAATAAATGATTAATGCATTCATGACATGACATAATATGGCACGGCACGGCACGAAAATGACCTATTGGTTATGTTTTCTAAGCTTTAGAGTTTGCTAAGCTAGGTTTAATTGAAAAGTTGAATTTTACTTAATAAGCGAATTGTTAAGTAAAAACTAGGTCTTCATGCATATGGATTTGCATTAACTAATGACCATAACCATGATTGTAGTTACTACAAGGCTGGGTTTGTTAGGTTCTTGAATACTTGTCTAGATGCCTAAATTGAGTTTTTTTATGGTTACAATAAATTGAGGGGATAAAGTATTTTATCCTCAAGTTTGAAAGTAGATTCTAGGCTAAGTAACCAGTATGGATTATTTTTGAAGTGGGCTAGAAGAGTCAGCAACCTTTTGAGAAGAATATTCTAAGTTGAAGTGTGGTATTGTTTTGAAGTATGTCTAGAGAAGAAAAAAAATGTATTAGTTTACAAATATGATCTTTTGATTATGTCAAAGTTATATATATTTGAAGCTTAAAAGTCTATAGCTAAACTCTATTGGAGGCGTCAGATTATGTAAAGTTTGTTGGAAATTTCAAGTTATATGTTAGTTTAAGTAGGCTTACTTGCATGATGAAGCATCCTTTGTTAATTTGGGATATGACATGAAATTCATAAAGATTGATTGAAAAAAATAAAAAAATGTACAAAACAATGCATGATTTTTTTTTTTTTGTTTAACCAAACGTTTCGATTTAAAACGGTTCAACTTAGTTCGCTTCTCCGAATTGAACTGCGAATCGTATATATATAACCAAAACGAATCGAATGGTTTGCAAAAAAACCAAATTTTTCAATTCGATTAGGTTCATAATTAGATTTGCAATCTTTTTTGCCCAACTGTAGTGCCTACTTGCTTTTTTTTTAATAATTTTTGTTATTTTTCTTTGGCCTATCATTTTGATTTTTATTTTAGCTTTTGGTTTTGATATATATATATATATATATATGCACTTTTAGCTAAAAGTTATCAATTCGTCTTAGTAGGGTTTTTTTTTTTTTAATCGAAACATCTAAATAGTTTGACGTCACACATAAATAACATAAAATCGAAATAAATAAATACACACACACATATATAACTTTTAGCTAAAAGTGCAATATGTCCTGAGCTAGCTTTTTGTAGTTTATTTAATCAGATCGAAAATGTGTCAAAAAGCCATCCGTCTTGATATTAGTGCATCTAAAGTCGATCAACAAAGTTAGCTTAGGTACTACAATGCTTGTATTACAAAGTTGAATTAGGTGTTGAAATCGCGACTCAAAAGATTTGGTACTTAAACCGCCAAATGATCTAAAATTCAATGTTAAATGCGACACTAAATAAGGGGGAAAAAAAAAAAAGCATCTATGTTTTGCTCAATTCTTCCTACAAAGAGGTCAAGTTTATACTTCTTTTTTTTTTTTTTTTTTTTTTTTTTGGGGCAAAAGGAAATATCAAGTTTCACGAAAAGCAGAGAGGCATACTGGTGCTAAATATTCCATTCCTAGGCAACCGTTCTCAGCACTGGAGTGATCCAATAGCAGCTCTCTCTCATGTAAAAAGTTGATATCTATATACAAGCCCAAAGAAACACATCCAGGAGAGGATTCACGCTTGAACTCTGTAGAGTTTAAAAAAAGAAATCGAAATGTGACAAAACTTCATTAGTCATGTCCGATTGGTCGAAACAACAAAATCCACTAATGTTGATATCTTTTTCTGAAGCTCTAGCTTTTTGGCACCAACGAGCTTATCAACTTGCTGACCATCTCGAAGAAAGAAGATCGTTGGAGTTGCTTTAATATCCCACGACGTACTAAATTCCTGCATTACAGCAGCAGCAGACCGCTAAATGACAGTCATATGGAACAAGAAGACGAGTGCATGTGAAAGTGCAAGGGGACATAAAAAAAATCTGTAGTGAGACTGCCTATAAAAAGTTTACAGAATCTATGCATGATCTATGGGTACAACATACAGGCTAACACAATCAAACTCACAGCTAATTCATCAACATCAACCAGGAGAAACATCAGAGAAGGATGCTTCTCGGAGAGCTCTTTATAGAGAGGTGCAATTGTTTTACAAGGGCCACACCACCTAGCACTGAAGTTTGCTACTACCTGCCAAGAGTTCTAGAGTATCAGAAGTAAGAAACAAAAATGTCAACACTAGTGAGATGTGATCATGCCCATTGTGCGTGTCCTACAATTACATTTGCAAGCAAAGTATCAGTAGATCAACCACAGAAATGGTCAAATCATCCTTTTGATATTCATTTCTTCAAAAGCTTGCAAGAGTTGCACTGCAATGGCATGCTGCTGGAGCAGACACTTGACCACATTTGACTATTTGCTTATTCAGTCAACTAAAGCAATCTGTGTACTTACAGTTTTTCCTTCCTTGAGTGCTTCTGATAGCTTTTGATCCCAGCTTTCTTTAGTGGTAATTAGATATACATTCCTACTGGCAAATTCAACATGATCTTCTAGCTCTTCAGTACCCTTTTGATACTGCATGCATCATTATACTCACTATGTAAGAGCAATGGTACTGAGGTAAGATGAAGACACCCAGACCATATCACCACATTACCTTATCACTTCTTGATAACATATAAAACTACTTTCACCCAGCTAAAAGCATCAGCTACACTTATAAGATTTCCCACAAATTGAGGGCTGTTATCAAGAAGCAGCTCCTTTACATTCTATATATGGCAGATCACACATCTTGAATAAGTCAAGACTTCATGGAATTTTAAAAATAAATGCAGATGGAAATTTCTGTACCATCCCATTTCAACAATGTTCCTGGAAAAGAATTATGCCTTTAAACTAGTCATAGCATCTGTCCTCTGCTTCTCATATATAATTATCAAGCATGGAGATTTGTCAAACACAGCAACTAAACAAACAATAGGATGAGGATATTGAAAATTCAGGCTACTCCAAGATATTGTCTCTTGTGAACCTAAAAGCAACATAGAGCACTCTAAAATCTTTCATCCCAGGTTTTGCTTCTTAATAAATCTTAATTCAACTGTGATAGCTCCTCTGCATCTTGATGCATGTAAGAATACACAACATTGCTCTAACACCAAAGTAGTATGTTCAAGAATGCTCTAGATTGCTCTGAGACCAATTATATTGTTTTTGTGGGTTTTTCATTAATGAAAACAATGAAACACAAAAGATACAAACAACTAACCAATAGACACTATGCACTATTAATTAATTCAATAGCCAACAACTCAATATGACGCATGAATAGCTACTGGGGACTGATCAACTTAATCTAACATGACACACCATCAAGATCATGGTTGATATAAACAGAAGAAACTATATTCTCAATAATATTGATAATATGTAATCAAAAGTTATGAACAATACATGAAAGAGCCTATTTATGCTGTCTCATCGTAACCCTTCAAAGCAAATAAGAAAACCCATTAGAATATAAATTAGAAAACAAACAGACACAAAATTCAAAGAAAACTTAATGCCCTGGCCAGATATACTATACACAGTCAAATGCCCCTTGATCAGGTTGGATGACCCATGCACTTGGCCTTTGCTGATTGACTATGCCTTATAACAGCAGATTGGACCTTATGAAAAGTTGGCTAGCCCAATAGTCGGAGGGCTGGCATACAAAACTTGCATCAGATTTCAGATCCCTTTTACAAGTCATCTGCTAACACTCGGCTAACCAAATTTTGGAGTCTCCAAGCTCAAGCTCTAAGTGGTTGAACCCCAATGAACCATGATTCTCAACCAGATCTAAGTTTTGAAAGTCTCCTCCAATATCAAAAGCCATCAGACAAAAACCATCTTTCACTTCTGGCAACCAACCAAACCAAAAACCCATCCCAGAAAAAAACTTTTGCTTCTCTTCAACAGAACCTGACAGAACCTAATGATCCTGAAATAAAACTGTAAAGAATCAAGACAGCGCTCCTCCACCACCAATTTTAATGTTTGATTTTCTTTAATTAACTCAGCAAAATAGGAAATTCTACAATGGAATTGGTTTGACTCTGAAACATCGGGAATGTTTGCCCCTCCTCAAATTCTCCTTCTTAAGCCTCCATTTGCTTTGCTTCATGTGATCAAAAATCACAGGCTTCAACTTTCCTCTATTTACCTAATCTCTATCTTCTTTCAACCACCTACTGTCATACTCTTTTTTTTTTTTTTTCTGTCAACTCTTAATCTTGTCACTACCCTTGAACCATGGAGAACAAAGCATTCTGTTGACCTTCCATAGATGGATACATGTTCTGTAAAGTGTAGTGCACCCTGTTAAGATCTATTGGGCTCATTTTTACTAAGTTAGATGACAAATGGGAATCACATTGGATAAAACCTCTATAATATTTGCCAGCAGCATTGGCAGATCAGAACTATTTCTTTACTTAAACATGCTATTGCAACAAATCAAATCATATGGATGGGAATAATCTATAATTGGTACCCATTTTCTGTAACATTTTCTGAGGTTAAATTTTGACAAGAATCATCAATAATAGCATCACAAGCATGCAACTGAGTTTTGATGCGTGTATGTAATCCATTATCCATCAGTTTCCACAATGCTCCAACCGCTTGTCTACCACCTAGTTGTTTTCATTCCAAACACATCCCATTGCTAAAATAATCTTTCAAATTCACTAAATAATGGCAAGAGTGCAGAAAACCATATCAACTTAGACAAGAACCCTAACCCCGATGTCATAAAATTGAAATCCAAATCAGGATCTTGAGCTTTCAATGAAGGGTGTATTTGTTTAGCAAAAAGCATTGTCTAGGCTTTTTATTGATATATGTTACAATCAAAGCTTTATAGTTGCCAAATCTTACAGTATCAGTCTCAAGAGTTTGCTTATGTTAGTGGTTTTTAGTGATAAGTGATGACAGAAGGTAATAGGAGTGGCCCCTTATAAAAAATAGGAATCATTTTCCCTATGTTCAATTAACATTTTCTAGTGATGATAAACCACCACTGCTCAACCTTTGCTATAACCTTTTGCCTCCTACCATCAGCCATTAGCAATTGCAAGCTCTTAAGATTATATGACAATTTTAAAGTTTTGATTATAAAAAGTGTTGAAAAAAGAGTTTGGAAGATGTTTTGTGGCAACAAACACGACGTAAGTGATATTTAACCTAACCCTTTCTATTTTGTAATTTCTTGCTCAAAAGAATTATACAGAAGACACATTCCAATGATTCCAAATTAGGATATATAGAAATTGAATTGTTGATATGAACATATATAATAAACTAAATGTTGCCTTTATTTCACAAAGTAGGACAATCACGTTGGAATAAGGACGTCCAACTGGGCGATATTGCTACTAGCATTCTCTCTCATAATAAGATAACATCCACTCCTATTGTACAGCAGTTTATATCTCAAGATTCTTGACCTTTAAGATGACTGCATCATATTTGGAGAGTACTTCAAGTAACCACCATCTACATGAAACTATTGCAAACAGCCTTGTATTTTAATAATCTCAGTTTATCTTCTACTTTATTATTTAATAGGCAAATGAAGTGCATTGAAATTAAGGAAAGATAAAAACATATTTAACAACCAAAGGAAAAAAAAAAAAAAAAAAACATAATTAGTCTCTTTATAAAGATGATTCATTTCTTGAGGAAAGGAACTTTATGACAATGCTTAGCCAATAAACTTACCCTAGGAAAGCACTGTCCCATCACAATGCCCTAAAGCAGAAGATAAGGACCACAACAAACCCTGGAAAGTAAGAAAAGTAGAACTTGTCAAATTATGTAGGACCATAGTCACTCCAGGACAAGTCACAAGTGAGAATATTGACATGGCAGATAGGTCACCATGAGTATATCATAAAAGATTAGACAGAGTAAACAAAAGTCAAAACCAAATTGTTTGTTCTAATAAGATTCATGTATACGGGGGGAACATTACAAAGATGACCTAAGACATCAAAAGGTAGAATATCATCACTTCTCAACAATGAGACATGTGAAGCATAACTTTCAACAAACATCTATTCATTCACCCAGATAACCACACCAGACATGCTAAGCTTAAATGAAAAAAGGTCGACTATGGATTGACTTAACGACAATTTTGCCTGCCCTGAGGGATCAGGTATAGAAATCTTGCGTTCTAGTGAACAACTTTAGTGTTATATATCCAATGGGATCCGGGCAAGTGAATATATGTTCGTAATCAAACTCAGAATTACCCCCAGAAGAAGCCTACAATAAAAGTGGAGGCCAATAGAAACGGTTATTCATTAGCATGTTTTCTATTATGAAAAAGTTTTCAGACTCGATAAGTTTTTATCTTCATATGGGAAATAACAAATAAATTTGAACCATTGTACGAGAACTCTGCATTGCATAATCATCATCATTTGATGTGAAAAAAGACACCCTATTGTACCTTTTGAATGCTGGTCTGAGTTGTCCCTTCCAATGATTTTCGATCAACTAAAATTATCAAGCAACTGTTTTTTTTTTTTTATCTTTCGTACCTATAAGAAACAAGTTAAAAGCACAAGATGTTCAAAAGAAAATGCGGATTCTTGCAAGAACAGCACGTAGTCCTACAAAATAGCAAATAGGGATTGCAAGAGGAATGAAGATGATAGCACAAAAGAAGATGATGCGATCGATGATGGACACTGCACGGTGGAATCGAAGGAGAATGCATGTACCTTTAACAATGGTGGGTGTTGACGCCCGACGCACGACGCCGTACACCTTAGGGGTGCAAGCCAAGAGGTTAAGATACAGGAAAAAACAAAAGACAGCTGCTTCTACGATACAATTACAGTTGTTGGAATATTCGGAGTTTCTGTTTAAACAAACTACATCCGTCATCATTCTATTTTAAATCTTGCGAGGAATAAAACTAAATCCTGCTCTCAAGGAAGCACTTGTTTATCATTTTCGCTTTTATTGGAGCGGGTCAGTTATTATGATTTTCGATTGGCCAACAAATAAAAAAACGTTATGGTTTTCTGTAAAAGAGGAAACTGTATCTGCATTTATTCCATGTATGTTGGAAAATGAGTACCTAAACTAAATCCATAAAAAGTATGTCTTATTAGTTGGGGAAAAAAAAAAAAGTATGTTTTGTTAATCCTATTTTACTGTTAAATGAAACTAGTATATATTACACTCGTAACGTGTGTGCAAATCTAACATTTAATGTGTTGATAGTGTATTTTTATCCAAGTAACTGAATGCTTAGCAAAACGCCGATATGTTCTAGATCAAGAGTTACACTAAATTTAACAATTATTCTCTTGATAACATCTTGTGATGATTTTCATTTGACCTATATTAATAGTTTGGCATCTTAATTGCCAACTTGCTCCTAGAACTTCATAAGCTCGTGACACTTCTATCAATCAAGGTTTATTAAGGCCAAATCATTAAGGTCTAACCCCAATAAATTTAAATATTCAAATATCAAGGTAAGAGTGCAAACCATTCGATAGTTATCTATATTTGTCGTGACTCAACTACCTTTAGTCCTACAATTAGCACATGCCTGAATTTAGAAGTTGTTTTGTATCTAAGGCAGTTCAACTGCCTTTTTATTGTTATAAGACAAAATCCTATAAATATGTGCAGATAACCACTATAAGACACTCTAGACTCCCTTACTACTCACACTCTTTTACATCCTTATACTTGATTGATTTAAGCATTGAAGTGGCAATACTGAACAGTCCTAACATACCTAAAAGTCTTACATTTGTTCTTTTGTAAATCCTAAACTATTATCTAAGTCTAACCAACAACATTTAGATGTCATTTGTGCTTGACACAATACTATGGTAGCTAAGACAAGATTGATTAAAAGTGTTGGTGGTTCTACCATCTCTCACCTACTAAGGGGGGAAGATAGACAGCATCAGTTGGAGGATGAATGGCTTGCTTGGTTCAAACAACTTTGTATCAACTCAGCAAAAGAAAATCAAGAATTTGTAAGGGAAAATTATGAGATTTTGGAATGGGCACATACCCACAAATTCCTAAGTCAAAATCATAAATAAGATGCTCAAGATGGCATGGGGGATTATAATGATTCCATGTACTCTCCTAAACAAGCAACTAAGCAAGCTAGAGTAGCCTATGAAACTCATGCTTCTACTCTAAAAAAACTTGATAAAGGAAAAGCTCCATGATAAGCACAGCATGTTGATCCATCACATGTCAATGCTCCTGCTTCAATTAGTAAGAAGTTCATCCTAAAGAAGAGCCCTTTCATACTAGATATCTTAGTGGAAGTAATTCCTCAACATGTTAACATTCTATAGTTACTCAACATGTTAACGTTCTATAGTTTGACACATATGATGGAACCAAAGATCTAGAATATCACTTAGATTACTATCGTACTTTGGCTAATTTACATGGCCTGCTAGGCATTTCCATCTACTTTAAGGAATGCTGTAAGTATGTAATTCAAACACTTAAAACCTAATGTAATGACTTGTTTTCATGATCTTGTGGAAGTGTTTTTTACAACACTTCCTTTCAATTAAGTTGCCAGTTATGGGTTCTTCAGTCCTTAATACAAGTAACATGATCAAGCAAAAGCTTGATGAGTCTATTCAAGAACATTTGGTACGATTTATAGCCAAAATAATGCAAGTTCTTGATAGGAATCTACCATTTGGACCTTACACCCTATCAAGAGCAAGAGGTTTGGTCAATATAGCTTACAAGATTCTTAGTAGCAAACTAAGTACGACGAGTACTAATTTCATCGGAGGAGCCGACTTGTTTGATTTGTCGAGCTTTCGGGCTATCCGGTATACCACTACAACAAAACTAAAACAGCTTGAGCTAACTATTGCTTTAGAACCGACTCCCCTACCTACTATAAAGGATGCCTTGCATTCTTAATCCCTAATTTATGAACTCCCGCTTTTAAGCTTATAGAGTGAGCTGATTGTGCCAAACTTATCAAGGATTTGCAAATATTGTTATTTGCAAGACCGCCAATCTTTCCTCCCATGATATGTTTCCCGCCTTTTATGGATGCACCTTCTGACATATGAATCTTCTCTTTCTAGAAGGATAACACATATCCTTCTAATTTTTTAATTATGTTTCCATGGAAAGTTGCCCATTTTAGTAAATGTTGCATGTAATATAATTATAGGATTGCTAAGTATAAACACCCTTTTTATAGCATCTACTATAATCAAAATTGTCCATATCAATTAAAGAGATTTTTTTACTTTTCCTTCTCTAAGGTTGAGAACATATCTTTAAAGCTCATATTAACCCTTAAGCAAGGTTGCATAACGAGTAACTCTATAATTCAGACCGGTAAGTCACATTTGACTATTAAGAGCTTGGGTAATGCATCACATCTATGAGTAGCTCATGGATTTGCTTACCCTTTTTTCTTTCTTTTAACTTTCCTCTCCACCCAAGATCTATACTTATCCTTTCTTTGATAATTATCTCAAAAGGACCCATCTACATTGTGGTAAGCCCTCTTTCGAGGTATGCATTTCGCATCAATTCCTAAACTTGACATGAATGTGACACTTAATGCAGTGATTGATGGAGTAAAGTCACATGGTAGCTTTTTTAAGTTGCGAGCCAAAAATTAGCCTAATACATTTGCTAAGTTTGAAGCTAAGCCACATCTTACATCATAAAAGAAGATACATTAAAGCTCAATAAGAAGTCGGCCTAAATAGATCAGATTGCAAGTCAATAAAAATCGTACAAGTGCAAAAGATTGGCTTAGCAATCACAAAGATCGTTTTATAGGGAGGAGTAAAGGAGATAGGAAATGATTGAGAATATAGACCTACTCTACCTATACTCCCCTCAGCTGCCCTATGTCAGATATTTTGATAGAAGTTCAAAACCAAAGAATTTTCAATGGCTTGAGAGAATGAGAGGTAATCCCTCTCGAAGGAATTTGAACAAGTATGATTTCTACCATAACAAGGGTCATAATATTAACGAGTATATTCAACTTACATATGCATTAGAGGATGTTGTCTAAAGAGCATATTTGAGGAAATTCTTGGCCCGTAATGCTAAAAATATGGATTGGCTAACTCAAAGAAGAAGAAACGAATATGATAGTGATGGGTAACCTAATTAGGCTAAAAGAAGTGGTGGAGATGATGGTAATAAGACAAACAATAAGGTCCCAAATGATCTACTAAAATCATTGCCAGTGGACCTTTTAATGTGGGCCTGTTTCACTCTATGAGCTTGACTAAAGCCCTTGATTGTGTTTATAATGTGTAAGGCAAGAGGTAAAGGTTGATAACTCAATCTCCTTTTCTGAAAGAGATTTTAATGGCATATACACACCCTATGATGATGTACCGGTCATTAGTGTAAGGATTGCAAATTTCGAAGTGAGGAAAATTCTTGTTGATATTAGAAGTTGGGTAGATATAATCTTTACTGCATGCCTATGATCAAATGAAACCCAAGAATAAAACACAATTGAGGTCTTACAATCATGATGTATATACTTTCAATAATCAACCGTATGGGTTACTAAAATGATTTCTCTCCCTATTTAGATCAGAGACAATAAATATGTTATAGAAGACAAGGTAGATTTTACGTTCGTAAATTGTTGGTCCCCTTATAATATCATCATAAGCCGACCAAGCCAAGACTTGTTCACATGGTACCATCCACAATACATCTTAAGGTTAAGTTCATAACTCTAATCAGAATGGGAGTATGCCAAGGAGACCAATAGCTCACAAGGTCTTTATATTTGAAAGCTCTCAAGCACAAGGAAGTTTTCCACATTGAAGTAGAATTAAATTGGAATAATAAGGATTTTGAGAAAGAAGATGAAGAAATTGAAGAGATATATCTTAGAGTAGATCTTAAGAGGATAACTAGAATTGGGAAATCTCTATCTCCCAAGCTACAATAGGAATTGATACAATTCCATTAAAAAAAATGTCGATATATTTGCATGGTCTCTTTCTAACTTAAAAGGCAAACTTAGAGAGTTCACGACGTACAAACTCAGGATAGATCATAATGCTAAGGTCGTTCAAGAGAAGAGGAGGCATTTTGTCCATAAATGAAAGGCAGCAATTAAGGAAGAAGTACAAAAGCTTTCAAAAGCAAGCTTTATATGAGAAGAGCCTTACCTGATTCGGTTGGCTAGGAGTCAATTGGTAAATAGTGTATGTGCATTATCTTCATGGACTTGAATAATGCCGACCCCAAGGATTATTTTCCATTATTAAGATTAACCAACTAGTAGATGCAACATTAGACATGTTTTGTTGAGTTTTATGGACGCCTTTTCTAAATATAACCAAATAAAGATGAAAGAAGAGGATGAGGTGCACACTTCTTTTATTACTAACTTTAGTAAGCATTGTTACATTGTAATGCCTTTTAGTTTGAAAATACTGGTGGGACCTATTGAAGGTTAGTAACAAAAATGTTCAAGCCTTAAATTCATCATAATGTTGAAGTTTATATTGATGATATGATTGTTAAGAGTGTGAAATAAGACTGACACCCTTGCTAACTTAAAAGAAACTTTTGATACTTTAGAGAGATATAGTATGAAGTTGAATTTTCAAAAGTGTTGGTCCTGTATAAGATATTGAAGTGGGGGGGGAGGTGGTGAATTGATATCTTTAAATTTTTAAAACTTTTAATGATTCAACACACAATTAATCAACAGTTAAATAACGCAAAGAGTAAGGAAGGAGAATATCAGGCTGAGAATTTATAGAGTTTTGGCCTTCTACTTACTTTTCTCTTCTAACCTCACTACTAGGAACCCAGTATACTTTACTGGTGCTGTTCCACTTAATCCACTAAATCAAAATCCAAAGAAGATTACAAGTAATTGGCACACATAGGCTTACACAAAACTTTGCTCTGCCTACTAGCCTATCCACAATTTAAGCAAATACGGATCTACATAACATAGTCTAACTTCTCTAAACAACAAACAAATTTTACAAATTACAAGTAACAACAATAATACAAATCTTAAATAATTTCACACTAAACAGAAATAATGATTGATGTATGATTTGCTTTGGTGCGACTTTCTGAAGTAGTATCCAAGAAACTTTCTATGCTTCTTTAGAAGGTAGAAATTGATTATGATTTTAGTGTAACAAAAATTTTCTCAAAGATGTATCTGACTTTTTGAATCCTTTCTATTTTTATACGAAAATCTTCCAACGGCTAATTCATTGCAGATTATCTTCACTTTCATGTTTACCCAAAAATTTAATTGATAGAGATAATCCTTGGATATTTTTTAGAGGATCTTGGTATATGAATTTTAAAACTAGCTCTTCTAATCTTGATTCGGTTAGATATTCTTTATTCTACAACTTCCAGATAAGTTTCAAATTTGAAATTAATGAAGAGATATGCTTTATCAGCAAATTCCAGATAAACCTCATATTTGAAATTGAAATCCATAAAATCTAAGACAACCTCATCCTTATCAATTCTTGTATAGATCTTTATTTATCCAAAATAAATTTACTCAAAAATAATCCCCATGGATTTAATTCCAATTTTAGTGAAACAAGATCAAGTGTATTTCCCTAATACACTTGATCTAGTGGAGTTAGGCCTTGTTCAATTCGAATCTGATATGATTTAATTATTAATGTTACTTTTCTAGACCAACTTTCTGAATAACCTTTTGAAGAGTAACAGTTTTCTTTTTTTTGAAGTCTCTAAACAAGTTTCTAAAATGCTTTACTAATTCTTCTTATAAAAGCTTTTAAAACACTTTTTGAAGATTTTCATACTAGTCTCTTTTTCAACCGATTCAAACCTTATGAATAAGTTTCTAAATACAACTCAATTTGCAATTTTCAACTTTCTAAGAGTCATTCTAAATATCTGCATTTTTAATGATTTGTTAGCATTCATCATTTTTTGTTATCATCAAAATATATGAGAGATATTTATACGAACTCATGAATGAACTCATGAACCCAATATCACGTGCAACCAAAGGGGTTGGGTCTAAGCCGTAAAATGGCCTGAAAAGTAAATGATAGTTGAGGGAGAGCAGAGAGTTCTTGTGCACTGACGCTAGATATGATGCACTAAGGTCGGATATGATGCACCAATGTCTAACACGAGCTCAAGTTGCACTTGATATGACGTACAAGTGTGACTGGAGGTCACTCGCCACTAGTCGATACTTGAATAGGCTAGATAAGAGTAGCTCAAGAGTAAGCAAAAAGGATACTTATCTCAAGAGATGGTGAAATAAAGTTCAGTGTATTCGTCTGTATATTTTCTTACGGCTATTACATTATGTGACTATTTATAGTACCCTATTAGGGTAAGTTCTATATTACAGATAACTACAAAAATGAATTCCTATTTGCTAAATAAAAACGAAAATACTATACAAGGAGACATGAAATCGTGCGCAACAAACGTTGTTTATCAGAAAGAACAGTATGGTTGTTAGTAAGAATAGTACGCGTGTGTTTTTACTGTAATTCTAATACTATTTTGGTCCGAGCAAGGGTAGGCCTCTGTTCAGGCCTATTTAGCGTCAGAAGGGGCTGGACTGTAGTTGGTTTAAGGACGACTCACATTGGGGTTGGCTTCAGATGGTCAGCTCCTGACAGTTCTACTTGGCCTTGATACAGTAGAGATTGCTACATTCGGATTTGGTGCTTAGACTACGGTTTAGTAGAGGGTTCAACTCGGCATGTTGGTTCATCACCTCGACAACATCTTTGATGGCATAGAGAGCAAAGTAGCTTAACAGATCGGACTGAGGTAAGCACTGCTCCTCGGTGCTTGACTCACCTTGGACAACTCAACAGACCACCTGAGAGAGCCCTCAAACTCGGGAGCGTGTAATCGGTCCTTGATTCCTATCAGATATCTAACATTCTATCCCCTTTTTATGATAATAAAAATGCTCTTATAAAGCCAAGATCATAAATCAAATTGAATTGATATCCAATAATAGTAAAAAAAAATTCACAACAACATATGAAGCAGAATGCAGACCGCAAATGTTTTTGGTTTTTCTCTCCCCCTTTTTTGTTATCATCATTGATTAACATATTGTGAAATCATTAATTAGCTCCCCCTTAATTTTTATATAATGTGCAGAATGATTAAAAGAAATAACAAAAATACTAGACAAAAGATCATAACAAAATATCATATTGGATTAATTAAAAGAAAGATCATAACCAAGTCCATTGAATAACAGAAATAACAAAAATGAGTCCATAGAAAGACTTTTCATCAAACAATAAAAGAACCCAACAAAGCTAAAATTAAAATACTAGATAGAGAGAAAGAAAATCATTTCTTTAATCTCTTAGTTTTCTTCCTAGCACATAGTTTGAATCTTCTAGAATAAGTTGTAATAGCTTTGCCAGGATATGGATTGGCTTTAGAAGATGTTGCCAAAAAGGCAGTTAGTTCTTTGTCAGATGTAGGTGTGATTCGAGCTGAAGCTGGTACAGAGTCTTTTAAGTTAGAAGCAACAAAAAGAGTTTCTACGTTTCCTTCTAGAGGTGTTTGTTCTTCAGGATTCAGAATAGGAGTAGCAATTTAAGGTGTTTTGTCAGGAGATTGTGGGGAGATGATAGGAGTCTTCTTAGAAGCTCAAATAGGGATGGAATCAAATTGATCGTTTGGCTAAGTAGAAACAGCAGGGAAATGAGGTTCAATTGGTGTTAAGGGGAGGATTTGAAATGGGAACAGAAGGTTCAAATGGAGTAAGGTAAGGATTTGAAATGGGAATAAAGGGTTTGGATGGTTCAATTGGTTGGTTATGTTCCAAGGTTTTAGAAGGAAAAACAGCAAGATGAACTTAGTCATCAAGATTGGATTATGTAATAGTCTCTTTTACCCAAGCTTTAAACAAATCCTTCATTCCTGTAATCTGATCCCTGACTAACTTACCTACAACTTCCTTAATTCCTTCAAAAAGTTATTCAACAAAAGCTGAGCTTTCTCCTTGTTTAGAGGGAACAGGTTGTAACTTTGCACTTTCTGAATCACTATCTGAAGGTGACCTAATTGCTTCCCTAAATTCTATCCCACCTGATCTTCTAACTAATTTTCCCTTCCTTTTTAGTTCCTTCTCAATAGGTTCCTTTCTTCGCTTCCTTTTCTTTTCATTGTCCTTCTCTTCAATTATAATTACCCTCCTTCTAAGATTTGAAGGATGAACAAAAATGCCTCCATTATGTGAATGCCAAAGCTTATCACTCACATAAATCCCCATCTACTTAAAAATTCTACCTCCTAGTTTAATAGGATAGAAAGGACAACTTGCTTCACCTAATATTTTCAATTTCTTGAAATTAAATAGACTCATCAACAAATTCCCATATGGTCGAACATCCAAATGTTTTCATATGTGTCTCATCATAAGTTTCACAACATCTACCTTTCTCACTCCTAACATTGCTAGAATAACTAGTACATCTTCTCTCATTACAGAAGGTGCATTGCCCCTTCTAAGTAACACAAATGAGTTGACAAATTTGTGTAAAATCTTAATTGGCAACTCAAATGTAGTACTAAAAATATCTTTTCCTATACCTAACTCTACTCCATTTAATTCTATAAACAAATTCTCCTTAGTCATCTGTACTAAGTTCTCATCTTCTTGTACTTCTTTAATGTTAAAGCATTTTAGAATGTCCTTCTTTGTTATTTCAATTTTTTTACCTAGTACAATTGACTTCCATGCTTCTTGATTTTTGTTATCAAGCTTCCTATAAAACTCATCTAATAGCTCTCCATATATAATTCCTCTCATATCAACTAAACTATGCAGTTTTAACCCATCCAAATACTCTCTCTAGTAAAAACCATTCTTGTCAAAGAATCTTAAATCTAAATAAAAAGAATTCTTTATAGAGAGATTTTTACCTTTTATCGTGTATCTTTTCTTGGGTTTGTCTTTTGATTTAGAGGAGAGAATTGAAGTCTTTACTTTCGAAGACCTTTGCACATTCTTAGAAGATTTCAAAGTCTTCTTTACTGGAGTAGCAACCTTAGATTTTTGTGGAGCCTTCTTTGGTTTTAGTGTAGAGGGTCGTTCAAGAGGATTTCTTTCGGGCTTTCCTTTAGATGGTTTGTCTAAGGGATCAGAACCTTTAGATTTAGCAACTTCTTCGGATGAGCTAGATTCTTACACATCCTAAGCATTCTTCTAAGTAACTTCTTGAACTAGTTCAAAATGTCCCTAAAAACCATTCTTTTGGTTTAATTCTTGAGCAATTTCTTCCATTGATTCATCATGAAGTTCTAAGGTTAGGGTTTTTTCAAACAAATCTTAACATATTTTAGTGGGTGGATTGGGTTAAGGATCTGTGAGAATAGTGGTGTTGGTTTCTTGTTCATCAAGAACAATGGGATTTTTTATATCATTTTGTATTTTGGATTTAATCCCCTTTGCAGCAATTCGAGTAGATTTTCTAGGTGCCATGAATTTTAGATGAAAGAAAAATACAAGAAGGGAATGTGAAAAGCTTGATGGAATGAGAAGAAGAGAGATCATAGGGGCTTTTATAAAGAAATGAACTGCCTGTATTGATGGTCTTCAACCATAAGAAAGTAGGCTAACTTAATGGACTCACTAAAGACATGCTAAGACTCACTTCTTTTTGTGTGCAACAAATGAAAAAAATAAGAAAAACTTGCACTTGTTCAAATTTTGAAAAGGAAAATAATAAAAATGCTCTCTAATTTAACAAAAAGGATTACATACACCAATTTCATTATGAATGAATTCAAATCTTAATTTATCTAAGGGCTTTGTAAATATGTCAGCAAATTGATATTCAATTGGAACAAAATCAACACTCACATTATTATTTGCAACATGATCATGAATGAAATGGTGTCTTATTTTTATGCTTTAACCTTGAGTGATGAACTAGATTTTTTGTCAAATTAATGGCATTAGTATTATTATATTTTATGGGTATACTCTTATAACTTATCTCATAATCATTCAATTATTGTTTTAACCAAAATATCTATGTACAACAATTTCCAATAAATACATATTCAACTTTTGCAGTTGAAAGAGCAATAGAATTTTGTTTTTTGGAAGACCAAGAAACTAGCTTATCTCCTAAGAATTGACAAGTTTCTAAAGTACTCTTTTTATCCACTTTGCAACCTGCATAATTAGCATCTGAATATCCTATGAGATCAAAATTTTGACTATTAGGATACCAAATTCCTAATTTTACAATGCCTTATATATATTTAAAAATCTTTTTAACTACAATTAAGTGTATTTCTGTTAGTGAACTTTGAAATCTAGCACACACACAAGTATTAAATAGAATATCAAGGCGTGAAGCAGTTAGATATAATAAAGATTCGATTAAACTTCAATATAGTTTTTCATTTACCTTTTTACCATTACCTGTGATGTTGAGCTTTGTTAAGGTACTTATAGGAGTTGAAGAATCCTTAGTTTTCTCAAAACCAAATTTCTTTAATATTTGTCTAGTGTAATTCTCTTGGTGAATAAATATTTCATTCTCTGATTGTTTGATTTGTAATCCTAAGAAGAAGTTTAATTCTCCCATGAGTGATATCTTAAATTCTACCTACATCAAACTTAGAAATTCTTGGCAATATTTTCCATTGGTTGCACTAAAAACAATATCATCAACATAAATTTATACAACTAACATATCTTCTCCATGATGTTTCATGAGAGAGTAATGTCTACTTTTCCCTTTGAAAGTTATTTTTAATTAAGAATTGACTTAGTCTTTCGTACCAAGCACAAGGAGCTTAGTTAAGTCCATACAAAGGCTTTTTTAACTTATACACATGATCTTATTTGAAGGGATCATCAAATACAAGGGGTTGATTAACATATACTTCTTCTTTTATAAAGCCATTGAGAAAAGCACTTTTTACATTCATCTGATATAGCTTAAAATTTTTCAAACATGCAAAAGCAAGTAATAATCTTATAGCTTCTAATCTAGCAACAGGAGCATAGGTTTCATCATAATCTATTCCTTCTTCTTGAGAATAGCCTTTAGCCTCTAAACGTGCTTTGTTTCTTATTATTTTTCCATGTTCATCTAGCTTGTTCTTAAACACCCATTTAGTTCCAATAATTGACTTATTTTTAGGTCTTGGAACTAAGCTCTAAACCTGATTTCTCTGAAATTGACTAAGTTCTTTTTGCTTAGCTAAGATCCAATTATTGTCATTTAAAGCTTCATCAACTGAATGAGGTTTAATTTCAAATATTAAGGCAAAATGATTTTCAAAGTTTTGTAAACTTGATCTTATCCTTATCCTTATTCCAAATTTGACATTACTAATACTAAGTTCAGGAGGGTGATTAGTTTTAAATTTAAGAGATGATGGTGAAGTATGAAAATGTTCAGAACTTTCTGGCTTATCTTTTAGACATATTTCAACAAACCTGATATTAGTTTCTGAAGAATCTTTTGATTCAGGTTTTATTCTAGATACATCGATCATCCTTGAAGCTTCTGTTGTTCTTTCTAAAGGAGGTTCTGTCTTTCCTTCTTCTAAATCAAGACATAATATATTCTTTTTATTTGAGACAATTGGAGTTTCATCGTTTGATTCTTCATGGCTTGTTTCTTCAATAAATTTAACATTTATTGATTCTTCTACAACTTTTGTTTCTTTATTGTATACTCAGTATGCTTTAAAGTTTAGAGAGTAACCTAAAAAGATGACTTCATTAGCTCTCTTTTCAAAATTTCCTATAACTTTTCTTATTTTCTTAAGAAAACACTTGCAACCAAAGGTGTAAAAATATGAAAAAAAAAAGGTTTCCTTCCCTTATAGATCTCATAAGTAGTTTTATTTATCAAGGGTCTTACATATACACGATTTATGATGTAACAAACTTTTGAAGTGGCTTCTACCCAAAAATAATATGCTATATTACTTTTATTAAGAAGAGTTCTCGTCATTTCTTAGATAGTCCTGTTTTTGCGTTCAACTCCATTTTGTTATGGAGTATAAGTTACGGAAAAATTATAAGTGATGCCTTTTTCTTCACAAAACGAGATAAAATCTGAGTTTTCAAATTCCTTTCCAATGATCAGTTTGTACGCCGATGATTCCATTTTCAACTCTTTTTGAAAAGATTTCAAAGCTCTTTAAAGTATCACTTTTATGACGCAAAAATAAGATCTAAATAAATCTAGAGAAGTCATCTACTATGACATGACAAGTCTATACTTATTTTTTCTTAAACTTAGAGTGTGAGTTGGACCAAATAGATCTAAGTGCAAAACTCTAAGGGTCTTTCAATGGAAATGACCTTTTTACTTTTATGAGAAACAAACTCATCTTATTCTTAAGATAAGCAATACAACAAATATTCTCATGAGCATGTAGTTTTGGTAAGCCTTGAATTATGTTCTTTTTAGTCAAATTCTTCAATTGTTGAAAGTTCACATGTCCTAGTCTTTTATGCCAATGTATAGCATTATCATTTACTAAGATGAAACAGCTTTTAGATGATACTTCAGATGGTTTAATTAAATAAACATTCTTCTTTCTAAATCCTTCAAATAACTTAAGTCCTTCCTTATTAAAGCCAACACATTTATCATGTTAAAAAATTATTTTATATCTTTTATCACACAACTGACTTATGCTAAATAAGTTATGTTTCAATCCCTTAACCAACAATACATTCTCAATTGAATGTGGTGTTAAACCAATAATACCTATTGTAATTATTTTACCTCTACTATTGTCACCAAATTTCACATAACCATCTTTCTTCTATTCCTAATTTGTGAACAACGAAGCATCACCTGTCATGTGTCTTGAACATCTACTATGATACGAATCCACATTGTGGGTTTCGAATGCCAAGGATGATACTCTCAAGGTTCAAATGAGAACAAGGAACAGGGAGTGAAAAGGGGGTTTTGACTGCGAATGTATATGGATATCACACACCAAGACACAAACACAATCGAGGGTTGAGCTCGAAATAGACTTCGATGTAACTCACGAACACTAAATGTCACTTGAGTTTCAAATGAGAGGTTAAATGTAACCCATTAACTCACTCAAATGAAGGGGTTTGCCATAATCTTAAGGACAAGATTGATAAGAATGCAAGAAAGATTAAAGAGTATTCGAGACTCAATAATCTGAGATGCCAACTCAAAGGGCTTAAGAATGTCCTTACTCAAGAAGGAACGTTTAAGTGTAAATTCTCTGTAAGAATATTCTTCACTCTCCGATTGATAATTACAAATGTTGCTATTTATAACAAGTCCTAAAATGCTAGTGGCAAAATTGTAAATAATATACAAGACCTTAAACCCTAAAAAATGGTCAACAATCGAAACAAGGAAAATATTTACAAAGTATACAAAACTGTGCACTTAACAGAGTTATCAGCATGCAATCATCCAAGCTATTTGGGCGTCCGAGTAGCGCCGGTTTGTAGTTAGATGTTTGAACAAAGATGGGATGTTTGGAAGTCTTATTGTGCTTAGCCGAGCTCCCAATGAGGTCAGCCCACAGTTGCTACACTCGTAGATTGCTTAACACTAGCTTTCTCGTGCTGTGTCGAGCTGTTCTTTGGCCTTGAGGCCTCGGTCACTTAGTCCTTTACTGTCTTAGTAGATGACAAACCTGATGTTGAATGGTTCCTTTCCCTCCTTTAGTCCTTCAGTTATCAGTCTAGCCTCGGTAAGAGGAGGTCGATCTCAGGTTAGGATAGGTCGACTTTAGCTTTTGGTAGGTCTACGCTGGCTTTTGACGGGTCAGCTTCGACTTGAGGATCGTCATGGACTGGTTCCTATCATCACCGTAGGGCTAAAAAGAAGTTATCCTGGACTTTAGATTATGAGCGTAAGCCTAGATGCCAAATAGGCTCCTCTTCCCCTTTTTCTTTATTATGAGCATCAAGTTGTTTTGGATCTCCTCGATGCTCATGGGGGTCAAGTAGTAGCTCTTCCCATCCTTTTAAACAATGTAGGTATTGAGGAAGCCATCATGGATCACTTTCCAGTTGTACTCCCAAGGTCGGCTAAGAAGCAAATTTGCTACATTCATAGGCACTACATTAAAGTGAACCTTATCCTCATATTGTTTAGCCATGAATGCTATCCGAGCTGTCTTAGGTACATGGATCATTCCCTTATCATTAAATCACTTTAGTCCATATGGTCAGGAATGAAAGTAGGTCAGTAATCTCATCTTCTCCACTAACTCGGTAAAAACAATGTTGGTGCAACTACCTCCATCAACTACCTAGGAATAAGTCTTCCCATTCACCAAACATCAAATCTGAAATAAATTCTCCCTTTGACCTAAGTCTTCTTTCATGTCGACTCATCAGGGCTAAAGGTTCTCCTACCTCAAGGTAAACATTTATTGCTTCCTCACTCTCGAAGCTCTTATCACTATGGCTCTCTACTTGAGCATCCAATCCTTCGCATTTCAAAATCATAACCCTCTTATTCGAACATTAAGAGGCAATATGTCCATAGCCTAAACATTTGAAGCACTTAACTTCTTGGGTTTTGGTGCTGAGCACTCTCTCTTTCTCTACTTTCTTAGTGTCACCCAGGTCAGGTTAGCTAGACTCTCCTTTCTCCATCCTCCTTTCTACCCCTTTTCTCTTGGCATACCTCTCAGGCTCAAGGCTACCTTGTTGAGGTCGACTAGTCAGCCTTTGATGCCGCCTTCTCCTTTGTCTCTCCACTCTTAATACCAAATTGATTAACTCGTCTAATGAGTTGAACGGCTATAGTTTGACTATGTCAGCAATGTTATCCTAAAGTCCACTCAGGAATCTAACAATGGTGCGGTCTTATGGCTCGACAATTTTGCATCTCATCATTAGAGCTTCAAACTCTTGCAAGTACTCTTCAACAATGTTTCAACCTTACCTCAAGTGTTGGAAAGCATGGAGCATCTCTTACTTAAAGTAGGTCGATACGAAGTGCTAATTCATCAACTTCTTCATAAGCCTCCAAGTTCGGATCGACTCTTCTCCTTCGGCATCTCACTTGGCGATCGATTTATCACACCAAAGACTTGTATATTCAACAAGGGATAACGAAGCTAGCTTAACCTTTGTTCAATCATCACACTCATAGCACTCAAACAACTTCTCGACTCAGGGAACCAAGTTAAGGAACTCTTCCAATCGGCTACTACCATTGAAGGTTGGCAGCTTAAGCTTGATGTTGTCAAGTCTTCGGCTATGTGCTCGAGGTTCATCCTTTGCATTCCTGGTAGGTTAGTTCACCTCGAATCGACCACTTCTATTGGAGCTTTACCTGGCCACATCTCTTCTCGACCTTGACTCTCTTGTTCAAGCTCTTTGGTTTACCTCAGAGTCAATACTCCTGTCATTGCTTCTCCTCAACTCAAGTGATTTTCTCTTCTCCTTAGCTTGACAACTCTTCTTAGCTATCGTTCAACATTATCAAGCTCATTGGAGCTACTTCTACTAGTGGGCATTTGTTCCCTTCTTTCACCTTAGCCAATATGTCTTCAGCCTCTAATTAATCTAGTAAGTTCCTGGATAGAATGGTGAGATTCTGAATTTGATATTCCATGTTATCAATACATCTCCTTAAGCTCCCATGAAGACTATCTCCACTGTTATTAACATTATGTTCCGACATTATGGTCTATACAATAAATTCCAAAGAGAAAATTTAACAAACACTTAACATTAGAGCCACCACTAAGAAGATTCCATAAACACCACTGCAACAAAATACAACTAACAATAACCCATAAATTACTACTACTCATTTTCTGCAGCTACCCACGGCTGATAAACACTACAGCAACTAGAATCAATTACTAAAATTACTGCTAAGAACATGAATAACACATTACACTAAAGAATGATGATTAACATAAATGTTCAAACCACAAATCAAACTTTGAAGAACACTAACACGCGTATTTCCCTAAAGCTCTTATATCAACGAAACTGATGCGATTTTACATAGTGGGTCTCGGACACCAAGGATGATGCTCTCAAGGTTCAAATGGGAACAAGGAATGGAGAGTGAGAAGGGGGTTCTGATGGTGAATGTATATGGATATCACGCACCAAGACATAAGCACAATTGGGGGTTGAGCTCAAAATAGACTTCAATGTAACTCACAAACACTAAATATCACTCAGGTTTCAAATGAGAGGTTAAATGTGACTCACTAACTCACTCAAATGAAAGGGTTCATCACAATCTTAAGGACAAGATTGATAAGAATGTAAGAAAGATTAAAGAGTATTCGACACTCAATAATCCGAGACTCCAACTCAAAGGGCTCAAGAATGTCCTTACTCAAGAAGAAACGTTTAAGTGTAAATTCTCTATAAGAATATTCTTCACTCTTTGATTGATAATTATGAATGTTGCTATTTAGAGCAAGTCCTAAAACTCTAGTAGCAAAATTGTAAATAATATATAAGGCCTTAAACCCTAAAGAATGGTCGACAATCAAAACAAGGAAAATATTTACAAAGTATACAAAACTATGCACTTAACAGAATTGTTAGCATGCAACCATCTGAGCTGTTTAAGGGTCCAAGTAGGGGTTGGTTGGCAGTCGAATCTCCAATCAAGGGTAGGATTTTTGGAAGTCTTATTGTGCTTAGTCGAGCTCCCAATGAGGTTAGCCCACAATTGCTGCACTCGTGGATTGCTTAGCACTAGCTTTCTTGAGTTGTGCCAAGTTGTTCTTTGGCCTTGAGGCCCTAATCACTTGGTCTCTTGCTGTCTCAGTAGACGACAAACTTGATGTCAAATGGTTCCTTTCCCTCCTTAGCCCTTCAATTATCAATCCGACCCTGACAAGAGTAAGTCAGTCTCGAGTTAGGACAAATCGGCTTCAGCTTCTAATAGGTTTATGCTGGCTTCTAATGGGTCGGCCTCGGCCTAAGGAACATCATGGACTGATTGCTATCACGCTGTCAAGATACCATGTTCCTTTTATCTTAGCTTTTAATCCTACATACATCATAGCAAAATCAAGTCTATTTATAAACCTAGCAAAGCTTGGGTCCATGAAAATTCAAGCTCATTTTTTGAATTAGACCTTGATTATTGTTGAGCTTGTATTTTTTGTAAAAACATTGTTTCTTTGTATGACCTAGTTTATTACATAGAAAACAAGCATATGGTTTTTGCTTAGTATACTTGTTACTTACCACTTTCCTTTGATTTAGATTCTTTTTTAAATACCCTCAATTCAACCTTCTATTGTACCCTCTAAAAGGATACATGTTTTGAAAGAACTTTCTATTGTACTTTCTGACAGGTTTAAATGCTTTGTTGTTTTCACTTCTTTTGATAGTTTCGTGATTTTCATTTTTTGATTTAACAAATACTATTTCTTTCTTTGTTTTAGATGTTTTTCCAAATTCAAAACAAAGTCCAAATTTTGAATTATTCATCATTTGGCAAGAAATTAACATTTGGAGTTTCTTATCACTTTCATCAAGCTTATGAAATGTATTTTTGATTAACTCAGATAAATCCTTACGATTTTTCAAGTTTTTAATTTCTTCTTTTAGAAGAATATTTTCATTGACTAAGGCTTCACAAGTAATATGCAATCCTTCAAAATCATTTTTCAAAAAATCATTTTCATCTACTAGTAATTAATTAGCTTAACTAAATGCATGTTTTTTGCTTTTTAATGTTTTTACTTCGAATTCAAGCTTAGATATCTTGTTACTCCACTTAGAAAGAGCTTTAAGGAGTTTGTTAATTTCAGCACATATATCATCAGGTACTTCTAAATCAGAATCAGAATCAGTTTCAAAGTCTACCTTAGAGAGTGCCATAAGACATAAATTTGCTTCCTCGCGTTCTTCTGAACCTTCTAACTCGATTTCTAAATCTTCCAAGTCACTCTGTGTAGCCATTAAAGATTTGCATTTCTTCTTAAATTTCTCCATTTTCTTGATTAACATGGGACATTTGTACTTGATTTGTCTAGGATTTTTGCAATTATAGCAGACAATTTCCTTTTTGAACTTTTTCTCCTCTTTTTCTTTGATTGCCTTTCCTACATCAATAGACCTATTCTTATTAGTAGTAAATCTTTTAGTAAAAGTTTTCTTACCCTTTTTCTTGAGCCATTTGTTGAGCTTTCTGTCTAGAAGTATCACATCCTCATCATCTTCTTCTTTAGATGAATCTTCTCTTTTAGAATCATCATCTGTTTCTTTGGCTTTGAAGGCTACAGTCCTTTTCTTTGTATCATCTAAAGTACTTTCTAATTTAAAAAAATCAGCTTCATATGCCATGAACTTGTTGTGCAGTTGACTCAAAGTTAATGTTTTTAGGTCGCAAGCTTCTTCTATGGTAGTTTTCTTTATATTCCAAATTTTGGGAAGAATCCTCAGTATCTTGCATACCATATCTACATCATTAATAATTTTGCCAAGAGAAGACAATTCAATAGTTATAGTAATGAATCTACTAAAAGAGTCATTGATTTCTTCACCAAGAAGAATTCGAAATGTTTCATGTTGTTGAATCAGCGAGTTGATTCTAATACCCTTGATTATTTCCGTCCCTTCATAAGTTTGCACCAAGGTGTCATAAATATCTTTAGTTGTAACACAAGAAATAATTAGACAAAATTCTAATCGTACAATGGTACTCAACAAAAGATTCTTAGCCTTTGAATTGAGTTCGACTTTGGTGATATCATCATTTGTTGTGATAATGATTGGAACTTTGAGATCTCCTATAAAAATAATTTACCAAGCCTAATAGTCTAATGCCTTCACATAAGTCTTCATCCTAAATTTCTAATAGGAAAAGTTAGTTCCATTAAAAAATGGTGCCTTACCAGGCTGAATTGTTAAACTACCATTTGGTTCACTCATGATCTTAAACTCTAGAAGATATTAGAGCGTGACTCTAATACCAATTGTTGGTCACGTATAAGATATCAACAGAAGGGGGTGGAGGTGGTGTTGGGGTGTGAATCGATATCTTAAAATTGTAAAACTTTTTCCTTGTAATATAAAATTACTTGTCTTAATAACTTAATTTTGTGAACAATGGTAATGATTCAATATACAATTAATCAACAATTAAATAACGTAAAAAGTAAGGAAGGAGAATATCAGGTTGAGGATTTATAGAGCTTTGGCCTTTTGCTTACTACTCTTTTGTAGCTCTACTGCTGGGGACCCAGTCTACTTCACCAGCACCATTTCACTTGATCCACTAGATCAAAATCCTAAGAAGATTATAAGTAATTGCCACACATAGGCTTACATAAAACTCCGCTCTGCTTCTCTAACCTTTCTACAATCTAGGCTAATACAACAAACAAAGTTTACAAATTACAAGTAAGAACAATAATACAAGTCTCAAATAATTTCACACTATACAGAAATAATGATTGATGTATAATTAGCTTCGGTGGTGTAACTTTCTAAAGTAATATCTGAGAAACTTTCTATGCTTCTTCAAAAGGTGGAAATTGATCATGATTTTAGTATAACAAAAATTTTCTCAGAGATGCTTCTAATCTTTTGAATCCTTTCTCTTTTTATACGGAAATCTTTCAACAGCTAATTCATTGTAGATTATCTTCACTTTCATATTTATCTAAAAATTTAATTGATAAAGATAATCTTTGGATATTTTTTAGAGGATCTCGGTATTTGAATTTTAAAATCAACTCTTCTAATCTTGATTTGGTTAAATATTCTTTGTTTTGCAACTTCCGAATAAGTTTCAGATTTGAAATTGATGAAGAGATATGCTTGATCAACAAATTCTAGATTAACCTCATATCTAAAATTGAAATCCACAAAATCTAAGATAACCTTATCCTTATCCATTCTTGTATATATCTTGATTTATCCAAAATGAATTCGCTCAAAAATAGTCCCCATAGGTTTTAATTATGACTTTAGTGAAACAGGATTAAGTGTATTTCCCTAATACAATCAATCTAGTAGAGTTAGGCCTTGTTCAATTTGAATCCAATATGAGTTAATTTTTAACATTACTTTTTCAAACCAACTTTCTAAATAACTTTCTGAAGAGTAAAAATCTTCTTTTTTCTGAAGTCTTTGAACAAGTTTTTGAAGTTTTGTACCAATTCTTCTAATAAAAGCTTCTGAAAAACTTTTTGAAGATTTTCAAATTAATCTCTTTTTCAATCGATTCAAACCTTTTGAATAAGTTTCTAAATACAATTCAATTTGCAATTTTTAACTTTCTAATAATCCTTCTGAATACTTGCATCTCTAATACTTGCATCTCTACATTAGCATTCGTCCCTTTTTGTATCATCAAAATATATGAGAGACATTTAACAAAAAGCATGTCTTTGGGGCCACTTCTTCGAAGTTTTTAGGCTATAAGGTGACTCAACAAGGAATTGAAGCCAATGTAGAGAAGATTAAAGCAATAAGGGATATGAAGTCCTTCCATAAAGGAGGTATAGGGGTTGACAGGTCAAATTAAGCATTAAATAGATTTGTTTTAAGAAAAGTTGATAGATGTGTTGAGTTCTTTGGAGTCCTGAAGAACTAATATGTGCATACTAAGCAGCACTAAATAAGTGCACTTATCAAATAATAATATAGTGGATAAAGGAGTCTAAGGTTTTTTATCCCTTAAGGACTGCACACTTTCCCACTTGCACTTGATTATTCTATTAAAAAGGAGATATCAAATTCGATGATAAAATAAATGGATTAAGCTTTAATCAAAAGAAAATAAAATCAAACAACAAGTAATGATAAATAACAAAAATCAATAAAAACCCTAATTAAACATAAGGATATTTAGACTCTAATAATCAAGAGATTAACATGCAATAATCCTAAAGCTTTCTAATTTATTCCTTATTATTATTAACCAAAGGAATATAATTAATAAATTAATGAAGTCACTTCTCTATTAATTCGTAATCCTAATTATAATCTATTTGAATTGCTTTTGCAATAGAATAAATTATAATAGCATGAATTCCTTAAACATGTAACATAATAAATTGATTTCAAAAGAAATCTATAACTTATCACTAAGCTTATAGTAATTCCCTTCAATTGCGGTAGATTTATTCATGCGTTAGGTCTCGCAACCTCAACACACAAAATCAAATAATTAAGTTGAAACCCTAAAATTAACAACTCAATCAATAGAAAACATGTAATTGAATTAATAAGAAATAAAAAATATTATTAAAATAAATGAGATAAGTGCACTACGTATTAATTCAAGATTCATAGGTCTAGATATCTACAAATCTACTCTAGAAACATAATAAAAACTTAAACTTACATAAAGAAATGATTAAAACTCCTAAGAAATGCTAATGAGCTCCTCTTCTTCTTTCTTTGGTGTCTCCTCCTCTTTCTTGTACATGTCTAGCTTCTATTTATATGGATCTAAAAAAATGGCTTTCAAATAGCATGTTTTAAAAATCATAGAATGAGCACGCCTAAGGATCACGGCCATGGACTAAGGGTGTAGACTTTTCCTTGCACAATTTCTTTGAAAATTCAATTGAATTCTTCTATAAGGGGATCATAGCTAGCGAACATGGCCATGAACTTCACCTATGTTCCATCCTAGACTTTGATTTTAGACAAAATTCTTTTCTAACGCTTGCTATCATTAAGTCATTCTTCAAATTCAGTGAAATTCTCATAAAAAGCATATAAATTCCATTCTTTTCACTTCATTGCTCTGTTAAAGCCTTGAAGTCAACAAATGGCTTAATGAAATATCAAAATCATCAAAAACCAAAATAAAATAAATCAAAATGACCATGAAAATATAACAAGAAATATATGCAAAATTACACTCATCATGGGCCTTAAGGAATTCAGGTGGACCGATGAGTATGAAGCTGCATTTAAAGAGTTGAAGAGATTTTTGTCATCTTCGTCTATACTCTTGAAGCCTCTTTGAAGACAAGAATTATTTCTTTATCTCTTAGTTAGTGGTCGAGCTCTTTCCTCTATTTTAGTGCATGATGAAAGGAAAGAGCACCAGTAGATCTATTATGCTAGCCATATTTTGCAAGGGCCAGAACTGAGATATACGAAGATGGAAAAAATTGTCCTTATCATAGTCATAGCTATAAGAAAGTTAAAGCCTTATTTTGAGGCTCATTAAGTTACAATTCTCATAAACCAACCATTGCATCAAGCCTTGCATAAGCCCAATTCATGAGGTTATATGATGAAATATGCACTTGAATTAAGTACATATGGTGTCTAGTACCAACCAAGGATAACTCAAAAGGCACAAATCCTTGCAAACTTTATAATAGAATTTACGAGAGAAGAGGTCAGTGCTAAGCAACTTGAAAAGCCTTAGTGGAACCTATATGTAGATAGGTCATCAAGACAAGAAGGATGTGGAATGGGTCTTGTATTACATGGACTGCATAACCTTAGGGAAGTAGAATATGAAGCATTGGTAACTAGTTTGAGGTATGCTAAAGAAGTTGGAGCTAAAAGGCTACAAGTATTTTCTAATTCCTAATTAATAGTCCAACAGTTGAAGGGTGAGTATATTGCAAAAGATGAGGTGACAATAGGTACTTATCTATAATACGAACACTTACCAAGAGAGTTTTGTCATTCGATATTATTAAGGTGCCGAAGGTGTAAAATGTGGCTGCTAAGACATTGTCCATGTTGGACTTTACATGCCTTCCAAATCTAAATTATCAGCTCTTTATTGAATATTTGCTAAACAAGAGCTTGGAAATACTTGCTAATCAATGTCTTAGTATAATCCATTATGAGGGAAAAATCTTGGATAGATTCGATCGTAAATTATTTAAAGGATAGAGTTCTACCCACTTAAGGAAAGAAGCTCTGAGGCTTATTTATCAAGCTACAGTTAGCCCCTTGAAGAGGGGGGGGGAAGAGGTGGAGAGTTGGGGTAGTATGGATTAGATGTTCTTGGGTCATTTCCAAAGGCTAATAGACAATGGCAATTTATTTTGGTTGTTGTGGATCATTTCATGAAGTGGATAGAGGCTAAAGTTATGGCGAAGATTATTAAGCAATAAAGGGAGTCGTTTGTGCTTAGTTTTATTATTTCAAGTTTAAAGTTCCCTACATGATTATGACTGATAATAGACCTCAGTTCGACAGTGATGCATTTTGGGTTTTTTTTTTGTGAAAAGCATGGAATTCGATTGAACTACACATCAATTGCATAATCCCAAACACATGGTTAGGTTAGAGTTGTAAACACAATTGCCTCATATAGTTTGGAAACGAGAGTGGATCAAGCCAAAGGGAATTGGACTAACAAGCTTCCTAACATATTATGGGTGATAAGAATCAAAGACCAATCACGAGATCCTGAGGACTTACTTCCTTAGTTTACCAAGCTGCCTAAATGGACTTAATCCCAGAAGAAGAGAAGTTCCTCTAAGCTGACCTAGCATACCTTTCAAGCTCCCCCAATTTGCTCACTATTTCACAAGTAAAAGAAGAAGAACCTACTAACATTGCCAACCCCAATCAAAGCCGATCATTGAACTCGCCTACTTTCAAGTTGATAGAGGTCTAAGCTCAAGTTGACCCATTATCAAGCCAACCTACGAAGCCCAAGCTACCAAGTTCCTACTTTTAGAGCAAGTGCTCCCTAGACCCCTGACCTACCAAGCTGCCGACCTGAAGCTAACCTAGCTAACTTTACTCTGCTAAAAAACTAGCACTTAGTTAGATTACTAAGCTAAGAAGCAAACACATGTCCACCCTTTGACATCCGTACTGTCCTTTGAGAATGATATTCCTTTCTGTTCTAATTACCGATTTTCCTTCATATTATATGTACTTTTCATTTTCTAGTAGGAATCTTTTTATTAATTTATAGCAACCTAGGACTTACCTTAATTGGGCCATATAAATACCCATATTTCAATTAGCTACAAGAGAATCATTATCCAAGAATATTGAACACAAAACTTTTCCTTTGGAGCTAAGTGTCCTCTACTTACTCTCCTTACTCTTATCTAGGCCATTTCAGTATAGACTAGTGGCGAGTGACCTCCAGTTACACTTGCATATCATATCAAGTATAGCTCGAGCTCATATAAGGTGTTGGTGTGTCATATCCTACTCAAACTTTAACCTCCATTTATTCTTCAAGCCATCTTACGATTTAGACCCATTCCTTAGTTTACATGATACCTTTGATTGTATGTTCATCCACGACCATCGCCCATATCATCTTTGTATCGAAGCTTAGCTATGTTCGAGTAAGTTTCTAACATTTTGTGTTCTTAAGTGTTTTACCATAGCGCATTGTATGTAGTTAGTGGGTTGAGACTTGACAAGTGTTGAAGAAGTTGTACGTAATTGTAGTGAGTATTGGAGTAATGTTCTAGATTATGAAAGTAAGTACTCTGTTTTCCCCTATTTCGGTATTCATAAACAGAGCGTAAGGTTTTTTTTTGTTAAGCAACCATGTTAAGCATTACTAATGTAGTTTTAGTAGTAGTTGGAGTGCAAGATATTGAGTTGACTGTTTGAAGAAGAGTTTTTTTAATGTAGTTTGGTTGTTTTAACTAGAGGAGTAAATATATTAAGTATTAAACAATGTCACATAATAATATCAAGGAACTTTCAAAAACTAAGACAATGGTGCTTATAATGGGCTTAGACAACAAGGAAATTAGACACCCCAATCCGCAGGTGAAAAACTAGACAAGCTTGTTGAGTTAGTGACTAGCTTAGTGACTGCTATAAATGAAGATAAGCAATGAGCTAGAGATGACTCGAATAGATGCCGAGCAAATGAACTACCTAAGAGAGGTAATGGCCAATCTGGCCAAGCTAATTTGCTAGTTTGACCACCTCGAGCTAGAGGAGTAGATAGAATTGCTCAATGAAAGCTTACATTGGAGGAGACAGAGGAAGAAGATGAGCAATGAGGTGATAAAAAAGAAGAGTACTATGAACCCAAAGAAAGGAATGTCCGAGCTCATAAGGTAGAAGGACTAAGATTACAAATCCTAATCTTCTCGAGTAGTAGTGATGCTGATGACTACCTAAACTTGATTGATAAGATAGAGAAATAGTTTGATAAACATAACATTACTAAGAATGCTAAAGTGAGACTTGTTGTTTTAGAATTCACAGGATATGCTACCCTATGGTAGAAGAATTTGCAAGCTATACGATGAAGAGAAGGAGAGAGAGAAGCTAGAGATTAGGAAGAAATGAAGAGAGTGAAGAAAAGGAGATTTGTTTCGAGCTACTATCTGTAGGATGCATTCAAAAGTTTGCAAGAGTTAAGGTAAAGGGGATCAAGTGTTGACACTTACGTGAAGGAGTTCCAAATGTTGTTGATCTGATGTGAAGTTGTAAAGTGAGAAGACTAAACTATCTCTAAGTTTATCAATGGATTGAAGTATGAAATAGGTGACATTCTTGAAACTAAAGCTGTCAGATCCTTAGATGAAGCAATCTAAGTTGCTCAAAGGATAGAGCGACAATGAATGAGCAAATTCCGAGCTCCTATTAGTTGGGCTACCCCTAACCAACCTATTCTAAGCTAACCTATGAGATTAGAACTAAGTAAAGTTATTGAAATCTAACATGTTCCAACCACCTAAACTGAGGAGAAAGAACCCTTAAGGAAGTTTGAGAAAGGACATAACTTAGGAAGAAAGGCAAGTGAGATCAAATACTTCAAATGCTAAGGATTTAGATTCATGGCAGCTCAATGTCCGAACAAAAGAGTGATGGTGGTGAAGGGAGAAGTGTCAACCATAGAAGTTGATTATACTAACGAAGAGGTTGAAGAACTGAAGAGATCCAGATAAGCTAACTAGTTTGAAGAGGAGTAGCTTATCTACAATGAAGAGGGTAACTTCATGCCCTAACTATGGTACTAAGACGAGTGATGAGTGTGAGCCTAGTACCTAAGGACAAACAGCACGAGAACTTGTTCCACATTGGTTGTAAGGTTAATAGGATGTTGTGCACTCTTATTGTTGGCAGCAATTGAAATTGTCAACCATACCTAACCCTAAATCTTATAGGCTACACTAGCTTAGTGATAAAGGAGCCTTATAGGTGAATAAGCAAGTAATAGTGTCAATCTACATAGAGAAATACCATGACGAAGTTCTCTACGATGTGTTGCCTATGAGCGCTTCGCATATACTTTTTAGAAAACCATGGATGTATGATTGACATGTGATCTATGACAGAAAGAAGAATACTTGTTCTTTTGAACATGAAGGAAGAAAGGTGAAATTGAGTCCTATGTCTACCGAAAAAGTCAAGACTATATAGGTACAACTTAGCCTATCCCTGAAGAAGGAAACCCTAATAATGACTCGTACTGACCTTTCAAGAGAGATGAAGCTTGAAGAGCCGACCTTTCACTTGATCAAAAGGTTACTTGAATTGAGGGATTTGAATATTGAACTGCCCATCGAGGTGAAATACCTATTGAAGTAGTTCACTGACCTGTTCCCTGATGAATTGCTAGAAGGACTGCTTCAATCAAAGGGATCAAATAGGTGGTAGATCTGTAGTTTGGAGCTAAATTATCGAATAAGCCAACATTTAGGTTAAACCTTAAACAAGTTGCTAAGCTTCAAATATAAGTGGATGAATTGATGAAAAGAGGGTATGTAAAGGAGTCCTTAAGCTCGTGTGTTGTATCGACCCTATTGGTGCCAAAGAAAGATGGTACATAGTGAATGTGCATGGAAAGTTGAGCCATTAACCAGATTACAATCAAATACAAGTACTTTATTCCTCAACTTGATGACATGCTTGATGGGCTAAATAGAGTAAGGATCTTTTCTAAGATCGATCTCAAGTTTAGGTATCATCATATTAGAATGTGGGATGGGGATGAGTGGAAAACTGCATTCAAGACTTGATATGAGTTACATGAGTGGCTAGTTATGACCTTTGGACTATCAAATTTGCTGAGTACATTTATGAGACTAATGAACCATGTGCTTCAAGAATTTATTGGAAAATTTGTTGTTATTTACTTTGATGATATTCTTATTTATAGCCCTAACTTAGAGACACAATGTAGACATCTCTAAGTTGTTTTTGACAAGCTCCGAGCTAAAAAACTGTATGCCAATATGAAGAAATGTAACTTTTATCAACCTAAAGTAATCTTCCTAGGATTTATCACGAGTGGAGGTAGTATACAAGTTGATGAAGAGAAGATAAAGGCAATTACTAAGTGGCATATGCCGACCTATTCTACCGAAGTGCGAAGTTTCCATAGCTTAGTATCATCTTATCATCATTCGTAAGGAATTTCAATACTACTATAGCCCTACTTATAGAGCAATTGAAGAAGAACGTTGAATTCCAATGGGGAATAAAGGAGAAATAGAGCTTTGAGGAGGTGAAGAAAAAGTTGATAACTACCCCTATCCTAGCTCTTTCAAGCTTTAACAAGGTGTTCGAAGTAGAGTATGATGCATCTAGATTGGGTATAAGTGCCATGCCAATGTAAGAAGGCTAGCCAATTGCCTACTTTAGTGAAAGACCTCGAGGAGTAGCACCAAACTATTTTGTGTATGACAAGGAGTTCTACTCCTTGATCTAAGTTCTAATTGTTTGGCAGCACTATTTATTGCCTAAAGAAGTTGTGATCTATACCAACCATGAATCGCTAAGATATCTGAAGAGCTAACCAAAGTAATATAAGAGACAAGCTAAGTGGATCGAATTCATGAAGGGATTTTCTTATGTTTTTAAATACAAGATTGGCAAGAACAATGTAGTGGATGATGCCCTATTACAATAACATACACTCTTGACTAAGCTCTAAACAAGACTTCTTGGATTTTTGATGATTAAGGGGTTATATGCTGAAGACCCACACTTTGGTCTAATCTATGCTCAATGTAAGGATGGCCAAGCTACTAATGATTATCATAGGGAGGACGGATACTTGTTTAGAAAAGGGAAGTTATATGTGTTCCATAAGAGAGTTATTGGTGGGTTAGGTGCATAAAGGAGGATTATCTAGTCATTTTAGAAAGGTTCAAACTCATGAGGTGATTCTCTCAAGATTCTTTTGACCAAGGATGATAAAAGATGTGCAGTCTGTATTAGAGAGATGTGCAGTCTGTATTAAAGAGATGTACGACTTGTTGTCGAGCAAAGAGCTAAGCTAAACAAACACCTTATCTGCCATTACCAATCCTGACCAAACTAAGGTCTAAGTTGTATGGACTTTGTATTGGGTCTACTTAGGACGTCTCATGAGAAGGACCATCATGGTGGTCATGGACCGCTTCAGCAAGATGGCATGCTTCATGCCATGTAATCGAACTAAAGATGCTTTAGTTATTTCTTTTCTCTTTTTGTAGGAAATGATCAAGGTACATGGAATGCTAAGAACTATAGTATTAGATCAAGTCGCTAAGTTCTTAAGCCATTTTTGGAAGACCCTTTAGAGGCGACTAGGGACTAAGCTGCTGTTCAATACATCCTACCACCTGATATGGATTCTGTAGATGAACACACGAACCCAATATCACGCATAGCCTAAAGGGGGGGTGGGTCCAAGCCATAAGATGACTCAAAGAGTAAATGATAGTCGAGGCATAAGCAGGGGTTCTCGTACACCAATGATGGATATTATGCACCAACACCTCATATGAGCTCAAGACACACTTGACATGACACACAAGTATGGCAGAGATCACTCGCCACTAGTCTACACTAAATGGGCTAGATAAGAGTAGCTCAAGAGTGAGCAAAAAAAAAACACTTAGCTCAAGAAGGAATAAAAGTTCAGTATATTCTTCTATATGTGAGTCTTTACAGCTATTACATTATGTAAGTATTTATATTACCCAGTTAAGGTAAGTCCTAAATTACAGAAAATTATAGAAATGGATCCTTACTTGCTAAACAAAAGGAGAATAATTTACAGGGGAAACATAAATCATGCAAAAGGAACATCCTTTGTTAGAAAGGATGGTACGGATGTCAAAAAGGATAGCACACGTATGTTTCACTCAATCTGTAGTCCTTATAACACTGTAGGTCGAGTAGGGGTAGGTCTTTGACTAAGTCCGGTCAACATCGGCAGTTTGGCACTCAAATTGCTAGGCTAGATAAGGGTTGGCTCGAGGGACAACTCATATTTAGATCAACTTTGGGTGGTCGGTTCCTAATAATTCTCAACTTAGCCTTAGCACTATGGGGATGGTTATTTTCCTAATTTGGTGTTTGGACTAGGGTATTGTAGAGGGGTCAGCTTCGCATGTCGGTAGATCACCTCGACAACTTTCTGGATGGTGTGGAAAGTAAAGTATCCTGGCAGATTAAACTGGGGAAAACATTGCTTCACGATGCTTAACTTACCTCGAACAACTCAAAAACCATCTGAGAAAGCCCCTTGGCTTGAGAGCAAGTGATCGGTCCTTGATCTCTATCATCCCCTCTGGGTTGTTTGAGATTTAGGATTAAATTTGGTTCAACTCCAGGTTACTCGTCCTTAGGAGTGTAAGGTTAGAGATCGACAATGTTGAAGGAGTCTAAGACTCCATATCCTTTAAGTAATTTAATATTATAGGCATTAAGATTAATCCTTTTAAGCACTTTGAAAGGTCTATCGACTTTGGGAGGCAACTTACTTTTCCTCAAGTTTGGGAATCGTTCCTTATTAAGATGTATCTAGACCAAATCACAGGGATGAAATTCTCTCTTCTTCCATCCTCAGCTTCGCTTCTCGAGCTTAGTATTAACTCAGCTCAATTGTTCTATAACCTTCTGGTGCATAGCTTTGATGGCCTTAACTCTTTCAATGGCTAGTTGGTTATCATTAAGCCTCGGTTAAGGTGCTTGGTCTATCGAAAGCTTAGGGTTAAACCCATAGGCAACCTTGAATGGAGACATGTTAGTCACATTATGGGCAGTCCTGTTGTAGGCAAACTCAACGACTGGTAGGCACAGATCCTAGTAAGCTATATTTCATCTAATAGCAACCCGCAACAAAGTTCCTACAATTCTATTGACAACTTCTGTCTGTCTATCAGTCTAAAGATAGCAAGATATGTTGTACAATAGCTTGGTTCCCATTCGCCTCCATATCGTCCTCCAAAAATGGCTCATGAACTTAGGGTTTTAGTCTGAAACAATGGTTCCAGGCATCACCTCCTACAAGAAAAGAAAAGAGATAGCCAAAGCATTGTTAGTTTTGGAACAGGCATGAAATGTACCACCTTATTAAATCGATCCACAACCACCATAATGGAGTCCTTCCCTCGGAACATCCTTGACAATCTTAACATGAAGTCTATACTTAGTTCAAACCATGGTTTAGTCGAGAGAGGCAAAGGTAAATAATGACCTTGCTTAGCTTAGCTCTTCGCTTTCTTACTGGTCGCACACTTTTCCAACATAGTCTATACGTCTCTTATCATTCTTGACTAAAAGAATCTCGCAGATAACACTTCATAGGTTTAGCGTTAGCCAAAATGTCCTATTAATCCTCCTCCATACGCCTCTCGCACCAGCAATTCTCTCGTAGAATAGGTCGAGATACCTAGCCTCCTCTTCCTGAATAAATATCCATCTTCCCTGTAATAGTTATCTAATGTCCATCCTTCCTCACATTGGGCATAAATAGGACAAAAGCATGGGTCTTTAGCATATAAACCCTTTATGGTTAAAAAACCAAGTTGCCTTGTTTGCAGCTCGGTTAGCAAGGTGTGTTATCTCGATAAGGCATTGGCCACTACATTGTTCCTTCCATTCTTGTATTTTATGATATAAGAAAAACCCTCTGTAAACTCGATTCATTTAGCTTGTCTTCGGGACAACTTTGGTTAGCTCTTTAGACATCTCAAGGATTCATGATTAGTGTAGATCACAAATTCCTTGGGCAACAGATAATGTTGCCATATCGTTAGGGCTCAAACTAAGGAGCAAAACTCCTTGTCCTAGACTAAATAGTTGAGTGTAGCTCCTTGAAATTTCTTACTAAAGTAAGCAATAGGTCGGCCTTCTTACATTAGCACATTACCTATGTTTACTCTTGATACATTACACTCTACTTCAAACACTTTATCAAAGCTTGGCAAAGCTAAGACAGGGGTTATAGTTAGCTTCTCTTTCACTTTCTCAAAACTCCTCCTCCTCCTCTCTCTCCCCATCTGAGTTCAATATTCTTCTTTAATAATTCAATAAGTAGGGCTGCAATCATAATGAAATCCTTTATGAATTGGTGATAGAACGATGCTAAGCAATGGAAACTTCTCACGTTTGCAAAACAGGTTAACTCAACCCACTCTATGATCACTTTTATTTTCTCATCATCGACTCGAATGCCACCTCCCTTCACAAACCCTAAGAAGATCACCTCGGATTGAAAAAAGTTATACTTCTTTATATTGGCATAGAGTTGTTCAACTTGAAGTTTTGCGACGACTCTTCAAAGATGCTCCTGGTGAGTCTTCAGGTCGGGGCTATACACTGGAATGTCATAAAAATAAACTATGACAAACCTTCCTAATAATTCTCAAAGCACAAGATTCATCAAGAGCATAAATGTGCTTGACGCATTAGATAGTCCAATGTCGTATCTTGAATGCAATCTTCTACTCATCACCCTCATGCATTCAAATCTAATGGTATCTAGATTTAAGGTCAATTTTAGAGAACACTCTTACTCTGCTTAATTCATCCAGCATATCATCAAGCCTAAGTATGGGATACTTGTACTTGATGGTGATTCGGTTGATCGCTCAGCTATCCATATACATCCTCTAAGGACCATCCTTCTTCGGCACTGATAAGGTCGGAATGGTACAGGGGCTAAGGGACTTGTAAACATACCCCTTCTCCATTAGCTCATCTACTTGCCTTTGTAGTTTGGCGGCCTATTCAAGATTAAGCCTATAAGAAAGCTTATTTAGCTGTACAGCTTTTAGCTATAGGCCGATTGCATGCTTAATGCCTCAAATTGGGGGTAAACCTTTCAGCAGTTCCTCTGGAAATAGGTTTGCAAATTCCTCTAATAAGGTTTTCACCTCAGTAGGCAACTCTTCCTCCTTGAGTCTTAACTCTAGAATTCTTCGAATAAGTAAATAGGTCGGTCCTTCAAGCTCCATCTCCCTTTTTAGTTCAGCCTTTTTAGTTTGACTTGGGTCATCACCAAAGCCTCTTTCTTTAGGGTTCAGCTAAGTTAGGACTGCATGACCTTTACCAACTCGGCAATCATCAGGCTTAATTTCATTCTCCTACCTTCATACTCTACAAAACATGTATTCATCCTTCCATCATATATAACAGCTCGATCAAACATCTATGGTCGTCCAAGTAGAATGTGTGATGCACTTATGGGCAGCACACCAGACAGCACTTCGTCTCAATACTTGTCAATGCAGATCAGTATAGACACTTGCTTGTTCACCTATAGGGTTCCCTTATTGTCAGGACCCTAAAGGGGGCCTAGTAGGATTATCTAAAATTTCCATAACATGTGTGCACCCATGATATGAAAACTGTCTTGCAAGTCAGAGATTGCAAGACTCTAAATAATAAATCACTAAGATTAATGATTTTCAAGTAATTAATTTATTATAACATGACATAATATATAATTATAAATAACTATGGATAACCGGTATCCCACAGTTCCTCAGAACCGCAGAGAATCGGTATCTCCTACCAAATAATAAGACAGGATATACTAGCATTATAGTAAGGTTTAATAAATAAATATTTTCCACAAAGGATGTCTATATATCATCTAAAAAGTACTCAGCTACTTCTAATTCTAATGTACATATCTTCATCTCGCACTCAGCACTCGAGACATATCCCAATCCCATCGTATGTAAACCTGTAAAGGAAACTAAGGGGGAATGAGCATAAAACAGCTCAGTGAGTTCGTTTCTCACCACTACCGGTCAAGCAAGTTTTCACACATTATTATCACACATGCAAGCAAGCTATCTACATACATAATGAATGCAGACGTGATGAATGCAAACAACACATCCATAGGAGTCCAAAACTATGGAAGGTGTAGAATTACGTCGTCCACACTTCGATTATCTCCTGTACTTACCCGCATAGGGCACCTCAGCTTACCTGCATGAGGCTACCTAGGGGCACCACCCCACTAGGCAAAACTCGACTATTACCCTAGCCGAGAAAAGAGTTTCAATCCAAATAGGGGGAGTCCGAACTAGGACTATCCACCCTCCAAGGCCCCTCGAGCACAAACATGCGATTCCTCTCGCAACCAAAAAAAAAAATAACCAAGGCCTTTTAGGCACAATAAAGCGAGTCCTCTCGCTATCAAGTGGAGAACCCATGTTAGCTTTGCATTAACGTTAAAAATACTATTTATGGCTCCACAAGCCCTTATAGCGATCATGCAAAAATTTGTTTAAGGATAGAAAAGCTTTTGCCAAAAATACTTTTCTTAAGATTTTTGTAAGGCTAGCACTCTCCATTCATACCTTTACCAAGTCATAGACATGTAACGAATAGAACCAGTTGTTTAGGCAGATATTTATATTTATCAATTTAAAAAGGTGATCATACGGATGATAGCATACAAATAGAACGGTCATTCAAACATACAAGCAATAGCAAATAGCAAAACATCATACAAGTAACACGCACAAGCAAGTAGCAGGTCATTAGAACTCCCTCACCTGGATTATTGCTCATTCTCCAAGCCTTTAGGGTTTCCAGGACTCGATATCGAACACCTAAATCAAAATGGTAGACCTTATAAGTGTTCTGAGAATTTAGACTCTTTAGTTAACTAAAAGTCTATTGTCGTTTATCTAGTTTCCTCCAATATAACCCGAGTATAATATGTATAGGGTTAATATGCTCCATGAGATTAATAGTAGCTATTTTCTTATATTAGTAAGGTATGAGGCTTCCTTTATGTATTTTGTAATTTTTTTGTTTTGATTCCGATATTTGCAAACTTATAGTCGTTTTTCATCGTTTTCCATCGTTTTCGGACGCACGCTCGCACGGTGATGACCATTTTGGACGTTAAGACCCGTATCTTATGATATGGGCTAAATTTATTGAAATTTTATCTTATTAAAGTTTAATTACTCTTATTATTTATGTTTATGCCCTAGTTTAGGATTTAATGATTAAATTAGCTATTTAATTCTTACACTTAGGAAATTTTATATTAGTGCTACTAATTTACATACTTGATTAAGTTTAATTCAATCTAGGAAGTGTATTAAGGTTTAAGGAATTTTCGACTTCTAAATACATGTATATATACCTATGTTATGTACTTATGTAATCTTATTATTTCTTCTATTATAAACCTATGCTTACATCATCACTTATGTAATCAATTGATGATGTCATGGCTTATGTCATCATGTGCTTATGTCATCACTTACCTCATCATATGATTACATAAGCCTTTCCTTATGCTTATGTCATATGTATATGTATTATGTACATGTTACCCCTTTCTCTTATACTTATGTACATACACCTTATACATACTTATACTCATATCTATACTTAGACTTATACCGTATTTATACGTATGTACATACTCATATACCTATACGGTTGGATACGTATTTTTATACTAAAATTGGTATGCTTAATTTTCTCTTAAGAAAATCCTCTCAATTTCATCCTTTTGTATTTCTATGTATGTATTTAGTATAGTATACACATATATAGTTAGATATGGTCTTAATTCAAGTTATGTACATGATAAATACTTATGTATAAAGGTTCACATACTTGTATTCCTTTGGTATTTCTTTATGTACACATTCTTATAAGCTTATACTCATGTCTTCCTTTCTTCTTCTTCAAAAGTTCTAATTTCTACACTTAAAGATGGAAACTTTGTTTCCTCTTCTTCAAGACAACACTAAACACCTAACTACTTATCTAATCTACCTAATTAACTAACTAATAAATAACATAAACCAACATAAAGTAAGTTAAGTACATACCTTTAGATGTGTTGGATTTAAGGAGGCAAAAGTGAAGGAATGAAAGTGAAAGGGAAAGGGAAAGGTTACGGCAATGGAGGGGCCTTTTTGTTTTGTTTCTTTTGTCTTGTGTTGATTATGGAAGAAGGCAAAAGGTGGGGCCTAGAAGATGAAAGTAGTGGACTGCAAAGAAAAGAAAAAGAAGGGAAAAATCAAAAGAAAAGGGAAGAAATCATGAGAAGGAAGATATTTTTTTCCTAATGAAAGAGACACTTTTGTTAACTTTTCAATTGTTGACTTTAGTCAACATGTGTTGAATTGGTCAACATTTTGACCTTGGTCAACATGTGTTGACTTGGTCAACTTTCAAAAAAATAAAGCCCCTTTTGTGTACATAATGAACTAATTAGGAAAAATTTGGAGAAAGATTAAGGAAATGAAGGGAAATATGAAGTGATTAATAAAAATAGATAATGAGATCTTCTATTAGGTATTTATATCCTATATACATCATTTGGTAAGCTACTTAGTATAATTGAGATGAAAAATAGCATTTAGGGTATTAAGGTTCACTACATTTAACCTAATCTCCAACTATACCTCTAACTCTAAGTAAGACTATCTAAATCATACACTTAAGAAATAAATGTAATCTATGATTCAATATCTTAGTTTCTAAGGGATCATTTAAGCATTCTAAATGTTTATGCATGATTGAGGGTTATCTTCAGTCGTTTACCGATGAAATGGCAAAATATGGAGGATATATTATCACTTAGGGTTTTAAGGTAAATTATGGTGAATTGGTGCTTTTATATCCTTAAAGTTATAGTTTTAGGGTTTTTATTACTTTAGGGCACAATCTCTAATGTTTTTACACATTTAAGGTTTCATATATTCTTATGCGATTAAATCTTCGATTGTCATCTTAGGGTTCTGATAAGGTTCGAGGTTTTAAGGTCTTCGTATGCAGTTAAGGGTTCAATTGATGATTTAAGGTTTTTCGTATCCACTTTAGGTTTTGGATTGAGATTTTTATTGGTTTTAAATCTCATTGGCTCTTCTGAGTTTAAGAAATCATCTAAATTCGTAGGGTTTACACTTATCACTAAGCTAATGAAGCTTGTAAGGTTTCGGGTAAAGTTTGGTCGGCAATTTCAATTACTGGACCATAAATGCAGAGGTTACATTGGTGCAACTCTCATTATCAATGATCAGTATGCACAATGATTAATTCACCTTGCATCCAATATAGAAAAGATTTTCCCTTTATTCATCTTTAGGTACGGGACTGACACTCATTGTCCTTCTCAACATTAGAGTGATCGGCATAAAGTTTCCTTCCTCGCCATAGATAACTTCCTCCTTAGATAGTTCAGTTTGTCCATCTTCTTTCAACTCCTCTACTTCTTCATCAATACTGTCGACTTCAACAATCGATACCTCACCTCGGATCACCATTGTCCACCTATTCGGACACTAAGCGGCCATGCATCTCGATCCTTAGCATTTGAAAACTTGATCTCACTTATCCTCCTCCTTGAACTCTAGCCCTTCTCAAACTTTCTTAAGAGTTCCTTCTCCTCGGCTCGGGTAGCCGAAACGGGTTAGGTCTCAGCAACCTTACTTGGTTCTATTTGCATAGGTCTACTGGAAATAATTTAGCTACTGCCTGGTCAGCTGACTAGCAGTCGAAACCGTCCTGTTCGACATCTTTCTATTCTCTAGGCGACTCGGATTGCATCATCAAGCATTCCAATATCCAAGGTTTCTAAGACATCCCTAATCTCATACATCAATCTACCGATGAACCGAGATACAATTTAGTCCTGTAGCTTTATGGCTTTACATTGGATCATTAACATTTGGAATTCCTTAACATAAGTGTCTATGATTAATCCTCCTTATCTGAGCTCTTGCAATCTTTTGAAAGTATCCTATAGATAATAGCTTAACACAAACCTTCTCTACATATCCCTCTTCATTTTATCCCAACTCCTAATCTCTCGTTCTCCTTCCTTTCTTCAGGTGGCTTGTAAGTTCTTCCACCATAAGGTGACAGAACCAGTGAACTTCAACACAACAAGTCTAACTTTTGTATTATCGGGTACATCATGACATTCAAATTGCTTTTCAATCCCATCTACCCAATCTAGGTAGTCTTCAGCATCACCACTTCTAGAAAAACTCGAGATACACATCCTCAATCCTTTAACTCTAAAGGCTTGTACATTTCTTTCTTCAGGCCCATAGTACCCCTCTGCTTCATTGTCTCCTTTTGCTGCTTCCTCAATCTCTTTAAGTATTAGCCTTCATCTCACATCTCTACCAATTCCTTCAGCTCAAGGTGGTCGAGCTAGGGTGTTAACTCGGCTAAACTGACAATCACCTCTCCATTGCTACTTATGTTCTCTAATGGGGCTATTCCTAGCTCGCTGTGAATAACAATCACCAAACTAGCTACCAAGTCGATAAGCCTATTTAAGCAGTTACCCACTGACTGAGGTGTGAAGCTTCCTTCTTGCCCTTAGCGATGTCAAGTAGCACTTTCTTGGTTTCCCAAAGTTCCTTGAACACTTGAGTCGACATTGTTGGTTACTTTACAAAATTGACGTCTAATAATACTACTTGGAGATCAATAACTAATACTCCAATCACCACGACAATTACACAACAAATGAACAATCAACCACATTCTATTTTGCATATCGAAAATAGGGGAAAACAGAGCACAGAACACTTTTCAACTACTAAACTCCAAGGTTAACGATAAAATTATATCTCATAGTAACAAACTACTCAAAGAACACAATAGCAAAATCTAGCTTCGAACTAGCTATGCTCTGATACTAGATGATATGGATTCCGCGGATGAACACACAAACCTAATATCACGCGTAACCTAAGGGGGTAAGTCCATATCATAAGATGGCTCGAAAAGTAAATGATAGTCAAGGGATGAGTTGGGGTTCTCGTGCACCGACAATGGATATTACTCACCAATGCCTCATACGAGCTCGAGACATACTTAATATGATGCAAAAGTATGATTGGAGGTCACTCGCCACTAGTCAACGCTCAATAGGCTAAATAAGAGTAGCTTAAGAGTAAGCAAAAAGAGACACTTAGCTTAAGAGGGTATAAAAGTTCAGTTATTCTTCTATATGTAATTCTTTGCAACTATTAAATTATGTGAGTATTTATAGTACCCAATTAAAGTAAGTCTTAAATTACAGAAAATTACAAAAATAGATCCATACTTGCTAAACAAAAGGAGAATAATTTACAGGGAAAACATGGAATCATGCAAAAGGAACATCCTTTGTCAAAAAGGATAGTGCGTATACATTTCACTCAATATGTGGCCCTGATAACACTACAGGTCGAGTTGGGGTGGGTCTCTGATTAGGTTTAGTCAATGTCGGCAATTTGGCACTCAGATTGCTAAGATGGAAAAGGGTTAGCTCAAGGGACAACTCATATCCGGATTGGCCTTAGATGGTCGATTCCTAACAATTCTCAACTTAGCCTTGGCATTGTGAAGATGACTGTTTTCCTGATTTAGTGTTCAAATTGGGGTGTTGTAGAGGGGTCGGCTTCGCATGCCGACAGATCACCTCGACAACTTCCTGGATGTTGTAGAGAGTAAAGTATCTCAGTAGATCAGATTGGGGAAAACATTGCTCCTTGGTGCTTAACTCACCTCAAACAGCTTAGTAAATCATCTAAGAAAGCCTTCGGGCTTGGGAGCGAATGATTAGTCCTTAATCCCTATCACTACCCGTAAATAGATAAACAAACTGGGCTCGTTAATAGGACCTTAAGAACCTTACTACAAGTTGCAATTAGAAGAAACCCAACTGATTGGGATATGTTCTTACCAATCATTGAGTTTGCCTATAATAAGAGTGCCCATAGTATCACCAACAAGTCACTTTTCGAGGTAGCATGTGGATATATCCCTAAACTCCTACTGGATCAGATTTCCCAACCTAACTAGCTTGAGGATTAACAAGCTGTGGAAAGATTAGAAGCCATCAAAGTAATGCACTAGAAGGTTGTAAACTATCTCAACTAAGCTACTATTAAGCTTGAAAAGAAAGGCTAAGGAAGAAAAGCTAAAGAGTTCCAGCCTAATGACTTAGTGTAGATTCACCTCAGCAAGGATAGGTTCCCCAACCTAAGGAAGAAAAAGTTGTCCCAAAGAGTAGATGGATATTTAGAGTGATTGAAAAGATTGACCACAATGCCTATAAGGTAGACCTGCTTGAAGAATATGGAGTCTCTGACACTTTCAATATTAATGATCTAAACCTATAATTCCCTAAGGATGAGCTATTAGAAGTTGACCAAGATTTAATCCCAAATCTCAAACAGCCTGGAGGGGATGATAGGAATCAAGGACCAATTATAAGATCTTAAGCCTGAGCACTTACTTCCTCAGTCTCCTAAGTTACCTAAATGGACCTAACCCTAGAAGAAGGGAAGTTCCTCTGAACTAACTTGGCATACCTTCCAAGCTCCCCTAATCTGCTCACTATTTTACAAGTAAAAGAAGAAGAACCCACTAACATTGGCAACCCTAATCAAAGCCGATCATTGAACTCACCTACTTTTGAGCTGATAGACATTTGAGCTTGAGCTAATAGCCATTACCGAGTCGACCTGCTGAGCCTAAGCTACCAAGTTCCTACTTTCAAAGCAAGTGCTCCCTAAACCCTTAACCTACCAAGTTACCAACCTGAAGCTAACGTAGCTAGCTTTACTCTACTCAACAACTAGCACCTATTTAAACCACTAAATTGAGAAGCAGACACATATCCTACCCTTTGACATCCGTACTGTCTTTTGAGAAGGATATTCCTTTCTGTTTTGATAACCAATTTTCCCTCAAATAATATTTACTTTTCCTTTTCTAGTCGGAATCTTTTTAGTGACTTGTAGTAACCTAGGACTTACCCTAACTGGGCCATAGAAATACCTATATTTTCTATCAATCGCAAGAGGATCATCATTTGATAATATTAAGCACTGAACTTTTCCTTTGGAGATAAGTATGTTCTACTTACTCTCCTTACTCTTATCTAAGTCATTTGAGCATGGATTAATGGTAGGTGATCCTTAGTTATGCTTGTACATCATATCAAGTATAGCTCAAGTTCACGTAAGATATTGGTATGTCATATCCTACATTAGTACACGAGAACCCCCACTTAAACTTTGACCTCCAATTATTCTTCAAGCCATCTTGCAATTGAGACCCATCCTTCGATTCACGTGATACCTTAAGTTGTATGTTTATCCATGACCGTTGCCCATATCAATAGGGGTATAGAACCATCTATAGAACTTCGATGGGTGAGACCTGTTCAAGTTAGCCTTTGGGTTTGGAGCTGTTCTTCCCATAGAATTAGATCTTCTAAGTTTATATATGTGAGGCTTTAATGTCATAGCCAATTGGATCGACCTCACAGAAAATTTGAATACAAGTAAGGAAATATGATATATAGCAAGAGCTAGAATTGTGATGTACTAACATAAAGTGGTATGATAGTTTAATTAGAAAGTGAAACATATGGTTCTTCAACCCAAAGACCCATTATGCCATAAGATGGAAGCAACAAGGATACGGGATAGTCAAGGGAAGCTCATTGCAAATCGGGAAGATTCCATAAGAATGCAAGAAGTTATAAGGAATGGAGCAAATCGACTTAAGAGGTTAGAGGGGCAGATCATCCCTTTAGAGCATGGAACATTGAAAACTTGAAACTATATTTAGATTAATCCCTTTCTTCAACTGTTTATCTTTCTTTGTCAAGTGTTTACTTTCATTATTACATTTCATTAGTATGTCTATTCTCTATTCGCCTATGCCTATACTATAATTTAAGCACTAAGTTGTTACAATGAATTAATAAAGTATCAATTTCTATTAAGTGTTTGCATGGTTGTGTAACTCTTTTAATTGTGTCTCAACCTAACCATGATTAATGTACTAATGAGTTTGGAAAAGTTCTAGCTAGCTTAATGAATGAACTAACTTAATGGTTCCCCTAATTTGGTTAATGAATTATTTTTTAAGTCCATATACCAAAAGGTTAATATGCAAACACTTTAGATCTTAACCTAATTATAAGAGTATAGATATCCAACATTTAGTCTTTTTAGACAACACAGGTCACACTTACACTGACCTAAAATCATGCACAATAACTAGCATATGAGATTATTAATAAGAAGGGGTATCTCATCTAAAGTAAAGGAAACCAAACAAAGTTCAGCAATACATACATACAAATAAGGGAAATTTAAGGAGTAGGAAGATTTGTTAGGTCATTTTCAACTTGATTAGCAGAGGGAGCTTCCACTTGATTAGAATCTTCTATGAAGGTCAAGTCCTCTATTATGGCAAGGGTCTCTTGTGATTGTTCCAAATTTACATCTTTCTCCTCTTCTTCATCATCATCTTCCTCGGTGAAGTCGAAGTAGGAGAGATCATAATTGGGAGGCACTATAAGAACTTGCTCCTTGGCTTGCTAAACACCCTAAGGAAGTTTTTCGTGGAGGAACTTCTCATATGCTTACTTGACATTACAATATTAAGAGCTTGCTCCATAAAAATTTCTAGCCTAGAAGCATGCTTCAACTAAACAATCCAAGCTTATTGGCAATTAGAGTTGTCCCTTAGTTATTTAACCTCTTGTAGTCTTTGCTCCTTTTCACTGAGAGAAGTGTAGAAGTCACTCAAAGAGCAACATTTTTCCTTCTATTCCATTCTCTTTAAGCATCTTTTTGGGAAGCTAGATGACTCTAAAGCTTCTAAATTTTTGCTTCATATTCTCTTCGAGCCTTCTCAACAGCAATAGTTTGAGCTCTAGATGCATTACAAGCCTCTTTGATACTTTGCAAACATAAGTAAGTATGAATATAAGAGCTATATTGAGCAAATTAAATTTAAGGAAAAAAAAAGGGAGGAATAGTACCATCTACATTTTGGCTTTGGCCTCATCTAATGTTATCATAATATGGCCATTCATCTGTAACAAAAATAAATAGTTCTTAATAAAAGGTAAGTAATTCAAATAAGTTTGGCAAATATCAAAGGACTTACATCACATAACTTGGTAGTGATCATTTCTTTGACATTGCCTCTTATTCTCTTTACGTCCCTCTATAGTATTTGTTGGTCTTAAGGTGGGACAATCCCCCTCATCAAAGCTAAGGATTTCATTCCGTCCCTAAGTATGGAATCAATAGTAAGTATTATTTCGTCCTACAAGGGGACAAAGTCATATACGTCCTCTTATTGGGAGACAAAGGTAGTAATTGGCATTCTAAGAGCCCTTGCCTCCTGAATAAGGCTTAGAGGCAAGACACTAGCAAAGTTATCATTTATGTTAAGGGCAATGTTCGAGGAACCATAATCTTTAGATTTCTTATTAACAATGAATTCCTCAAGGGCCTTCCTCTTCTGCTCCCTTAAAGAGGCCCCAGTCTGTAGGGCCGCTTTATCTGTCAAAGGAAGGTTGGCATTTAGAGCAACAATCTAAGGATCTCAAGCAAGAGCAACCTCCCTCTTACTCTCCTTGGCTAGGGCTTAGTCGATGCCCTCCTTTACTTAGAATTTTTTAGAGGACCTTCCTATCCTTCCATGGCTTTGACTACACATGTATCAAGTTTCTTCTTCTTAGCCTTTACTTGGGCCTACAACATTTTGGGTTTAACCTCATCCACCATCATCTCTACAAATGGAAGACAAGCTAAAAGCAAAATACAAAAGTTAAGAAAAGACAAACCCATAAGACTATGTTAAGTAAAGCTCAAGGAGCAAGATCCACACACAAAAGTAATAGATCAATATTAATTCCATTAGCTTGGCTCGGTACGGTAAGAAGATCAAATAATACCTTCTTCCTCATCATTTGATAAGATCAGCTCACCCCTATAATATCATTGGATGATTGCCTTGGTATCCTAATATAACCATGTATTCTCCCATTTCTTCTTAACTTTTTAGGCAACCTTTTTGTTAGCATAAGTTTGATCTCCCAACCCTAATTGGTTTAGTCCACTTATTCCAAAAATCTAAATATATTTTTGACCTTATGGAAACATATTTATCCTTCTAGTTATGGATTTTAGATTCTAAACTATCTAAAAAATTTATCTTATACCTAGCCGCAGCATAGTACCAACAATCATTACGACACTTGATCATAAAAATGCACCTAAACAACTTAACGATAGCCCTAATCTCTAACTCCTTGCATATTATTTCAAAAACCACCAAAAACTTATAGGTATTAGGCAAAAATACGGTTGGCAAAAAACAGAAGTAATTAAAAAGGTTTTGACAAAGTCAGGAAAGGGAAGGTGAAGTCCTAAGTCAAAATATCTCAAGTAAAGGTGAAATTCCTTATTACTTAGGAAAGCAACTAATAGGGATCAAGGATCGATCACGTGCTCCCAAGCACAAGGGTTCTCTTAGATGGTTCACTGAGCCGTCTAAGGTGAGTTAAACACTGAGGAGCAGTATTTATCCTAGTCTGAATTGCGGAGCTAGTTTTCTCTCCACACCTTCCAGGAAGCTACTGAGGTGATCAACCAACACACAAAGTCGACCTCTCCAAAATACTCTAGTCCCAACACCAAAACAAGAAAACAGCAATCTCTACAATGCCAAGGTCAAGCTGACAACTGTCAAGAGCCGACCATCCGAAGCTGACCCAAATGTCAGCTGTCCCTCAGCCAATCATAATCTAGCCCCAACAATTAGGGTACCGAACTGTCGACGCTAAACAAACCTAATCAAAGGCCTACCCCTACTTAACTCACAATATTGTCAGGATTGTAGACAGAGTAAAACGTGCATGTTCCTTTCTAATAGAAGATGCTCCTTATGTACAATTTCATACTTTTTCTATAAATTATTCTCCTTTTTGTTTAACAAATAGAGATCCATTTTTGTAATTTTCTGTAACGTAGAACTTACCCTAACAAGGTACTATAAATAATCATATAATGTAATAACCGCAACAAAATATACAGAAGAATATACTGAACATTCGACCCTCTCTTGAGTTAAGTGTCCTCTTACTTACTCTTAAGATACTTTTATATAGCCCATTTGAGCGTGGACTAATGGCGAGTAACCTCCAACCATACTTGTACGTCATATCAAGTGTGACCCAAGTTCTTGTGAGGTGTTGGTGTACGGGAACCCCTACTCAACCCTTAACTATCATTTACCTTTCGAGTCATCTCACTACTTGGACTTACCCCTTTTGGTTATGCGTGATATTGGGTTTGTGTATTCATCCACAAATCCGAATCAGTAACTATTTCATTTGTTTCTGTTTTCCTAACTTTCCACTCATCAAGAATCTCATTGAAGTGTTTTTCATACTTCACAACATTGTTCTTATTGGTAGAACTCTAAATCCTACTAGAAGTGTTTAAATTGTACTCAATGCTATTAAACAAATACATGATAGACTTCCTGTCTTCTCCATCATCGGTATACTCATCCCATGGTAATGCCTCTATCCTAACTAATTTCTTATACATCTCAATAGCACTGTTGCAACTTAATGCAGCCCAGCCACTATCAGTACCATTAGTTAAAGCCGCTACTTTCGTCTCATAGAGGGAGTAGCCTTCAAGGAGAGCTTGAAAGCGTACATAGCCCTAGATCAAGCCATACTTATACAACGATGAATGCTTAAGGAAAGTTTTAAAGGATTTAGAGTTTAAAGGAAGGAGATGGATTTTATAAGAGAGAAGAAGAGTTAAAGAATATGGAAAAGAAGAGGAAAAGAGAAGTGGTTTTGGGTTCTAAAGGGAGTTGATAAATGGTGGCTTTTTGAGAACCTGATTTCGATTTGATTTCAAAAGCCTTTGATGATGAACATGTGTTACAAGAAATGATTTAACAGAAGGCATCTCTTTGACAGTTATAGAATGCATATGTCTGTAATAATCACAGAAGCGATAGCTATCATGCGCATTTCAAGAAAGTGAAAAGATGGAAATGTGCAACCCTTAAAGATGAAATTAAGTCCTTTAGAACCCTAATTCAACATGAGTAAATGAAACGAAATTGCTAAAGTACCAAGGAATTGCTCAACAATCGCATTACTCTAAAAATGGCACAAGTCTTGGTTACTTTCTTGCTTTGATCAGTACTACAAATGTATTTAGACAGTACTCCCATACTCGAGTAATCGACTATGAGAGTCAAGGCGAAATGATGATAATGAATTTTTATTTAGGTAACTGAATGCTTGGAAAAAAGCCAACTTGTTTTAGATCAAGAGTTGCATTAAGTTTAATGACTACATTCTTGAGTGATGACCTTGATTTAACCTTCATCAATAAGTCAGCATCTTAACTGATAACCTATTCCTAGAGCTTCATTAACTTGTGACACTTCTATCGACTAGGGTATATTAGGGCTAAACCACTAAAACTCAACTAGTTAAGTTCAAATATTCAAATATCAAGGTAAGGACATGAACAGTTTAACAGTTATCCATGTTTGTAGCAACTTAATTGCCTTTAGTCTCTACGATTAGCACATGCCTAATTTTAAAAGTTGTCGTGTGTTTAAGGCAGTTCAACTGTACTTATATAGTTATCAGACAAAATCCTATAAATATACATAGACAACCATTGCTAGATACTCTAAACTCCCTTACTACTCACACTCTTTTACATAGGGGTAAGCTAGTAACCCTACTATACAGGGTACCCACTTGGACCTTACCCCATTGGGTAGGTTCTAGGTAGGTAAAGAGGATCACAAGGTAGGTTCCAGATAGAAATTTTTTGGAACTTACTCTCATAAGGTAGGGTATAGGTATGATGTCAGGGTACCTTGTACCTGTTATTGATTATACCCTAGGCCAATTATTGGATATTACCACTATGATATTTTATGAATTAAGAGGCATTCATTATTGTATTGTTTACATATTTACTCTATGATAATATCTTTGAATAATCATATAGTTATCCTAAATGTCTCTAGATGCTTAATATTATGGGAACAATGATGAATTAAATCTAGTGTGAGGCTTGATGATAATCATGGGATGTTTATTTGTATAGAGATATAAATCAAACTCATACGTACATTTTAGACAACTATGTATCAGACTGACCCACTATGAGGTCACTATATAGATTAATGTCATAAGTGATTCTCATTATAATGATGTCCTTGCATCCTTAAATCTAAAATCACCGTGGATTTCAACATGAGGAACATTATGATTCGACTCAATTGAACATTATCTTTAACCAAATAACTATAAAGGTTATGATTGGGCATAGTGTGAATCATGTAGAGGGAGATGAGTAATTAAGATAGGACTTGTCTATCTTATTATGAGATAGATATCTCTAGGCCCTTCGATAAGTGAGATAGAGAAATGCATGGCTATGCTTAAATGAATTGATAGTATGATCAATGTCATTTGTCATATCAGTCTACTTAGAGATCAAGAAATGATAAAGTTGAACAATAAGAGGGTGACACTATCCATGCCTTATGTTCAATCTAGATATCATGTGACAAAAGGATTATGACAAAAGTTATGGATTAAATAAAGTTGAATTGTTGATCTTCGCTTAATTTGGGTAGACATAACGTCTTGCTAGAAGCCACTTATGTCTTATTGGCCCGAAAGGAGTTTAGGCCTAATGCTAACATTAAGTAAACCTACAGGCTTGCATACAAAGAATGAACGAAATAGGCTATGGGTTTATTATTTTGATTAAGCCTAGTAGGAAGTATTGAAATATTTATTATTTCTAATGATTTAAGAATGATAAACAATTATGTTTATTATTGTGGTGAAAAATAATAAATAATGTATTTAATATTATTAATATCCTTTAATATCTCACCAATCTTATAATATATTATAGAAGATATTTTTGCTGGTCTATATATAGATATGGACAACTCTCTATTAGTGTTGCGCTGACATTATATCATCAACACTAAACCCATAGAGAAGCTCTATAAACTAAAAATAGAGAGTGATAGTGAGATATCGTTACGTTTCCTACATTCGATTGTGGTGCTAAAATACTATAATCTATTCAATGTGTTCATTCGAGTGCAGATACCATAGAGAGGGCTCACAAGATTGCAATGCGTACAGATTTGCAACACCAACATAAGCTAGATTCGCATAAGTTAAAAGATCTAAACTCGTATCAATTTTATTTACCGCATGAATCTATTAGTATTTTAGGGATTTAGTTTTGTTAAAATAAAAATCCCACTACAAAAAGAGATTTTTGAATCCTTCAATCCCAACAGTACTTACCCTGAAACTTATACTTAAGTTTACAGGGGGTGGATTTTAGAGTATCCTATACGAATCTATAATAAAATCTTAAGATCACATACTCTTATGTCTATTATCTTGTTCCTTTCTCTTATTATTTTTCTTTTCTTGAGCAAAACCTTATTTTTGTATTCTACATATGACAATTTTATAATTTTATGATTTGATAAAAATTTGTTTTGATGATTTGAAAGGAAAAGATAAAAAAAAAATAATAATTTAGCATAATTCAACCAAGTATTGAACATTTCCAATTGCATGGATTATTTTTTATTCTATCTTCTAAAGTTTTATACTGTTACTATTAGATGTGTTGTAAATATAAGAACCTTTTAAATATTACTATTTGGTCTATCAATATAGTTACAAGTTTAATATTAATTATATGTCTATACGATCTTTTAAAAGAAGATAAAGAAAAAAAAAAAAAGAAAGGTTCCATAGGGTACCGTGTACCCTATAGAATTTACAAGGTACATGGTACAGGGTGATTCCCAAGAGCCATAAGGTAGTGCAAAAATTTTGGAACATATACCTATAAGATAAAGTACAAGTAAGGTGTCATACCTTACCTACCCTACTTGCTCACCCCAACTTTTACATCCATATACACTTAAATCTTAGTTGACTTAAGCATAGGAGCTATAATACCAGACAAACTTGGTGCACCGTAAACCTTACTTTCATTCTTTTACAGATCTTAAATTACTACGCAAATCCAACCAATAACAAAATGAATAAAATATCAATGAGAATTTATATATAATAAGTGTTACTTATGAACATTTCGTATAAATATGAAGAATATTACTTTAGTGATTAAAGGCTTTTATAAATATCAACTAAAATCAATATTAATAAATTATAAATAAGGACTAGAGGTAGAGATGAAAAAAAATAATGGAAAACAATTTTCAAAAGTTAAGATTTTTGGTAATAATATGAAATCAATGCCCATTGAAGATTTTAATAAGAAATATTAATGTTACTTTTAAATATAATTTTTTAAAGGAAAACACACAATTCATTTTTTTACCAACTTAAATATAATTCATACCTAATAAAGGTTTTGGATAAATATGTGAAATATTATAGTGGTGATTAAGAGGCTCGTAAGGCAAACAACTAAAATTGATATCTATTTATCAACCATAAGGGTTAGAGGAAAAGACAAAAAGTTGAATACATAAATAATTTATGTAACTTAAAATTTTGGGTTGTAAAATTAGATCAACATCTAGCAATAAAATGTTGGTAAAAAAGAAAACGTTATATAACTTTTACAAAAACTAGGGAATAGTAGTGGCTTTAGAGAGAAAGTACTTTAAAGAATGATATTTGGATGAAAATTAGGTTATAGTAGTGGTTTTAGAGACGTAAGAGCTTAAGGAAGGGAGAAAGTCATGCAACTTTTAGCTTAAAAAATGAGAAAGAAAGATTTTAAAAGGAAAGTATGAGACTAGAAAGATGGGCTTTAAATATGGTAAGGATCTATCCCACAAAAGGCTTCCACCCTAACTAAGCATGTCAATGCGATACAACTAAGGTAAGACAAGAATACTAAATCCCAAAAATCTCTAGCTTCTACATCAAAATTAAAGGAAGAAGAGGTGCAACAAAGGCACATTCCTAAAGAATCAAAGCCTACTACCAAACTAGGTACGTACCTTATACCTTTTTTGAAACATTTAATTAAATGAAAAAATGATGAAGATTATAAATCATTTTTAGAAATGTTTAAGAAGCTAGAAATTTATATTCCCTCCATAGATTTATTACAGCAAAAACCTCATTATAAACATTATTTGAAAGAAACAATAGCTAAGAAAAGGAAAATTGACATGCAAGAAATAGTCATGTCATCTAAAGTGTGCACTAAAGGACACCCTTCCCCCTAAATTAAATAATTTAGGAAAATTCACTTTAGCTAATGGGTCCTTTAGAAGACCAAAAGGGATAATTGAGAAAATACTTTTAAAAGTGGATAAATTTATATTCTCGACGGACTTTTGTAATCTTGGATATAAAAGAAGATTTAGAAATTCTTATCATTATTGGGCTTCCATTCTTAGCCATAGCTAGAGTTGAAAAATAGTTAAATGGCATTGAGGGTTGGAAATAATGAGCTTCATATAAATATTATAAAAAAATAGCAAAAGAAAGACTCTCAAGCCATTAAATCACATACGATAGGGGACACTTCATTCAAGGTAACAATTGATTCTGATGATGAATAAGAAACTTTAAGAGAAATTTTTTAATAAGATGCCTTAAGGATTTGAACCACCTTAGGGAAGAAGTCAAAAGCATCAAGCTAATGACCTTAATGTTATTTTGTTTGGTTTAATTACTTCACTTGTAATTATTTTTATTTAGTAGCTTACGAAAAAAAATTTTAAGCTTTTAATCATTTCATTTCTTTAGATTTTATGTGGAATTTTATAGTTAACAGTATAGGAATAAAGTAGGAAAAACTTAGCTAAAAAAAGGTCAAATAAGTAGAGGACCAGTTGAAGATCCGAGAGGATGATGGGTAAAAAATATGTCCATTATCTAGGGTATGATCCTCTCAAATCACAAATATGGATTTAAAAGCAATTAAAGCTACGAGAGAACCATAGGTAAGAACTACGCCTGTGGTGCTGGGTATGATTTACTCAAATTCTAAAAAAAAATATAGAGAACAAAAAGAAGAGAAAACTACCACACTTAATATGCCAACTCGTAGATTAGTAAGATGTACGTTCATGATAATTGCTATTTTATACATTTCATCTCATATCTTTTGTAGTCAGTAAAGGATTAACCCCGCTATTTTAATGCTGCTTTTTTAACTTTAATATATGCAAGAGGAGTAATGATAGGATTTTATCTTTATCATTTTAGATGTTTTTATTTCCTTTTTCTTTCTTTTGTTTTATTCTTTTTCTTTTTCTTTTTCAAAGCCAGTATGAACTTCAATGGTATAAGGAATCCCATACAATAGTAGGTTCAAAATTAGTATTAGAGCTTAAACTAAGGAAGTTTCAATTCCCTTTCTCTTTTCTATTATTTTCCCTTATTGAATTTTGTGCTTATTAGTAATTATTTATACATTAGGGACAATATATAATTCATGTGTATGTATGGGGGGGGAGGGGGGGTTCGGTCGAGGGAGGGAGACATAGAGTAATTAGACACTGATGGAAAAATCTATAAAAGCATTTGCGCTAATTTGATTTAATCCAACACTTAAGACATAAGGTAATTTTTTTTAAATAAATTAAAGGAGTAACTTTTTTTATCTAATTAAAGGAGAAAATTTTTTGGATAGATTTTTTCGATTTTATGCTTAACATTATGGTTTTTTTTACAAAATATTAGAATTGAATAATGAAATGATAGAGTTTCCTGTTATTTAAGTTTAGATTTAGACTTAAAATTGGGGTGAACATTGTTGATTAAGGATTAGTTGTCTATATTTCGCTTTAGTGTATACTTACTCTTTATAAGCATTCAGAGCCCTCTAATTTTTAACAAATGAACGAATGATGCCTAGCTCCTAAAAGTTTCTTAAAAAATCAAAATAGTGGAGGTGATTGAAAAAAATAATAATAATACAAGTTGGTAATGATTGACCTTGGTCCTTCAAAAGAGCAAGGCTCTTTCCTACTACCAACCTGAGGAAATTGATAAAAAAAAAAAGAAACTAGTAAAGATTGGCCTTAGTTCCTCATAAGAGTAAGGTACTTTCCTGTTATGGTTGGATCAATCTTAGTCTATCAGAAGAGCGAGGTTTTTTTCCTGTACCAAAACAATTGTATTTAATTAAAGGAATTGAATTGAAAAATCCTCCAACGAAAAAATTAAAAGAAGTAAGGAGACAATTAAGGGACTAGTTGATGTAACATATATTTATTTTTAATTATTATCCTTAGTGAGGTGAAAGAAGAGAATGTATACTCTTTAGTTTTTAAAATATGGATAACTCTTTCTTAGTTAATTTTATGTTTATTCCAATTGCCAATTTAATATTTGTGTAAATGATGTGGTTTAACTTCAATTAACATGCATTAATTGTTGAATTCTAGTATGGTTTTTATAGCTAATAAATATATTGTGTAACTATGTTTAAAGGGTATGTAAATATGGTTGAGATAAATTTTATGGAGTAAAATGTTATTGGAGTCTTGAATTTTAATATTTATAAGGATGAAATTTTAGTGAACAAGTATGCACTCTTGTCCCAAAATAGACTGTGCGATATTTACTTTTGAGTGTATAATTTAAGCTTTCAATGAATTTTTGTCTTTAAGAGTTTTTCATTTTTTTTTTTATCTTTCTTAAGGATAAGAAAAAGTTCAAGTGTAGGGGAATTTAATAAAACTTAATTATACCTATTGTATAGGTAGATTTTATATTGCTTTTATAAACATTTTAGTGTAATTTTAGTATGATTTAATATGTTATATGTTAATATTTTATTTTAGCACTTTATTACATTGATTTGTATATTATTATGTTTTTTATAGGTAAAATGTGTAACATTAAAAAATATATACATGATGACAAAAGCACACAAAATTGCAAGGATGGAAACTACATAGGAGAGCTCCATAGGCACACAACACACCGATGTACTCGATATCCAAGTCGTACTACAATTTCAAATAAGTACACACCCCATGTACTTAGATTAAAGAAATGATACAAGTCGTGTACTTACTAAAAAGAAATTGTATAGGTCGTGTACTTATATCAAGAAATGTATAGGCCATGTACTTGCATTAAGAAATGTACAGGCCTTGTATTGCAATTTAAAGGAATTTGCATGCCTTGTATTGCATTTCAAAAACATATAGGTCGTGTACTTGCTTAAAGGAAAATTGTACATGCCGTGTATCTATCTAATTACCAAGCTGTATGTCTATTTTCTTACACAAAAATTAAAGAATAAATTAAAGGAGATACACTTCTTCTTGCAAACCCACTCTTATATGGGAATCCTTGTAATATGTTACACTACAAACAGGTAAAGTCGTAAAAGTCCCATTGTATAAACTAACCTAAAATAGAAACTTGCCTCATAGTTGCCGTCGTAGATATAGTCTACACATAATATACATGACTTGACAAGCTTATTAAAACATCCAGTTTGACACCTATTATTAATAAAACCTATGATATAGCTTTTCAAAATATCTATTCATAACAACTTATTGTCCAGTAATAAAATCAATACTTACATAAGCATTTTCACATAAAGAGTTATAATTCACACTAAGAGTTTACAAAAGCTACAAGATTTGAAGTTTATATACCATAATATAGGAAACTAATGAGCATCTCAAGGATTCTCAATTAGTTTTCTTAAAACCAAAAAGGAAAAGTCAAAAGTCTAGATTTAGGAGGTTCTCCTTTCCACACTTTCCTAACCAACCATGCACTAACCTATGGGTGGTTATATCGATGCATCCCAAACCCTTACTTATCACCTGCAAAAGAGTCTATAAAGTCTATAAGAATGTAAATACAACTAGCTTAAAAAGTGAGATAGAGACAGAAGATAACCATATAAACACAAACAAGATTATTAATTATAATGAAACACAATACAATCAATCATTTGCAACATCACACAATATTATTCAATTTATTGTGAGGTTAGAGAAATTACATTTGCTCTAGCTCGATTGAAGAGTTTATCGTGCTTGAAATCATACCAAACCCAAGCTTATGCAATGGATGACACCTTCCTCTCTTAACCACCTTCGAGCCATGCCCCCTACCCTTGTCACAACATCCTCACCTACTACTTAGTTCAACTAAGAATGGGGAAAAAACTATTCCAACTATCCTTATCGAAGGAAATCTGTAAACCTCATAAATTTAGCCTTCTAAGTATAGAATTGAACTCACGTATTGTAGATAATTTCTTTAAGTCAACAAAGTTGATAAATTTAAAACTAATTAAAATTTTAAATTTGAAATCTAAAACAAATATGAAAAACACTAATTTACTAATCTAAACTCTAATTATATACAAAAACTCTAAACCCTATGTACGTATAACTATAAGAGATTGAACTCAAACATGATAAAAATCTTAAAACTAAAACTCTAAGCTTATAAAATATTTAAATTTACCCTAATAATATTAAAACTTAATTGGACACAATTATCGATCAACGTATGTAATTGCATAAAATTATTAATGAACGAATAGAGATAACTTCTAAATATTTATAAACATAAAGAGTAACAACTTACTTAATAAAATTATGAATATTATTTTGTGAGTATTTATAATTCAATATTTGTACATATATGTACTAGTTTTCTATTGATTTGATGATTTTGAGTTTATTTTATTACATATTCTATGTTTATGTACTAAAAGGTATACATTAATTCTATATTACATATTTCCTTCTATAATTACAAATACCACTTGAAAGTTAAACACACACTTTTAAAATAGTCAAACCAATATTTTATAATTTTTCTTTTCCCTTTCTCCTTTTTGCCCATGTGCTTTTCAAGTCCCACAAGTGGTTAATAAAACAAGATAAAGAAATAAAGGATAAGGGATAAAGGAAGGTCAAATCTACATTAATGTTTTCCCTTATCTTCTTTTCCTTATTTTTTTTTTTCCCTTTCTTTCTTTTCTTTTTTTTTTTTTTTGGCTTGCTACATGTGTACTTATGATCTACTATTTTATTTTATTTTATTTTTTAAAAAACAAACACAACACACAATTTCTTCCCTTTCTAACTAATACTTTCTTACCCTCTTCTCACTTCCATTCTTTTGGCTTTTCTTTTATTTTCTTTCAACAATTTCAAGATGAAGAAGAACTTTTGATCCAACCACTTTTCAAGATACCAAAAGTAATATGTATTTTGTATTTAATTTATCTTATAATATCAACTTATGTGTATCCTTTGTTGTTTATGTATTTTATGGTATTTATGTATTTTAGGAGTATGTAATTAGGATTATAAGTATTTTTCTATTTTGTACTCAAAATCCATGTACATATGTTGAGGTATATCTACATATATAGTTGTTCATATCCACAGTTATATGTTTATATATGTGTATGTCTATTTATATATACAATCATACGTAAATATATGTTATGATCAACTACGTAAACATATGGTTCATATCAATATATATATGTATATATGTGTATATTTACATATACATACATATAGTACTTAGTATACTTAAGTTATCATAGATATATGTAAAGTATAGTATGAGTTGTATAAATAAATATGTATAAATAAGGTAAAAAAACATAAGTGTACACGTATATGTATAAGTATAAATATATGTATAATATCAATATAGTATAAGCATAAGTATATATATGTATATGTCTAAAAAATACATGTGTAAATATACCAAAATACTAAACCCCTAAATAAGATAATATATACATACATATACATATATACATTATGCCATAAGCATGAAGAGGACAAAATAGATTAATTTTCAAAATTTAGTAAATTATAATAATAGATATATATGTATAAATATTAATTAACATTACAAATTGGGAAAAATGAAAAAATATAAAAATTTCTTAAGGTGATACGTGGCCCAACGAGGAATTGTCACGTCGTCCCTTGCAAATATTCAATAAAATTCATAGATTATAAAGGAAAATAATAATTAAGAAAGTAGAAAATTACAAAAATAACAAAAAGTGATTTAAAGGTGAATTTAACCTTAAATTAGTGAAATAAGTAAATTATTATAAAATAGACTCAAAAATAAGAAAACATCAAAAATATAAAATTTCAAAATTAATTAAATCATAAATCAATAAAGAAAAAGTTAAAATAATATTTAAAAGTATTCAAGTCAAAATAATAAAATTTGTAACATGTTGGCCCATAATGGAAAATACGAGTTTCAATATCCAAAACGAACCATGCTATGTAAAAGTATGTTTGAAAATAATAAAAATCGACTATAAGTTCATAAAAATCAGAGTTAAAATAAAAAAGTTATATACGATTGAAAATTTAAGACAAACCGAGAAAAATAGGTAAAAGATTTGAGTTAAACTATATTTATACCATACTTGAATTATAATAAGAAACTAGGTAAACAATAATAGATGTCCTCTATGTGATCACTTCCTTAAATTAATAAATAGAAATATCTTACCAAAATAACCGGTTATATTTATTACATGTGTATGACTTAACTAGAATATTTATGGAGAATGCTAACTTTAAAATTTTTTTAGAAAAGTATTTTTCAAAAACATTTTCCTAATCTTAAATAGATTCTTGTATGATTTTTATAAGGGTCGTAGCGCCTGTTAATGATATTTTTATTGTTAAGGCAAAGCTGGTATGACATCTCTAAATGATTTTGAGAGAACTCGCATATTTGTGCCTATAGGGCTTTTAATATATTTGATTGCGAGAGGACTCACATAATTGTGCTTACAGGGCCTTAGATATATTCTGATAGCAAGAAGACTCGCTTTGTTGTGCTTGAGTAGCCTTGGATATGGTGGATAGCCTTAGTTGAGGTCCACCTATTTGGATTGATATTTCTTTCTTAGCTAGGGTAATAGTCAAGTGCTATCTAGAGGGATAATTCCCTCAGGCAGCCTTATGCGATTAAAGTGAGGTGCTCTGTATAGGTAAGTACGGAGGATAATCGATATGTAGACGACAAAAATCTATACCTTCCATAGTTCTGAACCCCCATTATTATGTTGCTTTCATTCACTACGTATGTATTCATTCGTCTATAAACAAACTTACATGTATGCTAATAATGTTTGATAACTTACTTGAACGATAGCGATGCAAAATAAACTCATTAGGCTATGGTATGCTCATTCCCCTATATATATATATATTTTGTAGGCTCATCTAAGCTGGGATTGGGATGAATTTTGAGTGTTAAGTGCAATTCAAGGATAAAGTTAGTAATGTTGGCAATTAATTGAGAAATGTATAGTTGGTACAAAAACATTTTATGTAAAAAATACTTATATGTTAGAATTAAGTATAATTTAGTATTTCTTATAATTTATAAAGTTGATTTACCCAGTCTTATCATTTGATAGGGAATATCGATTCTTTACAGTTCTGAGGGACTGTAGAACATCGGATATCCATAGTTATTTATATATTTTTCAATAAGTTAATCATTAAAAAAATCAGAAACCTTAGTGATTAATTATTTAGAGTCTTACAATCTTTAACTTATAAGGTGATTTTTGTATTATGGGTGCACTCATTATATGAAAATCTTAGGCTATCTTACTAGGCTCCCCTTAAAGTCATGATGAAGTTGGTGTTTGGTCTAATACACCTAATCGTCCCCTTAACGAGTTGCTATGCACGTCCACTTATGTCAGTGATTAGATCACTATTAGTTCCATTTAGGGGTGACTAAATAAAATCACATAATACAATATTATAAAATCCTTCAAAACAGTACGCTAAGGAGTTCAACTCCCGTCACAAAATAGAATACCAATCATATATATAACATGCGTATAAACAACTAATTTACAATCATAAACAAAAGTACTCTTAAACCTTTAGATACTTTGAAATAGTACTCAACAAGTGGTAAAGCCATGATCCTAACTTACTTGTATTGATGCTCATTGTGGAAGGCCTGTATCATTGATGTCCTACTCACTAGGAGATCCTATATGTATATCAACACCCGGATTTAGTTTTCATAATATTTATGAAAGTGTTAGGGTTTTATCTATTCTTTATATTAAGTTATACACATAAATATATTTATATATATATTAGAGATATATTATTATTCCTATAAGGTTAAGTATAGTTTTACTATAGCTTTGTTATATATGTTATATTAAGTTAGTAAATATTAACAATATATGTAATTATATTATTATTTATAATATATTGTTTTGATTATACCAAAATATATATTTAATTAGTCAAGTTTATGTTTTAGTTATGATAAAGTTATCATAATACGTATATTTTCGTGATATTATAGAGACACCTATTTTATTACCTAGGACTATCCAATCTTAATAAAAGTGGTATTATCGAGTTCATACAAACTCAACGATATGTAATATGGGTTTTATCTCAAGAAATGACTTTTAAACGGTATTTTTAGTTTCTATTATACATATATGCCCCTATAATAAGTGTTATCATATTATGTTCATATTATATAAATAGACTATTTTTTATGTAATTTCCTATTATAGTTTAGTAATATAGGTAGTATTTAGTCTTATCATACGTATAACGTAGCTTAAATCCTATAACGATCATAAAATATGATAATAACCCATTTTGAACAGACATGAATAGGATTTATTTCAATATTTATCATATTTTAGCCTTGTTTTGTTAAAAACATTCCTTGATTAAACAATCAAGCTATTTAACTACAAAAATTCATTGTAAATAGCTAGGGTCACCAATTAATACTACAAAAATTTCTATAGACTTAGAAAAATATAGAGAATTCAACAAACAACTGGTTTCATGCTATCAGGTTTATTGCTTATATAAGTAAAATGATTTTTTTTTTTTGCTTGTAAATTATGATTAATTAGGAAAATAACATAATTTTTATACCAAATTAATTCCACCCTATCCTGACATCATTATAAACATCTAAAATTAATTATATCCCAATTTAATCAATTATTTCTCCTAAAATAAATTTATTTCATAAATTACCCTATTTTTATCCATTTTTAGGGCCAAAGAAATGAAAAAATTCTAAAAATATATAAAATTAAAATTGGGCTACGTAGAAATAAACTAGATATAATATGTATTCTATAAAAAAAAATTTAGCTTAAAACAATATCATTTAGTATATTTATTTTAAATTTTAAAATTTAGATGAATAGTACGTTTGTTAAGTAAGTACATAAAATATTCATAACTTTGCAAAAATAAAATTATAACATGAAGGTACTCTAAAAATAACCTAGGAATATTTTTTTTCATAATTTTCTAGATTAGTTTAGTATATTTAGAAAATATAAGAAAAATAAAGCAGAAATAGAAACTAACCATTCACTAAAGCTCCGACCACCATTGGTCGATGAGGGTTGTCAAAAAGCCCAACCAATAGGTCCTCCTTCAGTGGTTGCAATGGTACATTGTTAGGTCTTGTGTAGGTCTATGAATTAGCTTAGGTTAGTTCACTCCCCTATTTTTGATCTATTTTTCTAAATTTTTTCCTAATTTTCCAAAAATTTTACATTACCATCCTAGATTGCAGAATGCCAAATGAGAGTTTTTTTGAGGTCTTCAGCAATTTATATGAATTGTTGTTAGCTAAAAGAAATTTTCCTCTAATTTTTCCTTTTTAGTTTAAGTAGGAGGTGGCTTATTTTCTACCTTTTTTTTTTTTTCCTTTGAATCATCACTTTCCAAGTTTAGTTTATCGCCACAAAGGAGATCTAACAATTTCCAAATGTTTATCTTGCAATTAAGATAAGATTTAGTTGGTTTTTTATGTAATTATTAATATTATATATATTATATTAATATTTAGTATATTTTGTAATATACATGTATATATCTTATGTACAATATATGCAACGTGTAATTATACGCATATAATTATGTTTCTATCATGTCTTTTATGTTTAAGACATATTTTCCATTCAAATTTGTGAATTTATTACTTAATATATATATATATATATATATGTATTTAGGTTTTCAAGGTGCATAATTATTATATATATCGGCTATATTCATAAAAATACACATATATTTATATAGTATATTATACTATATTATTCTCTTTTATAATTTAAATAACTTATCTTTAGAGCTTGATTGCATTATAGGCTCAATTTTAAGAATTTCGATGAGTTTTATGCTATATTGAATAATTACACTTTTAAAGCTAAATTTAAGGTTTTAGGCCATTATTTTTACTATCTAACTTCATCAAGCCACTTCAAATAACTTTTTTAACCTAATTGTAAAGTTTGATTCAATAGGATAAGTTTTCTTAAATGCTCTAAATCTAAATATAGTTGCCTTAAATACAATTTTAAAGGCTCACATAATATAAATAGTAGGCCTTATAATAGAATAAAGAGATAGATAGTAGTACATTATAGAGTCCAATTGTTATTTTTCTCTCATTCACTAGTTTAAGGTTTTAGAAGAAGAGTTTTCTTCTCTTTTCGGATTTTAACATCGGAAATAATAAGAGCAGTATTTGATATATCAATTAGAGATTGGAACTTCTAAACATATTGTTTCTTTCTTTTAATATATCATTAATTTGGATATCATCTTCCATGTTATGTATTATTAATATTATTTATTAGATGATTGAGATTATCAATTAGTGAATTGTGCATATTGTTTAAGTCTTTAATTCCCTAATTACGACAACATATATTTTGACTTTGTTAGAATATGGTTAACTAGGATTAAGTCATGAGACCTTATTTAATTGTTTACTATGAACCAGATGATTTAGATTAAAGAGGACATAACATATGCCCTTTGATTCAATTAACGTTTAGGAATTAAAGAGAATTAATTTAGTTTATCTCTTGTCTAATAATAGAAAAGGATAAATCAAGGGTATTCAATTTGCAAGAAGAAATCATTAGAGCTTAATTGCTTTAAAACTAAACCTGTTAAAAATATTTGAGTTAACATTAACTAATACTTCTAATTATCTAGTCACAATTGAATCCATTGCATATGTTAAATATCCCAATTTTTTTATTTGGTTAATTTAGGTTTTTTTAGAATTTACTTATTTAATAAACCCTTGATTTTATTTGCCTGGATTTAGATGGGATTAATACTAATAAGATTAGCTACCATTCCCTATGGGTTTGATTTGGTTCTTACCAGTAATATTACTACATACACAACCTAATATACTTAGTAGTAAAAATAAGCTTTTGTTATAAAAATTAATACCACAAAGAGTAGAGTTTGGTTAAGAGTATCAAATTTTTGGCACTATTGCTAGGAAATGTATTGCGTTAATACAATATTTAAGATTGTCTAAATATAGGTGTTTTATTTTCTTTCTTTATTTTCATTTTCTTTTACTTTCTCTTTATTGTCAAATTCCTACTCTCTTTTTAGTCTATTTTGCAGGCACTTCTTTAGAAGATCATTTGAGCACGAAATGGTTGTGGATGATCAATGAATACGATCTTTTCCTTTATGTTGTACTGTAGAGCTTCGAGGGTTGATTCTTTCTTTCAAGCAACATGAGGATGAACTGCTATATGACATATGGCTAAGACTTCGTGATTTAATAAATAGATGTCCATATCATGATACCACTACTTGGAATCAATTGTTAGTATTTTATAATGAAATACGATATCATAATAAATCTAGAATTGAAGCTGCTATTGAAGGGCAATTAACAACAATGCCAGTGATGCAAGCGGTAAGAATAGTTGACAAATTGGCATATTATGAACATAATGAACAACCTTCTTACATGTTGCTTAAAAAGAAAAAAGAAAAAAAAGAACAACCTTCCTATGTAAATCTTGTGATCCCATTTGAAGAGAAGAGTACTAAGAAATTTTTGAGGAATTTGTAATAGAAGTGGGAAGAAAGATTTCAAAGAAAGAGTTCAATTATCCAAATATTGGAAACTCAGTTAGTACGGGCACTAGAGCTTTTCACTACTAAATTGGTAGCTATAAAAGAAAGCTAAGAAGATTCTTGCGAAAAGAAGAAGGGATTAAATCATTTTGAGTCTACTATGAATGAGAAGTAACCGAAATTGCCAACTATTGTATCTAGGGAATCATAAGCTGATTGCAGCATTCAAGTAGCAAAGGAGTTGAAAGAAACAAAAGAGAAACTAGACTAGGAAGTAACAAATGAGAAACTTACTAATATGATCATGGAGGGTTTTGAAAGATTAGAGAAATAAAAAAAAAAAATTGGTGTAATTAAGAGAGGAAAAGAAAGAAATTAGTCTAGTTATAGCTTTGCCCTTGATATTATTAAGTTAAACCTTAGCATGATATGTTTCAATAGTTCTTTTTTTTCTTTCCTAATATATATAGGAGTACTTAAATGAACTTATAAAAATACGTCACAAGGCCGTAGAGACTAAAATAATATAGATAATAAAATAGTAATAAAATTAAAAGATATAGATGTAATCAAGGTTAAAGTTTTCGTATAGGAATCTAATAACACCTTCTACTTTAAAGTTTTGGATCATAAGGGGGGTCTATGTACAATTCAAATAAAAAAAAAAAAAGTTTTGGAAAGTCATTTATCTATGTTTATATTATTTCAAGGCAAATAGATTTTTGTTTAATATATAACATTACCTAATGAACCCCTTACTTAAAAAAAAAATAACAATTTTTTTAGGAAAATTACACAAATTATAACTTGAGTTTTGAAAGTTGTATGAGATTGCCATAAGGACTTATTTTGATAATGGAGCTTTTATTAGGATTTAATATCCTAAGCTTGTTTCTTAGGCTAGTGATAATATCCAAAAAAACTAAGCACAATTCACGGATGTTTTGAAGAGACCTATCTTGGTAAATTTGAAATAGGAATTATTAAATTAGTTTTTTTCTCTCAACTTTGCTCGATTGTCTTATATGTGAAAAGTTGACTCAAAAAAGTTATTTTGAATCCATTTAGGCTTTGTTTAGCCTGAATAGGGCTTAAGAAGCTTAAATAATCCTTAAACTTATTTATACTAATGATGGTTTCCTTTACAAAGAAGTTAGGCTTCCTTTTATGTCTTAAGAGCTTCTAGGCTTCTCCAAACCCATGTACTAAAGGAGAAGAAGGCTTTGATATTAGTGGTTAGATCATCAAGAGTAATTTAATGGTAATCTAATTTACTTGACTTTAGATATCCATCTTAAAAACATTTATCTCAAAGCCATTCAACGATTAAGATCAACCTTTAAAATATATGGATAGGAGGCTAATCTCCTCATTTCCATGCATTTTGCATATTGCTAACATTAAGAGCAATGTTGAAACTTTGCTGAAATGCCTTTGTAAAAGATCAAATAATTAATTTGTGAAGAACAAATAAAAAATGTTTAAAATTTCCAAGTTCAATCCTCTATCACACTTGTGTATCTAATACGTCGAGTTTTTCCATTCCTCCTCCCATGCTTCTTCCTATAACATTTCTCCAAGTGTCATCATTTTAAGAGTTCTCCAAGGTCAATTGGTATATCTATTGTATGTGATTGGCTAGTTATAACAACTCCTATGCATTAAATGACAGTTCTACTAAGAGGAAAAGTACTTAATGGAATGGCAACCGATAAAAGCTCCTTGAAGCAAAATATACGACTCGATACCGCCAAGCAAATTGAAGTAGAGAGGAGAACATTTGCGTCTCTAACTCTATAAGACGATGCCTCCACTGACATTTCACCTGTAGTGTGTAGCCACATAAGAGAACACTTAAGTTGTCATTCTAATGCCTTCATGCAATGCTCGTGGAATAGTGGCCACCGTTGCTATTGTCGTCAGCCTATATAACCTACTAATGCTTCACTCATGCTATGCTTACGAGATATTAAGTCCACATTAACTGTCGTAACACTAGAAGATGCCTAACGTGGGTAATTTTGCCAAGTTCCTATAGAAGATGAGGGGGTTCGATAAGAAGAGGGACTATGGCCATTATTGCCCCTAACTCTAGTTGACCCACGTTTTCTACGGCGAAGGATCTCCATCTTTAGAGCCCATGGGCGCCAACGGTTATGATCAACAATCAACACACTTAAAGAGGCACAACATATTCGTAGATACACCATTAGAAAAAAAAAAAAAAGACTAAAATGGTTTTATTTCTGCTTAATCGACGCTTTCTTGTAATTATCAGGATCATGGTGATATATTCTATAAATGGTTGAAGTGACACCCCGTTACTAAGCAATGTTGTTTGATTATTCCCTTTTTTTTTTTTTTGGCTCATGAAGCGTTCAATTGGCTCAAATACGTATTACGGGAAGGAGAGGCTAAAGCAGTCCCATATTCCGTTAGCTCTCTCTCACGGTCACTATGATTAGAGTGATCTTTTCAATGCAAAGGTAAAGTAAGCTAGTCACATCTCCTTGCCGTTTTCTAAGATCAAAGTACTATAACCAACTGTTATCACTTGGTTGTAGCATAGATCTAAAGTGCATACTTGGCTTAATTCTTAGGTTGTTGAAGCAATCTTACCTTAAAATCTTCCTCTTTGTAAGATGTGTGACTATTTTGCAATCAAAATTGAAGCAATTTTAAGTTATAATACCATCATAGATGCTAAATTGTGAATCGATTCGGTATAGTTTACTCAAGGATTCGAAGAAACTCCACACAAATTCACTCCAAGGTTAATGAATGACAAGTCATGCTTAAAAAAAAAAAAAAAAGATGGCATACAATTGAGTATAACACATGAGCCGGTGACTAAACACAAATGCATTTGAAGTTGATTCTAGGCATCCCTTCTAATGGCAAACAACTTATTTGGTTCCCCGAATTTAGTGCTTTAAAAAAGATGCTTCTCCTATATTACTACTACTATGTGGTTTAAGCTTATTCTCCCTTAAAGGTTAGCTTTATATCTAACTTAGGGATATTATAATTGTAAGTTTTAGGTAAAAAGGCATTGGAAGGTAGGGTGCTACAATTGATAGATCACAAGATTGATTGACTGATTCTTAATTTTGTTCCGTTCACCAAATTAACAATTATATGAAGGAAAAACTTGTTTGATCGTCCGAAACATCTAAATTTTGACTTTTCTTTTGTTTCGAGGATTCTAATGTAGAATTATGATATAAACCATCATTATTGAAGATAAATAAGTTACCATTCGACCAATGTTATGCTATTTTGATAAATTAACCTAATCAAGAACCTTAGATTCTCAATTAGTGTACTGTCCTTGAAGTACTTATTAACTTATCATCAAAACTTACCAAAAACAATACAAACAAGCATGAGACAATTACCACTTCGATTTCCTTCCTCTAGAATCTTTGTTATTCAATGTTCCCATGTCATGATCAAATGTATTGTCAATCCACAAGAGTTAAAAGTCTCATATAAATTGATATTGAAGGTCGGGTTTCTACTTAGTAGGATTTAGTTAGAGTTGTAAATGAGTTGAGTTGCTTTTTGTGAGCTATTCAAGCTTAAGATAAAACTTATTTTCCTATATGAGTCAAACTGGAACTGCAATTCAAGTTTATAAACTTATTTCACAAGCCAGCTTATTTAAGCTTATTAGTATATTTACGATTTTTATATATATTATAAATATTATATATTATTAAAATCTAAATAATAATATCTATATAATATATAGTTTAATCATTATTCCCTATTTGTTAATATATTTATATATTTTTTAATTTTGTATACTTAAGCTTATTAATAGATCTGATATTGACTTACTTTAAGTTCAGTTTGGTTTGGCTCGAACTCGATTAATAAACTTATCAAACTTAAATCTCAATTTCAGGTTTGACTCGAGCTCAATAATTTTTAAACAAACCAAATTTAAACCTTTAGAAGCTCGGCTTATTTCTAGGATTTAGCGCTTCCATATCTCTTTTGGAATCCACTCCCGATCTCCTTAATTCGATGGAGTCTTGACTTGAGATTCGAATCGGTTTACGTAGAGATATTAGGAGTAGATGGTTATAGAGGAAATAATGTAAAGGATTTCGAAGGAAAATATTATGCCTTTTTCCTTTCCTTTTCATTTTTTTTTCGGTTACGTAGCATTGGCACTAAATTTACGACAACACATTGATTTTTTTTTTTTAAATATATTCTATCGTGGATATTCTCGCTCCACTAAAGTTTCGTTTGGTTGATGGCTTTAGAGAACAAATAGTCAAAATTGCATTTTGCACCACATTGGCAATAATTGTAAAGATGATCCTCATAAGGACTAAAATATCATTTATTTTTTCTCCTTATTCACAGTAATATGGAAAATTGATTTGTTTTCTGGACATTTTCAATAGGAGAAGTGAGGGCCGTAGATCCAAAGGGTACGCTTTGAAATCAATAAATATATTATTTACATTTATTATATATATATATATAATATCGGTATATTACAGTGCAAACGTTATCTTAAAAGGGGAAGAAGCTTGAATTATACGATTGGTTATGCCCAAAAATAATAATTTTCAAAATATAAGTCAAACTAGCATAAAGTGAAATAGAATTTGAATTCCAATCATATCATCCCTACCATTAGCTGGACAGTTCAATGTGGACTAAATTATTTAAATATTTAATATACTTAGTAAAGCATGCTATGAATTATTATGATCATTATTTAATCAATTGATGACATTGACAATACCAACTAAACTGAAATTGGATTAAAAATAAATAAACGAATAAGCTGGACCGAAAAATTATTCAATTGCTAGTAATCCTACTTGTATAATCTACAATATTAATATCCTATGAGATTTTTAGTGTTTTAAATCTAAAATAGTTATTTTAATTAATTACATTGATAAAATTGACAGCCTAACTCCCACATAATTAGCCTGCACTCTTCAGTCTTCTACTTTTAAAGATCATCCACTGCCCTTGAGGAATTAAAAAAAAAAAGGGTGAATTAAAAGATGAATAAAAGATAAGGAGGAGACATGTTTAATATATGTAATCTTTACATATAAAAGTGGTATATAATATATTGTTGCAAGTCCTTTTTATTACCTGATATATAATAAGTTATATAATTATTTCATTGTTTAGCGTAATGATTTATGGTACCTTCAATATGACTTGTGCAAGGATCAATTCTTAATCATAAATTGGCTTAGCCCGAGGGTGGGTAGACTTGAATTAGCCTATGAACCGCCAAGTCATAAAGGCCTAGGCAGTTCGACCTAGTGAACCAACTAACCAGACTGGCCCATGAATCGGCGAGCTTAAACGGCTAGTTGAACTAGCAATTCAGCCCACCTAAATTTTTCTTTCGTATTGATAATATAATCGAAAATTCGAATAAAAAAATCTTTTTCCTTTGCAATTTCTCTTACTTCGCTTAATAACACTCAACATGTTAATATTAAAATAACAGCACACTTATGCGATTCAAATCAATTATTCGAAACAGAATAAAATTTAAGTAGAAAAGAACAGTGAATCATTCACGTATCAGTACGTGTAAATTATAACGTACACATAAAGTATTACAATAATGTGGGAAAAAAATAGAAATAGGTAAGGAGACGAAAAATCATTTTCCTTAAATTACAAAAATGTGGGAAAAAATTTTAAAAAATATTGTTGAAGAAACGATTCAAGAGTCGATGAACCAGCCCTAGAACTGTTGATTCATGAGTTCACATTGCCTATGACTCATGAATTAGCAATTTAGGGTCGATTGTAGGCTAAACTGACCTAATGCCCAAGTCTACCTCCAATGCATGTAGAGATGTGTGTAACTTTATAGATGAATCATAGCTAAGGGTGCCAATTTAGGGTTTGGACATGATAAATCCAAACACGATAATTTGTAATTTAAATGGTTTTTTATGTAGAAAAATTTTGATATGAGATACAAACGATTTAGACTCAATTGAACATAGTTAAATTGGTGTACCATTTCGAATGAAGCTTTTAGACTTAGATTTAGGACATGAGACATGTTATATATTATGTCAAATTAGCATTTTGTTGCATAAATAGTTTCTTTACAAGTTTGATTTCTCAATTAAGGGTATGAGATGTTTATAACTATATATTTTTTTTACTACATTGTGATTTAAATGAGTAAAAGATTACGAACCCATATGTAGATTTTTTAATTGTTTTCTTTGAAAATCTTATAGATAATGTGATAAATTTTAAAATTAATACTGGTAATAATAATAATGTCCATTTAAGTCATGGTTTTATTTAATTTAATAATATTATGTAACTTAAATTTAGTAATATTATATGCTCTTTTTGTCGCACCATAGTTTAAATAGACAAAAAATTACAATCTCATATGTAAAATTTTTTATTGTTCCCCCTAAAAATCTAACAAATAATGTGTTAAATTTGAAAATCAACACTATTAATAATATTAATATCCATTTAATCAATGGTTTTATTTAATTTAGCGATATTATATAACTTAAAATTTTTGAATTTTCTATATTTTATAAGATTTTGTTTTACTAAAATTTTTTATTGGATTATAATTTTTTTATTAAATATGAAGATACTATATCATTTATTTTTGTAAAATTTAAATATTATTATAGTTATTTTATCTTTGTATTTATAAAATTTTATAAATTTCATTATGACTTCCTAATTGATAAATAGTATTAAATTTAAGATAAACAAGATACAATATAATTGCACAAATTGTTAGCTTTAACATAAAATGGTTTAACTCGAACATGAGACATGCTAAGTTATAAATTTAGGTTTTTATACAGAATTAACAAACCGATCATATTACGGATTTAGGCTTTTTGAATATGAACCCATTTAAATACAAAAACAATACATGATATAAACACGAATTGCCTTAAGACTTTCTTTTTTTTTTTTCTTTTGTGTTTGGTAGATATATTAGCAACAATTAAAGAATTACATAACATTTTAATATAAGCTAAAATGTTGAATATTCCCCCAAATGTTGTGTGTCTTTGGCTCCGTTTGGTTTATTTATTTTCCGTCTTATTAGTGTTTTATTGTTGTCTATTTGAATCTTTGTATTTGGTAAGAATAAGATATTAAAAAAGTAAAAATATATTTTTTAAAATATTAATTAAAATAATCATTTTAAATACATAAAATATATTTTTTCAAAATTTTTCTCCTAAAAGTATATCAATTTTCATTTCCCAATTCTCATACTTTAATCACTATTTTCATCATAACTTTAAAACAAAAACAGATAAAATACAAATATGAAAGTTTTCCACACATTAAATTTCAAACAAATAAAAATTAAATATAGATTAAAAACAAATAAGATATAAACGAAAAAAAAAAAAAAACAATCTAAACAAAACCTTTATGGAGCAAAAAGTCAAATGTTTCTTAAAATTAAAATGTCTTTAAGTTACCCTTTTTAAAAGGTTGTTTAGACTTTTCTCTCTTATAGATTCATTCTTTCCTAGTCCATGCTACTCCCTTTTTCTTTTTTACTTATTTAGGGCAATAAATAAAGAGATCTCTTTTTTTTTTTTTTCCAACCTTTCAATTTTTTATCCCCTATTTTCTTCTTCCCATCCAAACAAAAGCAAAGACGAGGCTATAAGACTGTTTCTTAGGGTTTGTTTAGGATAGAAAAAGGAAAGAATATAGGAAGAAGGAAAGAATTATAAAAGGACTTAATTCCTTTCGATGTGTTTTGATAATAGAAAAAAAGAAAATTATTAATAAAGACAAAATAGGTTATTGTATAAATTTACCAATATAAAACTTTACATAAAGGAAGCATGGAAATAGGGATAAATGGGAGTTTCCCTTTTTTCCTTCCTGTGTATTATGGTGGAGTCTAAGTAAACTTTTCTTTTGATTTTTCATCCCCTCCCCTTTCCTTTTGTATGCTAAACAGTGGAAGCTCAAAGTTTTCCCCTTCATTTCCTTTCTCTCTTCCCAACATAGGCTTAGTGTCCAGTCGCCCATAGGTTATCCTCTCTCTCTCTCTCTCTCTCTCTCTCTCTCTCCCCTTTTTTGAAGTCGATGAAAAAGAAGATAATGCTGGCGTGTGAGAATGGCTAATCCAGGACACGTGACGCTGCTATAAAAAGTGAACCATTGAGACCACAACCTTTTCTGTGGCCATAATGTCAGACGGACCTCATTGTAATGTAAGGTTCCCTCGTACATCGGACATGGGACTTCTTGCTTCCTCCATCACGTGGATAAGCTTCGTCCAACGACACCCCATGAAAGACAGCATTTTGCATCCGGTCTTCGCCTCATCAAAGCTCTCTTGATTTTCTTTCGGCTAATTTCCTTAACTTAGGATTATGCAATGGCAGACTCCGAATTGTAAATTGGTCCCCCCAATTATTAAATTAGTCCAAGCTCCTTTAAAATGGATTTAAACCAATTGTTAAACCGTTAAACCCTTGGATTTAATCATGATAATCCATCCAACTATCCTTTAAATTAATAGCTTGACTTGATGGATCAAAATCGAATTAATCCAAAAAATTTAAAAGATGTATATAAATAACATATAATATATTATATATATAATTATATGATGTAAATATTCTATATATATATATATATATATGATGCGAATAAGTATATAACATGTGTAATATATAATAATTAATGTACTATATATATATTATATTATATGTAATATACTATATAATATACAATATATATAATATAACATTACGCTCATATGATTTAAATGAATTATTTCAAGATTAAAAATATTAAATCAAAAATAAAAATTTCAATTCATAACATAGTTTTAGATTTTGTGATTAAAAAAAAAAGATAAATAACTTATAAATTATTTATAATAATTAAGAAAAATTCAGAAAAAACACAAACAAAAAAAAACATGAGCCAACCCCTGAACCGCTAGTTCTAGTGAATCAACCCTAACCTAACTCTTTAAGGATCAAGTCTAATTCACTTTTTTATCAACCCGTAAATCAGCGGTTCAAGACAACTGTTCGTGCTACCGTCTTATTTTTACCCCAGTCCTTCGTGTGTTTGTTTTGTTTGGAGATTATTTAAAAAATAATAATAATAAAAATAAGACCACATCATTCAAGCAGTAGGAAATTTACTTATTAATGCTCTGCAGAAAGTCCTTTCGTTTCCTTCCGGGAGGGGCACTTTAACTATATTAACCAACACAATTCAACCTGAAGGTCAAACAGAAAAATTCCCGGCTGTTCAAGAAATTGATCAGCAACCCATAGAAGTACCTTTACGTCCCATTGAACAAAAAGACATCACTGTTTCAATCACAAAAAATGATCTAATGAAATCTAGAAGAGAGATCACAATACAGATAAAAAAGGACGATAGACAAAGCTCATGATTTTTACACGAGGGCAGCCCAACCCTTTGTGTTGCACATTTTTGAGTATCAGCAAATTACTCCTTTTAAGTAAAGCTGAACATGTTCCAATCAATAAATAACAAAAGGATAAATACCATTTATAAGCTGTTACAATGGTCCGAATGGTTCGGGCAATGGTTCAAACCCGCTATCAAATATTGACCCATGATCAGACTTATCATCAATGCTATGCAGCCAGTTTGTGTTCTTCAAATCCTCCTTGAGAAGCATCGCATCATAGCGAGAGCTTTCGTAGATGTCCTCCTTGGTCAGTTTCGCTAAGTACCTTCCCTGGCCTGCTTCAGATCCATTATCCATGTGTCTGATATCATTCCCATTTTCTGTAATGCTTGCATCATTACCATTTTGCAGGCGACCGTTGCCATTAACAGACGCTGGTGCACTTGATACACGGATTGATTGGGTCTTGGAATTGGTGGATCGAATACTCTGGGGAAAGAGGGTAGTGCCAGACAGCGCACGCATACTGCCTGTGCTACTTCTTATGTCCTACGGCCAAACAGCATGCTGTCAGCATTTTCACAATTATGACCAAAGGAGTGAAAGTGACAAGCCTTGGGAACAGGTAAAGATCTATTGTGAGACAGGAGGTAACACAACAACAGAATTTGAGTTGCCTGGTTATGAGTGCATAGTCATGACAAGAAGAGCAGGAAAATCATTTTGGATAATAAAAAAATGAACACAGTAGGAGCCTTTTTCAAAGCATAGTCATGGTTGTGATCTTTTGCACTTTTGCATACTACACCTCAAGGAGTAACATCTTTAGTTAGTCAGTTGATACGTATATTAGTGACTCAACAAAATGTTATATTAGGTGTACCCTTACATATCAATGAGTGATATTTCTCCACCATTTGAGAAAGACAACACGTTATATCAGGAGTCAAATAATTATTGACTTTTAACTTCAATCAACCACAAATAACACAGGTAGCTGAGTGAGTTCATGCTTTCTTACCGTAAAGAAATTGTCAGGGAGCATTTAGAAGACTTTGCGGACTGCAAAGTTCTCCATGGAGCTAATGCGAAACACTGTCAGACATAAAGAAGAGAATGCATACCATATGCCTGATAGCCATGTCAAGTGAATTCTTTGATATTGTCCTCCCAAATCCATTTCTCTCAGTGGTGGATACCACAGTTTTCACGGGCTTCCGCATTCCCAGATCCGGTAAATGGGGGGATTTTCTTTGCTCAGGAGAATCAGCAGTGGTGGAATGTGCACGACTTCTACCAGTTGCCTCCCCGGTGGGAAGTCTGCCTCTAGTGACGACAGGTGAGGGCTGTCTTCTTGAACTTGAGGAGTTCAGGGTTTCTGCATTTCGATTAACAGTAAAAGAAGCTCCAGGGCGCGACCTACCAGCAGAGAGTGGTCGATCTGGCAGGGTTGTTCTGAGATTAGGAGGAGTTTCAAGAGGAAAGTCTGGAGGAACTATAGGTTGTTGTGGGGCTCGAACTCGAGGACTGGGAGAGCTAGGTCTTGATGACGGGGCTGAAATTCGACCATTTGAAGAAACACGTGAGCTTGAAATTGAATTATTGATCGATGAAGATAGAGAAGGTGCAGAATTCCTGCGAGTGGGTGTGGATGGACGAGAATTTGGTCGAGAAGCTGGGGAACTAATATTTGATGGAATCTGAGGCCTGGAACTTGGAGTGGAAGGTCTTGAATTTTGCACCGCCCTGGGTTTTTCAATGGAAGAGGTTGTAGAGACAGGATGCACTCTTGAAGGAGTTGAGGGTCGTGATGTGGCTTGACGAGCAGATGGGTTTGATGGCCTTGCAGCAGATGACGAACGTGTCATGGGAGAGGATGGTCTTGTGTAAGATGATACTGAAGCTGAACTTGTGTTCAGGATAGATGATGATCTGTTGGATGAGTAAGTGCTGAATTGAGAGCTGGAGACAGATGAACGTGTCACCGAACTGCTTCTAACTGGTCTTGAAACATGATTATTCTCTGACTGGGAAACAGATAGCTGAACAATTGCAGTCACTCAAAACATTTAATCCACAGCAGTCATGGCATAGCGCATAATTGCATTGCAAATAATAGATAGAGTAAACTAAGTGATTCCAAAGTATTCAGCATCACACAGCTAATATATTCATCTAAGGTAGGCAATGATGTGATCCTTAACTACAGAGTATCGTTGAGAAGCAGGAACTAACAGGCAGCAGCCTCCAAATCGATATCCTATGGGAATAACTATGCGGATAAAGATAACAATGAGGACTACATACCCTTGATGCTTTTGTTGTAGAAGTTGATCTGACCAAAGATTTGGTTTTTGGAGCTGGTAAGGTTGAGAGAGACTCATTTCCATCAGATGAAGGAAACAGAGGAGTCCCTGGGGGTGTAAGAAGCCTAATGACATTCACAAAATTTTCTAGTTAGAAAGAGCCAGTTATAGAAGGAGCAAGAAAAATGAATCATCCGCTTGAGGCAATGAAGAAAAAAGTAATGGCTGGTTTATACACTGGTTTTGCATGGTAATGGCTGACCAGACACCCAACATCCTTTTATTTTTGTTACAATTACAACTGTACATTATTTAAAAGGAACTATTTTTTATTTTTTCCTAATTATTCACTTCAGAGCATGATTATTGAAAAATTATTTTCATCAGAGAATTAAATCTTAAATGGTTAGCAGATCCAGCATATATATATATGTATGTATGTATGTATGTATATGTACGTACCTATGTATGTAAATGGATAAACCTTATTATACCAGATATGACAGATATAAGTAAATATACACATAAGAAACTCATAAAGAAATACATGATAAATAGGTTGCAACACAGCTCAAGACGGTAAGGGAGGATCTCAGAACCACAGTTAGTCCAGAAATGCGAAGAGCACACAAGTCTAACCCTAAGAACAAAGTCAAAAGTGATCAAACATTTGTGATCTGAAAGGAAGTAAGGTTTTCCCACTTCATGAGTATGCCCCCATTTTGATGGCATCTATTTCCTATAAAGTTTTAATGTGATCAACGTAAAAGCATGCGGGACAAAAAATCAGCATGGCTTGAATATTTCAGTAAGCCAGCTAGTCCTGGTGGAAAATCAGCACCTGTCTTGTAAACGACACTGATTTGGACAGTGGATCTCAAATTGAAAACACAATCTTGACATGATACTGTCTACACAATCAGACTGTCTTCACAAGCAGTGGAAGAAGAAATTGACATCGCTAACCAGATCACCATTGGCATGTGCAGAGCATCAAACTGATCTTTAATTGACTACAGATATAACAACTGATAATTTACCAATCATAATCGTGCTTCCCGCCATCAGTGGATGAAAGCAAATCATCAACCCCACTCCGAATTGGTTTTACTGATCCGACTGAAAGCCTCCCCAACTTCAGCGATGAAGCTGTTTTAACCCAACAGAGGAAAAAAAAAAAAGAATTGATTTTAAATAATCAGTAATTAGGAATTTTTTATAAGAAGGTAATAAAAATTACCAATTCAAAAATCTCTAATATTTGAGAAAATCAATGAATAAAACAATGACATAATCTATTGAATCGATCAGCAATATTGATCCGAATCGCCTCTGACAGCAACTCAGCGGGGACTATTTCCTGTAGGTGATTATTATGGTTTTCCTTTTCACTTTTCGTCTTTTTCTTCAAGTAAAAAGAAAGTGTGGAAAGAAGAAAAGAAAGGATATGGAAGGAAGTAAATTCTGAATTTGGATTGGCGGTACTAGACGACATCATATGAATAGAAGCATTAAATGCTTTCGGATAGACATCGTTTTCGTTTTTCCGAAATAAAAAAACTTGTCCTCCGAGGAGATGGAAACAACTACATTCTGAAAGCAGACAAATCAAAACAACAACATCCAGGAAAACTCATGTCTATACGTATGTACGAATATATTATTGCTAAACATGATCTCAGAATATGACTAGATTAATCTCCCAATCTAAATCCACTACACGAAAGTGAAACAAAGTATAACCAAATAAATAGTTTGTTGCAACTGTTGTATACGTTTAGATTGTATTATAATCAATTGAAAGAAGAACATAACCAAGGAAAAAAAAAAAGAGTGGACAGTAATATAGCATTGACCATCGGATGAGTCGGAGGAGGAGGCGACGGAGATGCTGCGCCGATTCTTGGAGAATAGATCCAAGTTCTCGTCGGCGACCGTGTCTCTGGAAGAAGATATTAAGCCGGTCAAACTTTGACCCCTCCGGTGGTTAAGCGATGCCGCCGGTGTAGTCCTTCCACCGAGCACATAATCCCGTCCGTTTCGACTCATCTGTCTATAATTTGCTTCTTTCACAGCAGTTCCATAAATGGAAAACTCTATACTAATGAGTACAGAGAGAGAGAGAGAGAGAGAAAGAGAGAGAGAGAAATGGATCTTATCAAGTGACACAGTGGCAGTGTAGGTGCGGTAGATGCGAAGGAAGACAGTAAGGTGGTGGGAACTTCTTGTGATGGTTTTTCTTGTCTTTCTTTCTCTTCCGTTTTGTTTAAGAAATATGATATGAGTAGGGAGAGAGAGAGGGAGGGAGTGAAGGAGTTGAGTAAAAGAATAATGAAAAGAAATGAGTTAGCTTTAAGATCTCTGGCGTTTCGTTGCGTCTGCGGAATGGGCATGAAGGAGGTCTTTCTTTTTTTAAATAAAAAAATAATTTACCAGAAAAAGCCTGATCTATATTGCATCGCATAATAATTAAAAAATCGTATAATTTAATTACTGTTTTTTATAAATTAAAAGAAATTATATGTGAAATTATAATAATTATGGTCCTCTTAAGTGCAAATTAGGAATTTAACTGGTGGTGGTGCACTGAATCCGATGGAAGCAGATCAGACGGGATATTTATTTAATGGAATATTGGTTTCTTAAATGAGTAAAAAGAGCACGTACATCACGTACCGAAACTTAAATTATTTAAAATTATGTGCTATATCGCGTGATTAATTAATTTGAAATTTGGAGGTTATTAATCATGTGTTTGTTACATTTAGCGTTGGAGAAAAAAAAAAAAACGATCCAACTCTGATGGACCAAATCGCACTGGATTGCAAATTAAGCGGTCTTTTTAAGTTCAAAAACATTATCAACTGAATCGAACCACTTTTTTAAGTTTTTAAAAAATTATAAATTAAATCAAACCATAAGAAATAAAATAAAAAAAAGATATAGTTCCAAAAAATAAGAGCATGCATCAAATTTTGAACGTTTCAGATGAGATATCTCTCTTCATTTATGTAATAATGAGGAATAAATAGATTTTAATTAATTATATAAATAATGAGAAATAAATACATTTTAATCAAAATATATAATTAATTTCATGCCTTTATTCCATTATGGTTACTATGAAAATTATGATCTACTTGATATAACGATACAATATTATAATAGCATATCGATAATTTTGATTTTATTGACACGATTTATATTGCTATATGTTTATTTGAAAATTTATATTTAAAAAAGAAATACATACCGCTAAGACCTAAAATGTGATTATTTCTCCAAAACATTTTGATACTCTTGGCTGAAACTGCAAATCGATTTGCACTGAATTGTTTTCTTTTACTTTCAAAGAAATTATAAACTTAATTGCAATGTTAGGTTTGGATTTGAAAAAACAGAAAAGAACCAAATCATAATAATAAGTTTTGCTCAATTCAGATTCAAAAGAGATAAACTGTATTAAATTGAATCACACACATCCTTAGTTACATAAAGAGTTGTTATAAAAAGATTAACCATCATAAATCATTACATTCCATTATATTAATTTCCTCCACTATATGTACTTTGTTTGTAATTTATATTATAATTGAATCGAACAATCTTTTATTATCATCGCAATCATGTATTTTTTTATAATTTGAATTATTGATTATATGTAGAAGAATTGGAAGGGATAATATAACATGTCATCTAAGGATTTTGCCAATAAAGTATTGTTAAATTGGGTTTTGCATGAAGGGCAATAGGCTTGTAAAACAAAGCACAATAAGGAGCATTAGAGAGTTATTCAATGTTATTATGACCAAGTTAATGTCGAGTTGTAGGAGGGTAAATAAACAAGCTAAGGAAATGTAACGAGAGTTTAGTAGTGCAAAGAGTCAAGATAATTTATCGTTAGAGCACTTAAAGCTATTTAAGGCCACTATAAATCACGGAGCATGTTAGTCATGTTGGTACGTCCGCATGATCTAAGTAGTGGGAACATAGAGTCTAATGTGTTCTAAAATTATAGTCATAATAGTTAATTAAGTCTCCAATCTTTATTTGCATGTCCATTAATCGTTATAACTATCTTATGGTCAAGCAGGTCGTTTGAGGGTATTGACTTGTTTGGAGATCTTTTTAAGAGGTCAATTAGGAAGCTGATTAGATTGAGAACTGGTAGATTAAGTTGACTATGGACCCAATCAAATTGATCCAAGGTTCAAGCAGGTCCATATAGGCATAAGTAATCCATATCTATAATATCCTATTAATAATTTGAGAGAATATAAATTAAGAAAACCAAAAATCCTATTTTAAGACTTTAAAAAGTACTAAAGAATAATCCACCTATTATGTATGTACTTTAAAAGTTAACGAATAAAAAAGTTTGAGTAAGCAACTTAAACTAGTTGGCCTAATAATAATAATAAGAGAAAAAGAAAAAGAAAACAACTAAAACTAATTTGAGAGAGAGAGAAAGGTTATCCAAGACTATAAGTAGTATTGTTTCAACACATACAGTACCAAAATATCTCTCTCAACCTTATGTACTTATATCCCTTTAAAAGAAAAATAAAAACACTAAAGTCTAATCATATCAAAAATTGATATTCCACTTTAGTATTAAAAATATAAATGTATTTTCGACGCCTAAAGAATAGAAATTTTTCCCTTTTTTCTTTCCTCCATTATTTAGTAGGCATAGACATAAAGAGAAAGGTGAACTGAAGAACAATTTGATGATTAAAATTACACGAGTAGGAAATATTAACAAACAGAAAACAGTGAATAAACGAATGATGCTAGATCTCGAATGAGAAGAGGGAGGTGGCGGTGGTGGGCTCCTTAATATCCTTCCTCGTGAATGGTGATAGGTAAATCTAGGTGGAGAAAAGTCAAAAGAGGATGGATAGTAGAAGTTATAATTATTATTATTTTAATTTAGGGCAGAAGATAGAAGGTTTATTTATGGGTTAACCGCAGTGGCATTTCCACGCAAAGCTCTACAATCAGATCGCTACTCATCACCTTCCAACATGGGGCCATTTCCCATGTGCTCCATTTTGTTTTTTCATTTTCTTTTTACTCCCCTTTGCCGTTGATATTTTCAGTTTTTCTTCAATTTTTCTTATGCCTATATTTTTTTTTGTTTTCGTTGGAGCAAGCGGGGAGATCGGACAAATTATACGGAAAATAAATATATTGTCTTTTTTATAATTAAAGAAAAAACCGTAAAACAAAACACTTTAAAAAAGAAAAAAAAAAAAAAAACTTCTCGTGAATATCTTCTATAAAATGATTACTTAAAATCATGACTTCATTCTCAAAGCATGTAAAATTGTAACTTTGAAATCCCTATAGTAATTAGATGCCAAGTCATGTTATTGACCCACAACATTATTTTACAACTTTATTGGCTTTAGCCCCACAAATCTTCATTCTCTGTTCAAACAATTTCCAAATCAAAATAGGAGTATGCCCATTCCACCATCTAGTTATCAATATCCATTCCCTCTACGTAATTCATACCCATCCAAACTCCATAATTCAAATAATATAAAAATATATAAACTCCATAAAATTTTCAAATATTAAGCAATAAGAGAAAATATACCTAAAAAGAATAGCTAGGAATTTAACAAATTTCATTCATTTCTCATTCAATTTATCTTAATAGGATTACATATAAAATATCAAAAAGATAGAAAATGCAAATAAGCCCCTACTCCACTCAAATGGCATCAAGTGACACGTAGTGATGACATTGATTGCTGTAAATATCTTATTTTTGCTAATTTTTTTTATTAATTTTGTTAATTGAGTAAGGTTAATAAATAAATAAATAAAAATAAAAAACGAAAATTAAAAGAAAAAATGAAAAAAATAAAAAAGAAAATCAAGTCAAATGGTAGCAAGTTGAGTAATGAGTCGAGTCATGTCAAGTTAAATTGAGTTGGGTTATTGAATCATGTGACTAGATGGACTTAAATTAAATAAAGTTTGGGCCAAACCAATATAGAATAAAATTTAGGAGCTTAAATCAAGATTTATTAAATTATCGAGCTATATTGAATCAAATCGGGCCTGAAAAGAAAAAGCCCAAACTAAACTAGAGTTTCTAGAAGTTAGGGCAAATTTTTAAAAAAATCAAAATCGTATCTTTAATAGGAAAAATTTGATTGTAGGCTTATAAATAGTGCATTGACAAGGGATTTGAAGGAGGTTTAAAAAAAAAAAAATCACTCCTTCATAAACACCCAAACTACACAGTTATTTCATGGCTAATCCTACAATCCTTACCTTGTGATTTCTTAGTCACACACAGGGGTATGGAGGGAATCTTCTCAGAGAGTCCTTGATTGAAAATATGAATCTAATTGACGACTTTGTCCGTCATCTCAAGATACTAGATGAAGCTTAATTTAATGGATAGGTGTCAATTATCAGCAAAATGCAACCAATAGACTTTATGTAGACTGCTAAATGGAGCCATTACACTCAAGTCGTCTTAAGGTGCGCCGATTATGCAAGAGTCCCCTTTATTGGTATTATCGATTGTACAGGATACTTCTCAACTTGTGTCACCAGATAGCTAAATTCACTTCAAGAGATAGCCTATAGAGACTCCTTAGACGTCATCATGATAAATTACCAAGATCCTTATCTACCCATGGCTATTCTGATTCAATGACTAGCAAAACTTGTAAAGCTGTAGGAACGGAGAAAAATTAAGAAGATAGTCAATGTGGAAACTTTGAGGGGCAAAGTCAGAGAATACAGAGCTATTAAGCAGTTCATTTATGATCAGTTCGAGAAGATTGGAAAGATATGGTATGAAGCTTCAGACATATTCAAACACGAGCCAAAACCAGTATGTCTTTCACCCACTAAGCAAGCCTACCGAGACATCATACAGGCCAGAGTTGAAGCCCAATTCCGAGAAAGTAAGAGAATTGTTAAAGAGTTAAAGTTGGAAAATGAGAGACTGTGGGATGAAAATCAATTCTTGAGAAGCAAGATTAGAGAAAGAGACATTATGGTATGAAGACTTATGAGGGAAGTTGATGAAGCCTGTCCCAGCCAGATCCACCGGCTCTTATAAATATAAGATTTAAGTTTTTAGGAAGATTAGTTAAGAGTTTTTCTTCACTTTTCTTTTAGTCCGTTGTGTAAATTGGATCTTATGATTAATAAATTTACAATTTTAGTAAATAAAATGTTCATTAATTGCGCAGCCTCTTACTTATTATTATTATTATTATTATTCATTTATTTGTTTAGTTGACTTTAAAAAAAGGGAAAAATTACAAAAAAAAAGGAAAAAAGGCAAACAACAGGAAAAATCAAAAACAAAAAAAAAAATCTTTAATGTACCAAAAAGTCTAAAATTTGGGTTTCCGTGTAAGATTTCAAAGATAGCGTCCAAGTGAACAAACTCAACTAGAAGCTCGATATTTACTCATTCTAAGGCCAGAATGTTAACTCAAGGCACTTGAAATATCAGTCAAGCTAAATCCGGCTCAAGAGTAGCAACTCTAAAAGAAAACATGAACAAGATGGCCAAACAGATTCAGGCTCTCACTTAGGCTATCAAGATTCTTAACAACAGATAAGGATTTCAAGTCAACCCAAATTAGAATGCAAAAACGACCCTTTCCCCTGAATTGGAAGATGAAGAATCGATCCCTAATGTTGAAGTATAGAGGAAAGAAATTGAGGAGAAACACCAGGAGATAAAAAGAAAGTTTATGTAGAAGTTGATCGAGAAGATGAAGACCCTAGAAATGATTAACGGGTTTGAATAGATGGGAATGATCAACTTGCCAACATATGAAGACAATGACTTCTCGGAAAGATTTAAAGTGCCGAAATTCAAAAGATACGATGGGACTGGTTGCTTAAAGCTCTACACTAGATTGTACATCAGGAAAATGGGGAAATATACGAAATATGACAAGGTGATGGTCCAAACTTTTCAAGATAACTTGACTAGGCCCGCTTTAACTTAGTACACCCAATTGGATTTAAATGAGATCTACACTTAAGATAAGTTAGCACAGGTTTTTTACAACCAATATAAGTTCAACATCGAAGTGGCCTCATCTATATCAGATTTGAATAATCTATGAAAAAAGGCCAATGAAAACTTTAAAGAATATGCTTAGAGATGGAGAGGCATGTCAGCTAGGGTAACTCCATCTTTGACAGAAAAGGACTTAACTTTCGCTTTCATTAATACTCTTGGAAGCCCATATATTACCAACATCTGGTTGGGTACCCTGCCTTTAACTTTGAAGAAATTGTAGCTTCAAGGTACCAAATTGAGAAAGTTATTGCTAATAGAAGGCTTCTTAATCTTGAAGCAATTGAGAAGAAGACACCTCCCTTAAGGTTTTCCAACAAAGCCAAAGAAGCCACCGTAAGTGTTGTCAATCTTGGCAACCTTGTTAGACCTATGGCCTTAGTAGCAATGACGGGAAGATCAAATCCCCTGCCAAATCTGAATCAAAACAACTGCTCATAAAGAAGACAGTTTACCCATATTCCCATTCCTTTAAGTCAAGTTCTTGCACGACTAAGGAAGGAGAATCTTCTAACATTTGAAATACCAAGAGATGGACAAAGACTAAGAGATTATAACCCAAAGCCTTGTTGTGATTATCATTTAAGTCAAGTAGGGCACTCTACGGATTAGTGTTAGAGACTTAAACATAAGATCTAGGATCTTATTGTTGCCAAATTGGTTCAATTGGATTTCATTTAGACTCTTACTCCCAACGTAGGTAACAACCCTCTGCCGAATCATGGAAATTCTATCAATATAATCATTGCTGAAGTTTCTAAACTAGAGATCAATTTATATAGTCTCCTCATCACTATTGAGGAGATAGCATCGAATCTAAAGTAAGCCAAGTACTTACAGAATATGAATCTCAAAGATAGGATCTAGATTAAACCAACAATATGTCAAATGCTGAAGGATGGGAAGATAAAGAAAGCTGATATCATGGCTATGATGATCCCAAAACCGCAAAAGAGGAGTACTTAGAAGGAGCTTAGGAAAAGATATGAAGCCGACGATTCGACGGTTGACACCCTAAGAGAATCGTCAGGGAAGTTTGAGTATTTGGTGGATTACGCCCGTTCACCTGTTGTATATGTTGATGTACCACCCACTAAATGAGGTCTAGAATTTGAGAAAGAAGACACACTTATTGCAAAAGCTAAGAAGATGGCTAAGATGGTTGGAATGATTGGAGATGGGCCTAATCCGTTGTCTTTTGGGTATGATGGGAAGACTAAGAAGGTTGAGGAATTGAGAAAGCCTAAGGAGATTGCTTTCAATGTCCCAATAGCCTTAGAGAATTACAAAGCAACACCTCTAGATTACCAAGCGGTGAATTAGACGGCCAGGGCTTCACCACCCATGGTCAGTGGGCTTACACACTCAGGATGAGTTTATGATCAGAATGAGGAAGCCAAAAGGAAGATTGCTATAGAAGAGGCTTCTCAAAAGATCTTTGAAGATACGGATGATAAATATTAGAATATTGTTAAGAAGTTAGTAAAAGCCAGTGAATACAAGATAATGGACTAGTTAGCTAAAGTACCAGCCCAAATCTCCTTAATAGGCCTGATGTTGTCATTAGATACTCACCGGGAAGCTTTAATTAAAATTCTAAAAGATATCAAAGTACCTAAAGGGATTTCCACTAAGAAACTGGGATTGGTAGTGAACTCGATATTTGCAATGGATTGGATTTCATTCTCGCCAGATGAGCTAAGTGAAAAAAGAGACTAGCACACTAAGCCCTTCTTCATAGTGGTTAAGTGTATAGGGAAAGTGGTTGCTCGAGTTCAAATAGATAATGGGTCTTCATTGAATATATGTCCCTTGGCTACATTAAATTTACTCGGAGTCAATACAACTAAGATAAAGCCCAGCTCTATTTCAGTAAGAGCTTTTGATGGATCAAAAAGGGAGATAATTAAAGAAGTTGGGTTGCAAGTCGAGATCCGCCTACAAATGTTCACTATTCCCTTTCAAGTTCTAGATATATTACGAACTTTCAATCTTTTGTTAGGAAGATCGTGGATTCATTTAGCAAGGGCAATTTCATTCAGTCTACATCAGAAAGTAAAATTCATAGCCAACGGGTAGTTGATTACTATTCTCTAGGAGCAAGACTATGAGATTTACAAAAAGACGACTATTCCTTATGTTAGGGATGAAGAATTGGAAGAACTAAGGTTGTAGATTTTCGACAAAGTTAATGTGATTAAAGAAGCAAGACAGGGGGCACAGGGTCGTTTAAAATAGCCTAAGCAGCAGATTGGAATGTTTGGGCTTGGGTATGAGCCCACTGAAGATGAAATTCAAGAAATGAAGGCTAAAACCAGAAGCAAGAGAGGAGATCAACTGTACCATGCTCATATGGACTTTCCAGACATCTGCTAGATGTTCCCAATACCAGCTGGTGTTCAAGAACCTGAAGTAGCTAGTTTATCCAAGGCCTTGACTCGACAATGCAACATCGATCCAAACAAGAAGAGAGATATTGGCATACTAGTTTTCCTATGCAACTGGTTTTCCATTCCCATTAATAGGTCTCTTTAGAAACGCAAAATTAGATTAATTAGGAACATTTAATTTCGATAATTAGTTTGATTAGTTAGACTTTTCCTTTCAGACAATTTGAATCCATTCATTCAATAAAATTCATTCCTTTCTTTCTATCAATTCTTCTTTATCATTTATTCATTATCCTTTTTTTTTTCCTTTACTCTTTAGATTTGATAAAAATGAAGAACATAATGGATATCTTGTGCATGTAAACGATGAAAGTACCAATATCACCTTCTGCCCTGTTAGGATAGACGTCGGAGATGATACTGAGACTCTAAACGAAATTCAGGAGAGTTAACATCGACATGAACAAGATAGAGTAATTATTAACGAACCGATGGATGAGATTAATTTGGGGATAGAGGAAAGTCTATGAAACTTGAAAATTGGTAGTAATTAAACGGATAATCAGAAATAGAAGTTGTCACAATTGCTATCAAAATACTTGGGCATATTCACTTGATATTATGAAGATATGCCTGATTTAGATTTATCTATTGTGGTTCATAAATTACCAATCAAGGAAGAAATTAAACCAAAAAGACAAAAGCTTAGACGATTTAGACCAGATATACTCCTCAAAATAAAAGAAGAGGTGAAGAAGTTATTAGAAATCAGGTTTATAGAAGTATTGGATTACCCCAAATGGGTGGCCAATGTGGTGCTAGTGTTGAAGAAAAATGGGAAAGTTAGGGTTTGTGTAGATTTTCGTAATTTAAACCAAGCGACACCAAAGGATAACTTTCCTTTGTTGTATATTAACGTATTAGTGGATAATATAGCTAGGAACCATCTTTTTTTTGTTTATGGATGGTTTCTCAGGATATAATTAGATTAAGATGGCAAAAGAGGATAAAAACAAAACTACTTTCGTTACTACTTGGGAAACATTTTGTTATTGTGTGATGTCTTTTCTAGTTGAAGAACGCTGAGGCAACTTATCAACGCGCTATGGTTGCCTTGTTTCATGACATGATGCATTAAGAGATTGAAGTTTATGTAGATGATATGATTGCCAAATCCAAGGAGGATGAAAGTCACGTAGATATTTTGTGTAAACTATTTGAGCAATTGAAGAAGTTTCAACTGAAGTTAAATCCTGAAAAGTGCACATTTGGAGTAACTTCGAGCAAGTTGTTGGGTTTTCTAGTCAATAGAAAAGGAATTGAAGTAAACCCAGATAAAGTCAAGGCAATCGTAAACATATTAGCACCTAAGATTGTAAAAGAAGTTTGGGGACTGTTAAGGAGATTGGATTACATTACTCGGTTTGTATCGCAGTTAACTGATAGATGCAAGCTATTATTTAAACTTTTGAGGAAGAATGCAACCATCGAATGGGATGAAGAGTATGAGTAAACATTTGCTGAAATCGAAGAGTATCTCATGAATTCTCCTGTACTGGTTACTCCTACACCAAGATGACCATTGATTCTCTACTTGACAATTCTTCCTGAATCGATGGGATACATACTGGGATAGAAGGATGAAATGGGAAGAAAAGAGAATCCTATATACTATTTGAGTAAGAAATTCATAAAAGGCGAGCAAAAATACTTAGAAGTGGAAAGGACGTGTTGTGCCTTAGTATGGGTGATGCATAGGATCAGGCAGTACACTCTCTATTATTTAATAGAGTTGTTGACAAAACATGACCTGTTAAGGTATTTAATAGAAAAGCCAACGTTGATTGGGAGAATATCGAAGTAGCAGATGGTACTCTCTAAATTTGATATTAAGTACATAAGTTAAAGTTCAATCAAAGGGTAAGTAGTAGCTAATCAATTGTCAAAATACCCATTAGAAGATGAAGATAATGGTTCAATAATAGAATTTCCCAATGAAAATGTGATGATGGCGAATGAATTAAGCGGTGAAAAATTGGGATAAAAAATGTATTTTGATGTAGCGGCCAACTTATTTGGATGTAAGATAGGAGCAGTATTGGTATCACCTGAAGGTAACTATTTCCCTAAGGCAGCAAGATTAACCTTTTCATATACCAAAAATAAGCAGAATATGAAGCCTGCATTTTTGGGGCTTAAAATACCATTAAATATGGGAATACAAGAGCTTAAAGTATATGGAGATTATTTCCTTATAATTCTCTAGATCTTGGGAGAATATAAGATGAAGGATGAGAAATTTGTACCTTACAATGAACATTTAGGAAAGCTAATTGAAAAATTCCAGAAGATTTCATTCACTTATATTCCAAGAATCCAAAATCAGTTTGTCGACACATTAGCAACATAACATCAATAGTGAAAGTCACAAATGGGATATAAATTCAACCCTTGAAGATTGAGATGGAAGAAAAATCAGCTTTTTGCCTTGCAGTTGAAGAGAAGGGAACAAAAGAACCATGGTATCATGATATCAAAAGGTTACTTTAAACAGGGGAATTCCCTAAAGATGCTGATCGAAAAGATAGAAAAACTTTAAAAAGGTTTGCTACTCATTTCTTATCAAGTGGAGCCACGTTATATATAAAGTCACCAGATACAATAATGCTAAGGTGTATAGATGAAGAAGAAGCTGAGAAGTTAATGAAAGAAGTGCATGAAGGAGTTTGTGGTCCTCACATAAATGGGTATATGTTAGCTAAAAAGATCATGAGAATGGGGTATTGTTGGATGACGATGGAATCAAATTGTATCAAGCACATGAGGCATTATTACTTGTGTTAGGTGTACGCTAACAAAATCAATGCTCCTCCCCAAGAATTGCATGTGTTATCAGCTCCTTAGCCTTTCTCGATGTGAGGAATTGACATGATCGGTCCAATTTTGCCAACAACTTCAAACAGGCACAGATTCATTTTAATTACGATCGACTATTTTACCAAATGAGTAGAAGTAGTGTCATATGCCATGGTGACCAAAGGAGTAGAGGTTAGATTCTTAAAAAGAGATATTATTGCGAGATACAGTACACTCGAGTCTATTATTATAGATAATGGGACGAATTTGAATAACAAGTTGATGGATGAAGTGTGTAACCAATTTAAGATTAATCACAAAAAATCAACTCCATATCGACCTTAGATAAATGGGGTAGTTGAAGCTGCTAATAAGAACATCAAAAGAATCATTGAGAAGATGGTAATCACTTATAAGGACTAGCATGAGATGCTTCCCTTTGCTCTCATGGCTTATAGAACCTCTACTGGTGCAACTCTGTATTCATTGGTATACGAAACTGAAGCGGTATTACAAATGGAAGTAAAAATGCCTTCATTCTGACTATTGGCAAAAACTCAGCTCAATGAAGTTGAATGGGTGAAGAAGCGAATGGAGCATTTAAATCTCCTCGATGAGCGAAGACTTGCGGCAATATGTCATGGTCAGTGCTACCAATAGTGGATGATTCAAGCTTTTAACAAGAAAGTATGCCTAAGGTATTTCAAAGAAGGAGACTTGGTGTTGAAGAAAGTATTATCAAACATAAAAGACCCTAGGGGCAAGTTTGCTTCGAATTATGAAGCCCCTTATGTGGTGAAAAGGGTATTATCAGGAGGCACATTAACATTGACAATAATGGATGGCGCTGAATTAAGAGGATCGGTGAATTTAGATGCAATGAAGTTATATTATTCATGAGAACTAAGTTCAATAAAGATTTCAATTTTTCTTGAAAAGTTTGTGGTTAAGCTTTCATCTTTTACAAGTATAGTTGATATCCATTAATGTTTTTGAATTCGGATGGTTATTGACCAACAAACACTTCACCAATGAACCCTTGTTTCTTAGCTTCATACACTTAAACACCAAACCCTTACTAATGAATCTGAATCACCAGAAAAGAAAGAAATCAAATGTTCTTAATAATTTAATTTTGTTTCTTTCGAAAGGAGAATTGCCATTCAGAAGTCATGAAGAGTGGAAATTGAAATTTGGTATCGAACAAAGCAAATTCAAGGCAAGATCATGGTCTAATTACAAAACTCAAAAGTTTGGGAGATTTTAGAGAAAGAGGAAGAAAGAAAAAAATAAAAAAGAAAAAGAAGAAAAGAGGAATAAAAAAAGAAGAAGAAGAAACAAGCATAGACTCTTGGTGAAAGTTTGCTAATTGAATGAGTGAATATCGAGAGTTAATGTAGGCATGCTAATCAATTACTATCTAAGAAATTCTTTAGTTTTAGAAAAAATGATCTTAAAAGTCAAAAGTCTCTAGAAAAAGCTATTTAGAAGAATTAAGCTAGCTTTTGAAATCAAGTCGAATTTCGAAGAGATCTATCTTCTTTGGTTTAGCCAAATCTAATCTTGAAGAGATCTACTCTCTTCGAATCAACCAAAACTAATCTCAAAGAGATCTATTCTCTTCGAATTAGCCAAAACCAATCTTGAAGATATCTATCCTCTTTGAATCAACCAAAACTAATCTCGAAGAGATTTATCCTCTTTAGATTAGCTAAAACCAATCTCGATGAGATCTATCCTTTTTGAATCAACCAAAACCAATCTTAAAGAGATCTATCTTCTTTGGATTAACCAAAACCAATCTCAATGAGATCTATCCTCTTCGGATCAACCAAAACCAATCTCAAAGAGATCTATCCTCTTCGAATCAGCCAAAACCAATCTTGAAGAGATCTATCTTCTTCGGATCAACCAAAACTAATCTTAAAGAGATCTATCCTCTTCGGATTAGCCAAAACCAATCTCGAAGAGATCTATCCTCTTCGGATTAACCAAATTGAATTTCAAAGAGATCTATCCTCTTTAGATTAAGCAAGCCAAATTTCGAAGAGATCCATCCTCTTTGGATCAACCAAAACCAATCTCGAAAAGATCTATCCTCTTTGGGTCACCAAAGTGAAATTAGTTTTTGAAGAGATATATACTCTTCAGATCACAAATCAAAACAAATCTCGAAGAAATCTATCATCTTCAGATTATCCACCAAAACAAAGAGCAATCTTGAAGAGATTTATCCTCTTTAGATTATCTAAATTGAGTCTAGCAAAAATCGTGATTGCCACATTGGCATAAGACTTACTAACATAGCATCAATTGATACGTGACAAGTGACATAGCATCCATGTAACAAGGCGTATTAAAAAGTCAATTAGGGTTGACCTTAAATATAAGCTTTGATGATGTGCTCACACTATGGTCTTCTCTATGCATGTGAATTCAATTTACTATCAACCTATGTTTAATATATAGAGGAAAGTTTCTTGTAGGTTAACAATGTGAGACTTGTAAATAAAGGGATTGAATAATTACTATTTTTTAGTTATTTATGTGATTTTGTTCTACTTTCTTTTTTATTTTATTTCACTTTAAAAAAAACTCTCAATATTCAATCTATGCCATGAGATCTTTCATATTATATAAAAATTTCTTCAAAAACCTTCCAAAATGGGCTGTAAATAGTAGATTAAAATAGGCTTACTAAATTGATTTTTAAGAAAATTATAACGACTATATGTATATTTTTCTCGACTTATATCTTTGATTTTTATCATTCTATTGTATTTTCTTTCATCAAATTTACTTAAAATACATTTTACTCCATGTGTACTTTTAGATTATTCAAAAATTTCTCTAAGAACTTTTTATAAACACATTTAAAACTTGGATCAAAATTGTGGTCAAACATACATATACTTTGCTACAATTTTTTTTTTAAACAATTAAAAGGCTCACTTTGATCATGTTTTAAGCAAGTTTTGAATGTGCTTTCTTAAATTTTTTTGGTATAATCTAAGTGTACTCACATAATAGATTCAAGAGATGATGATTTTATGGAAATTGAAAGTAAAATGGAGTATGAAAAATTGAGTTGAAGTTGGTTTCTCATGCGTATAAACTACAATATGTGATATGGCTACTATAACTTATTCCACACGGTTAGATTACTAATTTTTGCCTTCTATATAATAAAGTATCTTTTGTATTATTGTTGAGAAACTATATACCATGGGCATAAGTTAAACGATAGTTACTCATATGTGTCATCTTAGAATATTATATATTTTTCCAAAAATTATTTCTTTATATATATCAAATGCCATGTGTCAGTTCATGGTTCGTCCATGAGTCTACGTTAGCAAACGGGGTTTAACAAGTTAGGTCAGGTACTATAAATGACAAAGAAAACTTAAATTAGGTTGTACATTGCATATTTAGAGAAAGTTCAGGTACTAAATGCAACATTAACCCATTTTCATTATATTTACAAGACCTTATAAGCCTTTCTTTTAAAGGCCCAAACCATTTCATGCAGATATTTAAGTAAAACAATATCTCTCTCTCTCTCTCTCTCTCTCTCTCTAAACTATCCTAAGATAAGTCTGAAAACCTTAACTTGTTCACTTCTCTCTTCTTCGTGTTTGTTCAATATTAGATATTAGGCTATAACGTATACTAATCTTGTTCTTAACCTTATACAAGTGTAGAAAGTGGTCACTTCAAGTAGATTGAGACTCTAAGAGAGGAAAACTCTCAATTTTAGTGATCGTAACTTGTTTTTTTTATTACTGTCATCTTCTTTTTCTATGTGTATATAGATTTGTTAGTTGGACTTAGATCTGTTATGATTTTAGTACTTTCTAGTGTGATTTATTACACCTGCTATTATTTAAGTACAAACCAATTACTTATTACAACTACTATTGTTCATTTTATAGTCTATGCTTTTCACAATATGAAATCCCTAAACTTCTTGGGTGTCTTCGGTATTCTCTATCTATTGATCATAACATCTTTCCTTAGGGTCTCGAAAAATGACCTTGTCTATAGGTCAAAGTCGAAATATAACTCGATAAACGAATGATAGTCTTCCTATGAGGCATCCTCTTGTAGTAACCCCTACCACTACAATAAAATCTAAGTCACTTAATGTCCTTGTAAAAAAACCTATTGTGTAGCATGTAAACACCTCATTTTTACCAATTTTTTATCAATTTTCTTAATTGAGCTAGGTTAATAAATGAACAGAAAAATAAAAAGATAAACAATAAAATGAAAATAAAAAAAAAACGAAAAATAAAAGAAAAAATGAAAAATGAAAAAAAAAAAGAAAATCAAGTCAAGTTATAGCAAGTTGAGTCATAAATCAAGTCGTGTTATGTTGAATTAAATTGAGTAGGATTGTTAGATTAGGTGACAATAAGGGTTTAATTAATTTTGGGCTAGACAAATATAGAATAAAAATTCATCTAATTTAAGGGCTCAAATCATATTAAGGAATTATTGGGCTAAATTGTAGCAGATCGGATGGGGCTTTGGAAGAATAAAAAAGCTCAAAATAAATTAAAGTTTATAGAAGTTAGGGTAAATCTTTGACAAATCATAATCAAATCTTTCGTATCTTCGATATGAAACATTTAATTTTGAGTTTATAAATAGCACGTCGATGAGGGATTGGAGGTTTTTAAGAAAAAAAAATCACATTCCTCCAAAAACACCCAAACCACATATGTTGCCCAAGTCACCATACGTACCGCCCAAGCCACTACACGTGCTACCTAAACCACTATACGTGTCATCAGTATTGCCGGAGCCACTGCCCAGCACCACCTAGACACGCCACCCAAACCACCATCGATGTCACCCAGTCTATCACACACCATCACAACAAATACAGTAGCATTGTGCTGTTGCCTACTCTACCATCCAATCCTCGCCTAATGTTGCTACTCCATTGCCTAGTCGCCCACTCCACTGCTTAGTCACCTCACGTTATCACCCACTTCATCACCCAGTCTCCCCATGCTGTTGCCCACTCCACCGCCTAGTTACCCTATACTATCGCCTATACACATGCCTATACTTATGCTCGCTTTACACGTCGCCTAGCATTGCCCAGTTGTCACCTATTATTGCCCTCGCTCACCCACTATCACGCCTACAGCGCTCGTGTCTTGCTTAGATCCACACCCACCATCGCTCAATAAGCCCATGATCGCCTTATGCAAGCCCACTCTCACCCAACCATCACCTAGCCTTGCCCACACGCTTGCCTAACATTGACGCAATCTAACCCAAGTAAATTTTCAGTAATTTTTAATTATTATTTTATATTATTTCATTAATTTTTATTAATATTTTTAGTTATTTTTTTCCTTTATTAATTTATTTCTTTTGTTTAAGTATAGTTTTTTTTTTGTTATTATTTATTTTGTTGCAATTTTTTTTAGTTGAATTAAGTTTTTTTGAAAAATCATGTTTTTTAATAATAAAAAATATTTTTAACATGTAGTGGTTTTAAAAAAAATAAAAAATCTTATATTGAATTTTGTTTTCAAAAAAATTTAGTTAGTTAGGGTTTTTTTTATTTAATTCGGAAAAATTAGATTTCTTAGGTTTTTTTTTAAAATAATAAATTAATAAAAAATGTAAACTTGGCTTAGTGTTCAAAATAAAAACAACCTACCCATTAAATATTTTATAAAAAAGAATTATGACTAGTTTGAACCTGATTAGCGAGTACGTAGACACCTTCGGAGCAATCGTATCAAAATAATTTTTTTTTTAGAAATTTGTAATAAAAAATAACAAAAAAATCATTTTCAATTACATTTTGTGAACTTAGGTATATTTTTAATATTTTTAGAAAAATTACAAAAATAAAGCTCATTGATTTTCTTAATTTTCACATGGTGACTTAGTCTTAATAAGTTAGGCCCCGAACCGGGTTTTCTGGTTCAATTTTCTAAAAATTAATTTTTTAGAATATTCACAAACTAGTAGTCGAATTAAGGGTTTTCTAGAAAACCCTAATTTTTTTTTTTTACCAGTTAAACTGGTTGGTGACTCCAATTTTTTAAAAATTATTTAGAAAAATATTTCCTTTATTTATTGTCGAGTAATTTATATTAACCGGACTAGACTTAATATAAGTTAAATTAAGGAAATCGAAATGGGGCTCGACATTGCCAAATTGCTAAAGGTTGGACTAATGGATGGCTATTCAAAGCATCTGGTGATATATCTAATGAGGGAATGTGAGAACCTCTAGCTAATTTGAGCATGGAGACATGAAAAACATTGTGAATCCATGTATATATGGGTAACTGAATTTCATATGCACAATCTCCTAATCGTTTAGTAATAGGAAAAGGCCCATAGTACTTCTTAGACAGCTTATGATGTCCTTGCTATGCTAAACTCAGTTGTTTATAAGGTTGAAGCTTGACAAACACCAAGTTCCTTACCTTAAATTTTGCATAAGTTCTCAACTTATTTGCATAAAACTTCATACACTTCTAGGCCTTTTCTAAATTGTTTTTAAGCATCTCTAACACCTCTTCCCTTGTAGCCAATTCAGTGTCCACTTCTTCAATTGAAGAAGTACTCTTAAGATAATGAACCAGAGTTGGAGGTTTGTGTCCATAAACCACTTCAAATGGAGTAAACCCAATACCCTGATGAAAAGAAGTATTATAGGCCAATTCAGCTCATGGTAAAAACTTCACCGATTGTTCAAGTTTATCTATCACAAAACCCCTTAAATATTATTGAATCACTTTATTTAAAGCCTCAATTTGACCACCACTTTATAGATGGTAGGCATTGCTCATATTTAACTTAGTGCTACTCAAAGGAAACAACTCCCTTCAAAATCTACTCAAAAAAATAGTATCTCTATCCAATACTATAGATCTTGGGTAACCATGATGCTTAACAACCATATACAAAAACAAATGAGCGACTTAGTAGCATTAAAATGAGTGTCCAAGGCTCTTAAATGACAATATTTAGAGAGCCTATCAACTACAACCAACATGACTATGTAACCTTAAGATTTAAGCAGGCATGTAACAAAATCCATAGAAATATCCTCCTACACTTGATTCGAAATTAGGAGAGGATGTAAGAGCCCTACTGGATGTTGAGAAATATGCTTAGTTTGTTGGCAGATTGCATACCTAGTAGCAAAAACTTCAACATGATGTTTCATCCCTTTCCAATAAAAATCTACCATTAATCTCCTATATGTCTTGAGAACTCCAAAGTGGTTAGATTGAGGAGTGCAATGGTATTCCATAAGTAATTGAAGCATCAATTGTGAAGTGGGCATTAAGAATAAGTGATGTTGGTAACAAAGAAGACCATTATGCCACTATACTAGCCACTTTAAGGGAAGCCCTTCAAATAAATCCTTGATCACCTTTTAAAAGGTTAGAATTTAAGTGTATTCAGCTTTTAATTGATCAACAATATTAAAGCATGGCATTGTAATAGCCAAAAATGAGGAATCATGCTGCCTAGATAAAGAATCCGCTACTACATTCTCCTATCCTGACTTATACAAAATTGTATAGTCATACCTTAATAATTTGGTCAAATACTTGTGTTATTCAAGGTTGGAAATAACTTGTATCAGTAACTCCTTAATACTTTTGTGGTTTGTCTTAATAACAAAATGGACACCCAAGAGATTCTATCTCCATTTCTTCACTGCCTCAACTATGGCATATAAGTCCCATACATACAATGAAGCCTTCAATAGGTGTCTAAGTAACTTCTTATTGAAATATGAAATAGGATGTCCTTCTTATAATAGTATAGCACCTATCCTATTACTAGAAGCATCTGTTTCCATAATAAATTTCTTTGAAAAATCTAGCAAAGTAAGTATAGGAGCATTAACAAAGCATGCTTAAGTCTATTAAATGCTTCTAAGCCTCCTTTTTCCATTAAAATTTGTCTCGCTACAACATAGCAATCAATGATGTAGCTAGCATGACATGTCTTCTCACAAATCATCTATCATATTGAGATAGGCCTAAAAACGCTCACAATTGCTTGACATTCTATAACTCAAGCCATGCCTGAATAGCATCCACCTTGCCTGGTTTCGGTCGCACACATCCTCGACTCACAATGTGGCCCAAATACTCAATAATAGGAACCCCAAATGTACGTTTACTCTTCTTAAGAAATAATGTATTGTCAGCCAATATCTGTAATATAGTAGTTAAACGTGCAACATGCAACTCCAATGTAGTCTTTTAAATGAGGATATCATTAAAGAACATAGTGACAAATTTTTGCAAGTATGGTTGGAAAATTCTCATAACAGCTTAGAATGTTACGAGAGCATTACTTAATCCAAAAGGCATCATTAAGAATTCATAATGACCCTCATGAATCCTAAAAGTTGTCTTTTCCACATCAAAAGGAAACATTCTAATTTGGTGATAACCAGATCTAAGGACCAACTTAGAAAATAAGGTAGCACCCCTAAGTTTATCCAATGGTTCATCAATGGTGGGAATATGGAATTCATCCTTTATCGTAGCTTCAATAAGAGCCTTATGGTCAATAACAAAATGCCAATTACTATGCTGAATAATGCCTTGTTGCAACATTTCTTATACTTGCTATTCAATTTCTTGCTTCTAAAAATGCGGATACCAATATGGCTTAACATTGATAGGACCCTTCCCCTCTTTCAAATGAATACAGTGTTGGATGGTCCTTAACGGAGGAAATGATGATGGTGCCTCAAAGAGATGAGAAAATTTGCTCAATATGTTGTTTAGTAATGTATTGCCGGTAGTATTGTCTAAAGAATTTTCCACTATCTAAGCCTTCAACTAAAAATATGATGCAATTGCATCCTGAACAATCAACTTTTCAATTGTGGATATGAAATCTAGGAACTATCTACCCTTATTCCATGTAATGTCACTTGATGACCTTCTTTTTGAAAAGTCATAATCAATTTACCATAAACAATTGTGATGGGGCCTGTCAGGACCCTAAAGGGGGCCTAGTAGGATTAACTAAAATTTTCATAACATGTGTGCACCCATGATATGAAAACCGTCTTGCAAGTCAGAGATTGCAAGACTCTAAATAATTAATCGCTAAGGTTACTGATTTTTAAGTAATCAATTTACTGTAGAATACAAATATAAATAACTATGGGTATCCGTTATCCCACAGTTCCTCAGAACCGCAGAGAATCGGTATCCCCTACCAAATAATAAGACAGGATATACTAGCATTATAGTAAGGTTTAATAAATAAATATTTTCTACAAAGGATGTCTATGTATCATCTAAAAAGTACTCAGCTACTTCTAATACTAATGTACATATCTTCATCTCGCACTCAGCACTCGAGACATATCCCAATCCCATCGTATGTAAACCTGCAAAGAAAACTAAGGAGGAATGAGCATAAAACAGCTCAGTGAGTTCGTTCCTCACCACCACCGATCAAGCAAGTTTTCACACATTATTATCACACATGCAAGCAAGCTATCTACATACATAATGAATGCAGGCGTGATGAATGCAAACAACACATCCATAGGAGTCCGGAACTATGGAAGGTGTAGAATTACGTCGTCCATACTTCGATTATCCCCTGTATTTACCCGCACAGGGCACCTCAGCTTACCCGCAGAGGCTACCTAGGGGCACCACCCCACTAGGCAAAACTCGACTATTACCCTAGTCGAGAAAAGAGTTTCAATCCAAATAGGGGGAGTCCGAACTAGGACTATCCACCCTCTAAGGCCCCTCGGGTACAAACATGCGAGTCCTCTCACAACAAAAAAAAAAAAATAACCAAGGCCTTTCAGGCACAATAAAGCGAGTCCTCTCGCTATCAAGTAGAGAACCCATGCTAGCTTTGCCTTAACATTAAAAATACTATTTATGGCTCCACAAGCCCTTACAGAGATCATGCGAAAATTTGTTTAAGGTTAGAAAAGCTTTTGCCAAAAATACCTTTCTTAAGATTTTTGCAAGGCTAGCACTCTCCATTCATACCTTTACCAAGTCATAGACATGCGACGAGTAGAACCAGTTATTTGGGTCAGATATTTATATTTATCAATTTAAAAAGGTGATCATACAGATGATGGCATACAAATAGAACAGTCATTCAAACATACAAGGAATAGCAAACAATAAAACATCATACAAATAACACACACAAGCAAGTAGCAGGTCATCAGAACTCCCTCACCTGAATTATTGCTCATTCTCCAAGCCTTTAGGGTTTCCAAGACTCGATATCGAACGCCTAAATCAAAATGGTAAACCTTATAAGTGTTTTAAGAATTCAGACTCCTTAGTCAACTAAAAGTCTATTTTGGACGTTAAGACCCGTGTTTTACGATATGAACTAAATTTAGAAAAATTTTAACTATGAAAACTTAATTGCTCTTATTACTTATATTTATATCTTTTATTTATACTTAATGAGTTAGTTAATCCTTAAATCCTTATACTTAGAGGATTTTACTTTACTATTACTAATTCATGTACTTAATTAAGTATGATCTAATTTAGAAAGTGTATTAGGGTTTACTAATTTAGGATCCTAATTATGTTACACTCTTCTTCTTTTCTTAGTTTATAATCCATGCTTATGTCATGCTTACATCATCATTTGCTTATGTCATTGCTTATGTCATCTTTTGCTTATGTAATGGCTTATGTCATCATATACTTATGTCATCACTCACCTCATCATTTAATTACCTAAGCTTCACCTCATGCTTATGTCATGTCTTAATGTCTTATGTATACTTTAATTAAACTACTATGTACATATACCTTTATTATACTTATATGTATACTAGTATACTTGAACATATACTTATACATGTACTTATACTTATACCGTATTTATATATGTATACCTACTCATATACCTATACGGTCATATACGTATTTTTATACAAAAATTCGTATACCTAATCTTTTCCTTAAGAAAAGCTTCCTAATTCCATTCTTTTGTATTTTTATGTATGTATTTAGTGTAGTATACACATATATAGCTAGATATGGTCTTAATTCAAGTTATGTACATGATAAATACTCATGTACAAAGGTTTACATACATGTATTCTTTTAGTATTCCCTTATGTGCACATACTTATAAGCATATACTCATGTCTTCCTTTCTTCTTCTTCATAATTCCTAATTCCTACACTTAAAGATGGGAACTTTGCTCCCTCTTCTTCAAGACAAAACTAAACACATAACTACTTATCTAATCTACCTAATTAACTAACTAATGAATAACATAAACCAACATAAAGTAAGTTAAGTACATACCTTTAGATGTGTTGAATTTAAGGAGGCAAAAGGTGAAGAAATGAAAGTGAAAGGGAAGGGGAAAGCTCACGGCATGGAGGAGGATTTTTGTTTTGTTTCTTTTGTCTTTGTTTTGCTTATGGAAGAAGAAGAATGGTGGGGTCTACAAGGGAGATGTATGGACGGCAACAATTGAAGAGAAAGAGAAGAGAAAAAAATCAAAAGAGAAGATAAGAAAAGCCATCATGAAAGAGTAGATATTTTCTTAATCTTTTGGTCTTTTGTTGACTTTTTAAAGTGTTGACTTTAGTCAATATGTGTTGACTTGGTCAACCCTTTGACTTTGGTCAACATGCATTATCTTGGTCAACATTCCTTAAGTATGTACAATTTTGTGCACATAATGTAGTAATTAAGGAAAATTAAGGGAAAAATGAAGGAAATGAGAGGAAATGAGGTATTTGATGAATTGACTAGTAAACATAGTTGATGAGGTCTTACTTTAGGTCTTTTTAACTTATATATCTCATTTGATAAACTACTTTAGATAACAAGTGCAAAAAGTACTAATTTGGGTATTAAAGTTCACTACATGTAACCTAATCTTCAACTATAACCCTAACTCTAAGTGAGATTATCCTAATCATATACTTAAGACATAAATGTAATCTATGATTCATTATCTTAGTTTCTAAGGGATCATTTAAGCATTCTAAATGTTTATGCATGATTGAGGGTTATCTTCAGTCGTTTACCGATGAAATGGCAAAATATGGAGGATATATTATCACTTAGGGTTTTAAGGTAAATTATGGTGAATTAGTGCTTTTATATCCTTAAAGTTATGGTTTTAGGGTTCTTATTACTTTAAGGCACCATCTCTAATGTTTTTACACATTTAGGGTTTCATATATTCTTACGCGATTAAATCTTCGATTGTCATCTTAGGGTTTTGATAAGGTTCGAGGTTTTAGGGTCTTCGTATGTAGTTAGGGATTCAATTGATGATTTAAGGAGCTTCGTATCCACTTTAGGTTTTGGATTGAGATTTTTATTAGTTTTAAATCTCACTGGCTCTTTTGAGTTCGAGAAATCATCTACAGTTTACATGTTTGTTTCTATACTTAGAAAGCTAAATTCGCGGGGTTTACAGGGCCAAGCTCTTATAACTATTGTACTCCAAGCACTACATCAGCTCCCTAAATGCGAAGTACATAGAATGTATAAGTAAAAATCATTCCTTGAATTCCCAATTGTAAATCTAAACATTTACCTTCATAACCTAATTTTTAACCATTCCCTAATCATAACATAGAATTTTAGAGAAGGAAAAATAGTGATGCCTAAATGTTTAGCCAATCTAGTTTGCACAAAATTATGTGTATTGCCCGTGTCTACTAAATTTGTAACATCATGCCCTTTAATGCTTCCTTTAAAATGAAGTTTACAAGGAATAGCCTCACCTAATAGCGCATGGCAACTAATAGTTGCTAAGTCTTCCAATAAAGTAGTTACTTCATTGGTAATGCCATGATCTTCTTCGTCCTCAAAATCATTGTCATGGTCCTCTTCTAATAGTAACAAGAATTTATCTTTGCACTTGTGCCCTAGATGATACTTATTATCACAATTGTAACACAAACCTTTCTCTCTCCGAGCATTCATCACTTCTTGTGTCATTCTTTTAATTAGCAAAGAAGGTTTAACAATACCTTTAGGGGTTTTGTTGAAAGTTTTCACATTATTATTAGTAAAAGTCTTAACATATTGAATAAAAACAGAATATTTAGCTCTCGAAAATGATGAGGTTGGTTTGTAAGTAAATTGAGATTCTAAATATATCAACTCATGCATTTTAGCCAACCAACTAGCTTCTAAAGTAGAAGTTGGACGAGCAATCTGAACATCCTTTCTAATGTATGGTTTAAGACTTGATACCACAAAGCAACTAACACAAAAGCTGTTAGGTAAACCATGTATCTTATTAGAATGTTCTTCAAACTGTGTTTGTTAATCAACTATCCTCCCTCACTATGTTATCTTGGCTAATAGGCCTTATACATCTTCAAATTTTGATAAACTAAATCTTGATTACAAGGCTATAGTGAAATGAAACCAAGATTTTAATTGATTGTTTTGATGCAACCATTGATACCAATTCAAGGCTTTATCCTCCATTATAAAAGATGCAATGGTCACATGCCAAGCTTTAAGTATGTGATGAAATTCAAAGAATTGAGTAGTTTTGAAAATCCAACCATCAAGATCATGTCCATTAAATTTCAGAATTTCTAACTTGATGCCTTTGAGAATATTATCTGATGACACCACCTTTGAAGATGATGATATACCTTAAGTCCCCTCTGCAATGCCAGCGGTATTCTAATTTAGATTTTTCTCAATCATCATCGAATGCAACTAAGATAATCGTTTAGCAAGCAATTCAAATTTATCATTCATATCCTTTTGTATTGACACAATCTTCTCATCTAAAACTGCTACTTGAGTAAAATTAGTCACAGTGAAAGAAATGTTCCAAGTAAGATGAAAACGAGAGCGCCAAATGATAGACCTTTCTTTTAAAGGCCCAACCCACTTTCTGTAAATATCTAAGTACAACAGTACTTAGGGTTTTATCTCTATCATAAAATGATTAGACTCTCTCTCTCTCTCTCTACTTCCAAATTATCCTAAGATAAGTCTGAAAACCCTAACTTGTTCTCTTCTCTCTTCTTTATGTTTGTTCAATACCATATAGTAGCCTAGAACGAATATTAATCTTGTTCTTAACCTTGTATAGGTATAGAAAGTAGTCACTTTGAGCGGATCGGGACTCCAAGAGAGGAAAACTCTCGATTTCAATGATCATAACTTGTTTTTCTTATTACTATCATCTTCTTTTTATATGTGTATATAGATCTGTTAGTTAGAGTTAGATTTGTTATGATTTTAGTACTTTCTAGTTGTGATTTATTACATCTACTATTATTTGAACACAAACTAATTGCTTGTTACAATTGCTACTGTTCGTTTTACAATCAATGCTTTTCCCAATATGAAATCCTTAAACTTCTTGGGTTTCTTTAGTATTCTTTATTTATTAGTCATAACAAGACCCTTCTTTTTTGAGCCACAAAAATCCTATTTACAAGATCAGTTCTTTCTCAAGCCACCAAATTTTTATCTATCAACTAATAAGTGAATTTATCTTATAAATTTAAATATGTTATTTAATCTTAATTTCCATATATATGTTTATGCCAAGATAATTATTATTGCATCAAGTGTGTGAATCTTAGATAAATTTAATGTACATTTGTCCATATCAATTGAAATAAATCTATTTTGATTTTCATATATATCTTTCATTTTCTTTCAAGTTTGTTGTATTTTAACTCTTAAAAAAGTTATTGGTCGCATAACACATTGGTAGTCCATGAAAATTATATAGCAAAAAAAAAAAAAAAAAAAAAATTCAAGTAATTAAAACAAAATAAGTAAAAGACCCATAATGAAATTAATTTATCAAAATGAGTCCAATCTCACAAAAATGTTTTTTTTTTTCTAATATAATAAGAAAATTTCTATTACAATTGAAGAAAAAGAAATAATAAACAAGGAATTAGGTTACATTAACCCGTTTATGACCAAGTATAGCACTTATGGATATGTATATAAATCTGTAGGTAACCCGTTTAATCTTCAGATATATTAAGAAGATATAATATGAGTATGTATTTATGCATGTACTCATATTAAAATTTATTGATCATTCAAGTTATACAAAAAATTAGTACCCTCAACCAAATAACGACACCAAGGAACCATTCAATACTTGGAAATTTAATGAACTTAATGGATTAAGTGTCAAAACTAAATACTAGTAAGTATCTTAATTCATACTATAAACTTAAATCTTATAGCACGATTGATTATAGATAACTATTACAATATATTACAATGACTACTCCTTTTCCTAGAGGACATTTGAATGAAAAGAATGCGAAACACTCTATACTTGGAGTCTTGACTCATCTTATTTTTTAGTAACTTACAAGAAAAGGCTATGAGGGCCACTACTCAGTGCATTCATCTTTCACTACTATCATTTAAATAAGTTATCAAGCATTAATTAGCAAAACATGCAATCCTAATTATACATGAATTGAATGCATGCATGGTGAATGTAAGCAACATATTGATGAGAGTTTAGAACCATGGAAGGTGTAGAATGGTAGTCTACACTTTGATTGTCTCACCTCACTTAACTACATAGGGCACCTCATCTTAATTGTATGAGCTTATTTGTAGGTTTAGTCTTAACAGACAAACACAATGCTTAACTGTCCCCAAGAAAATAGCTTAAGATTGCCACTTAAGGGCTAACTCAAATCAATAATAGCAACTTGGTGCTTAACCTCACTCAAGGATAAAACTCAAATTATTCATATTTGCTTAACACTTAATCGCATATAAGGAAAATCATCTCAAGTCGATAATGCCACTTGTGCCTCAATCATTAGAGTGTTCATAAGTTGCGATATACACTTGCACTTATACTGATTTTTCAAAAGGCAACTTCAAAGAGCACATGCTAGATTTTACAATAACTTTTTTTTTTATAGAAACAATTCTAAAATATTCCATGAAGCTTAAATCTCCCTACCCTTTTCCTAGGAGTTTAGACACATGCAATAAGTATGTCTAATTATTAGGATATTTAACTTACCAATTATTTAGCTAACCATATAAATGATAGCATATAAAACAATCAATCATTTAGTAAGACAATTGATAACAATCAACAAGTAACACGAAAACATCAAACACATTGCAAATATCAAGCAGTAAGTTAATAGTAGATTGTAAGAACTCCATCACTTAGGCATCTTGTAGAGCTAGCTATAATAATTCACGAAGTAATAATAAATAAGGTTAAGGGACCTAGGATATAAGATATATAAAAAGAGCTTAGAATACTAAAAAGGAATAGTTTACTCTTTTTTGTTTTTTGTTTTTTCTAAGAAAGCTCACTCTATCCTAAAAATGCTATACGCTTGGTTTAACTAAATTTATCTTTACCTTCTATTTATTGTAACTTTAGTCGTTTTAGTCGTTACGTGCAACTTTAGTTCAATTTAAAGTTCATTATGGTTTATATAATCCATTTCAAATTGGAACCTTATGGGTGCATATCAAATCATAACTATATTAATATGTTCATTTTATGTTCTTATACTTACTTTACAAGTTATGTAATCTAATTAGTACTAAAGTGACTTAGTTTAGTTGTTTCCTTTTGAGTTTGGTTAATTACTCAATCATGGCCTGATTATCTTTTTATTTTTATTTACACTAGACTTTAGGTCCACATTATACTTTGATAAAATATTTATCTAAGTAAATCATTGGTATAGTAGTGTAAAGTAGTACAATAGGTTGTTTACATACATACAATTATTAACCTTATACTAATATTCTATTTATAGGTTATTTTCTACTTAAAACTCTATTTACATAGTAGACATATATAAAAGTTAGTTGTGAAAAAATGAAAACTTTTAAGCTAAAGGAGTCTTAAGCATATTGATAGTTTTCAATTATGTTAACTTAACTTGAATTGGCCATTATTTGGTCAATTTAAGTTGAAATCACATCTATGACTAGCCATGATAAAGATTTATAGCTAGTTTCTATTTCCATACCTATCTACCTGTCTTAAGTCTTTTAGGTGGTGTAAGTGTACAAAACAATTTCTATGCTCACTTAGGTTATTTCCTTTTTAAGGTTCATTCCTTTGTGTTTCATCAATGGGGTTTAATTAAAACCTAAGTTTAATTTACTTTTAGCTCTAGTAGCTAAGGATTTCAAGAGATGCTTCATTCCTTAGGTTCGTCTTATACTAATTAAAGCTTCTTTGATTCCCTATTTATGTAGTCCATGAGTAGGAGTTAAGGTCTTTTTAACTTTTTAACTCACAACAGAACATATATCCTTTTAGGAGTTATTTAAAGTCTCTTTTGCCAAGAAAAAATTACGAGATAAATTATCGTCTTAGCATATGGAATAAATGACTAGACATGATGGTGGTTCAGTTCAAAAGGGCATGAAAGCATCTTATTTACTTTTACTCTCCTATGAATGTTTAGGCACTCTGTTTTGCAGAAATTCTAAAGTTTTAAACATGAATTGGTCATAACAAAATATATTCTCTTCTTAACCAATTGAAAGAATAGATTTAGGTTGCTAAAGACCTCCGAGACTTGGTGCAACAATTTTGAGGTTATATGAAAATGGTAGTTAAAATAAGATTGGTAGATAGGGAAGAGAGGTTAAAATAGAGGAGTCATATTTTAAGGGCTAATTTAAGGCCTTATTAGTTGAGCTTTGAGATGAAAATTTAATAACATAAACTATGGGATATTAGAAAAATTGAGAGGTAGAGCTTAGTATTTCAAGGTTTGTGTTAGTCGCAATAATTTTTTAGATTTTGGTTGACGAGGTTAAACTTTACGATTGAATTCCATATGATTAGATCGGTTGTAATTTGCTTGAATTCCTTTTGTTATTGAGTATGATCCACTTGCTAAGGGTCCCAAGTCTTATGTATTCTAATGCTTGTGCAAATTTAAACCTAAGTTAACATATACCAATTACTCATATGGTTCATTGATTGGTGTTTTAATATATCAAGTATAGTCATATAGGTACATATGGACATTCTTAGTTCATCTTAGGCTAAATTCACATTATTGGTACATCATTGTTTTATTTTGTTAATAATTATGAGTTAACATCAAATTTATACATACATTAGGGTGCTATATGCTAAGTTCAACAAGGACAAATTTGTAAGCAAATTAGAAATTTAAGCCATTTGTCAATTCTAATTGTAGTTTAATCTAAGGCCCCTTAATGTAATTATAATTAGGGCTTATAAACATTCCTTAAATTTTACTTTTCCTCTTTGATTATCAGTTATTGGTCCAGATGAACTAATTAAGAATTGGGTGCAAATCCATAATAAGCATATCGAAATTGAGGGGTTGAATTGATTGTTACCATAAAAACTCAAATGTTTAAATTTTTTCCCACTTCTTATTGTTCAAAATTATCACAATTACTAAACTTGCTCTTATGTTCTGACATATTAAAAACTAGCAAATTTTGATCATGGATTTGCATATGAAAGCCTCAATAATAACTTTTAATATGATCTTTCCTTTAATTCTCTAAACTTTCATATTTAGTCTCTAATCTATTATTTCTATGCCTTATCTATTATTTAACTTTTCTTGCTTACTCTAATACTTAGTCTTCTAAACTTATATGATCCTAATCCTTAAAACTATTTGTGCTTCTTAACATCTAAACACATAGTGCAAACACAAATTATAAAGTATATATGTAACAAAATAAAAAGGATTACTGATAAAAGAATTAGATAGCAACTTATGGAGGTTCCTCCTTATGAATTAGTCCTCTCTTCCAACACCTGGTATTAAGGATTTGGTATTCTACACTAGCTTACTTCAATATTTGGGAAAAATCAAGATGAGATGCAAAGTCTCTCTCACTATTCTTGAACAACTCTTCCACTAAGTTTAAAATAATTTAGGTACTCTCTTGAGAATTATAATATGATTACTAACACTTCAACTCAATTCTCACTATTAACAAAGATAATAAACATTCACTTACTTCGTTTCTCATTAGAATGTACTTTGCTCAATTCTTGTTATTTTTTAATGTTCTTGTTGTGTCTCTTATGTTCTTCGTCTTTAATCTTTATATAAACTTGGAGATCAATGTTTAAATGTTATATATCTAGTAATAACTATTTTCTCTTCAAATTTTTAATCTCCTTTATTGAATTATCTTCAAATCTTCTTTACTATCATTCAATATTCATTATCTGGACTTTCTTTTTTATTGTTCTTTAAATATGGAATTTTTAATCTGTCTTAATCTATAATTCCCATAAGTATTTCTTTCCTTCATGTTTACGTTATGCTTTGACTATTAACTTCTATCGCATGCCTTAAGCTTCCAAATGATCATTTAACTTTTATTGTCAATTAACTCTCTAAACTTGTATTACTTCTACAAACTTGTTTTGGTTCTAGGTTCTTATAGCTTTTGAACTTCTGTGCTTCTAAACAACTTGTATAGCTTTTGAATTTCCATTCTTCTCTTGTCTTCAAAAGTTTACTTCTATTTGGTCAGACTTTTCTTTTCTTCCTTTATCATTTGTTTCTTTCTTTCTTTTTTTTTATATGACGGAAGGGCACTATCGTATTGTAATCGACCACTTCCAAACACATGAACTACCTTACAAGACTAACTTGTGCCATGTGGATATCCCAAGAAGTATCTACAGTGGGATGTAAGTTGTCATGAATATGTTTTAAACCTCAACTACTAAGCCAACCCTTGGGGGTTTATCATTTGTTTCTTTGTTTTCTTCTTTTGAAATATTTTTATCAACGTGATTCTGATCATATATTTGCTCCCAATTTTGATCATCATTCAAATAATCTCTACATCTTGATAAGTCATTTAAGTTTCTTTATATCTTATCGAAAATTCTTTTCTTGTTTTTATGCACTTAATGGTTTGATTGGTAATATTAAGCACATACATATTGTTATCATCAAAACAACCTTTTGTATATCTTCCTATAATCTAAGCATGTTAAGTAACTTCTTAAATCTCATATATCTAGCCTAACTTTTTGTTTATTTTCCTTAACCCGATACATTGTGAACCCCATACCCATTTAGTATGGACCCTTTGCTAAGAAATAAGAAAAACACGACTTTTGTATTAAGTTTGAAATAGCCACTTAACTAGGGTCAAGAAAAAGGATAAGTTAAAATCAATTAGGTGAAATGATCCTAGTTCCTAACTTAGCGACTAATTTATGGGGAAATCACTTATTAAAAAGATTTCCAAAAACTAGAGATTTTTTAGTTTAGAGGATAACCTATTTAAATCTAATAGTTATCATCTTAACTTTTTGAACTTAGAATCTATTTCTTAAAATACCCTTTTATTATATTTGTTTTTTTTATATACATATATATTCATTTTAAAAAAAAAAAATTTCTTTTTTGGTTTCCCTATCAGAATTAAGCCTTCATAATTCCTTTTTTAGAAAAGATTCAGCAACTTATTTGATTTTATACTTGCAAATTGTTAAATTTTATATTTTTAGCCAATTGTTTTATTTTCATCTTTTAAATTTGAAATCTTAACATTCAATTTTGAGAATGCACTTGAAAGCTTTTCTATTTCATCATACACATTATTAGGCATACTTTTATTATTAGAATCAGGGTTGCAATATACTTTACGATTGGCTATCTAGTATAGATTTAATTTAATTTTTTTTTTCGCTTCTTCTAAATCTTTAGTTTCTAATTTTGGTGGTTCATTAACGATGCTTCTTTCTTCATATATTATACTTAATTCCTCCCTTATATCTTTGGTTGCTTCATATGAAGAAATTGAATTAAAATAGGAAGGGGATATAATACTTAAAAGAAAATATTTTACCCTTAAGTTGGCATATATATTCTTTATATCTTTCACTTTTGTAATTGTATTTGAAATTTCTTTATCTCCTTTTTCAAGAATGATTTATGCTTCATAATTTACTACCTAAACATATGCTTCCATCCTACGCTTTCATAAAGCAAATCAGTGCCATCAGAACAAGGAGCATTATTCAGCATTCGACTAATTTTTATTTGAACCTATCTCTTCCCTTTAAAAAAAATAGTTGAAAATTAATATTTTGCTCTTTATTGAAAAAGAATACTTGATATCACACTAATTTTTTGTCTTAGTGAATAATCATGAATTAGGGGCTAAATTGATTATTGCCAAACTTAAATATTTTTCACAAAATTAAATACAATCCTTTTTAATTATGCCTTAAAAGCCATATAACGTAGCTTTATAAACATATATAAAAAATTAATGAATAAAAGTAACAAACTATTGAATTACTTGATTATGTAGATTATCATTAATCAATTATTTAGAATATATTATTTAGAATTATTAATAAATCAATTATGTAATTATTATTTAATTATAACACTTGACTAATATGGACATTATAATTGTACTTTTGATATAGATAGCTTATAATGGATAGAGCTATTGCTTTGCTGCTCAATGAGAGGTTTTTACTCTCATCTAATAAAAAAATAAAAATTGTTTTCCAAATAGGTTTAACCTAACCTAGTTTCCTATCAAGAAGAGAGTAGTCTTTGCTTATACTCTTTATAATTAAATATAGAAAAACATGCTACAAGATTGACTTTCTCTTCTTCTAAGTACACAAATCTTACTCTTAAACTACATATATATTATAACATTCTATAATCTTGTATCCACATGTAATTTCATCTTGATTTACATATACATACATTGAAAATTTCCAACAATTGATTTCAAAGCTAAGTGGGTATAAATTATGGCTGTTGTTCTTGTATTTATCATGATTAGATTAGAATTTATGAACCTTAATTTTGTTGGTTTGATTTTTGAAAAAATTAATAAGTTAAATTAGGTTTTTCTTCATATATGTTTATGTACCATATACGTCAATAACCTAAAAAAAAAAAAATGCTATTCATGATTAACTTGGATGATTTTTCTTTGGGTAATGCAACTTGATTGGTTGCTTGTAGTGTTTATAATTATAAAAAAGTGGTTTTTGACTAGCTAGACATAAAGTTATGAACTTTTCTAAAAAATCAAGTTTTGTTTTGTTTATGTCTTGTATGGTCAAATTTAATAGGAGAGATAATTTCATGTTCAAGATATTTTCTTGAACATGAAATTTAGTTGAATGCTATAAAAGAATTAAAATAATATTATTGAATAGCTTCTATTCAACTATGTTTTTTTTTTCCCTGTAATTCTTCATTTGCAACAACTTTGATGGACAAAAGAATATAAATTAAAGTAATTTTATTCAATCTTTTTTCCAATTAATAATTCAATCTCTCTACCAACATTATTCCAAAGTCTCATACCATAAAATTATAAGTTCTTGGTTGTCACTTAAAGTCATTGCAAGAAAGAAGACTGCATTTTACTTATTGCAATGACAAAAACTGGGCATTTGAAAATATGCAAATCTAATCAATAAATTTTCCAATAATGAAAGAAAATAGAGAAAAATAAAATATAATAATATAAATTGATGCCTTGCATTACTGATGATTATGAGGTGATTTATGCAATCCTAAGGAATCTATCAATTTATCTATCAGTAGCAATACAATTATTTATTTACTAATATTGATCTTTGTTCTTTTTTGTCTATCAATTTCTATCCTAATAATAATAGAATTATTTTACTTATTGATATGGTTTGAATAATAGTATCAGTTTTGATTTATTTTGTAATTTTTTAAATATTATATTTTTTGTGTGAATCTTAGATTGCCATTAGAATGTAATTAAATTTGAAAGTGCATATGTATATAAAAGCAACATGTATGATTATATTTCAGGTGCTCATATGTGATTAAATACACTATACTAATTTGGATAAAATTTATTTGAATAGTTGCCATAAAAGTGATTTATTTGTTTAAACTTATATAATTGCTTTATGATTTATATCATGGCTTTAATCTTAAAATATATCACTTGCCGAAGAGGGTATTTATATTTTTAAAATTTTTGAAATGAAGTGAAGTACATATGGGTCTAGAAAATTTATCTCCTAAAAAAGAAATCTTCAAAAGTTTGTACATTTTATTGGTTTGCTTCACATAATAAATCTTAATGCATGTTGCATTTTGCCTAAAGGGGTCTATATGTGATACACTGGACCCTTGAAATAATTAAAGCGATTTTTTTTCTTTAAAGGGAAATTAATTATTTGCCAAAATAAAAGGGTTTGTATATGATATAGTTAACTTTGGTGTGAGCAATAAATATTACTATCATTAAAACTTTCAAAGTTGCTAATTACAAGAAGATATTGAGTTTGCTTTGGTGGATTGCTCTTGTAATAAAATCCTTTGTTTTATGGATAGACAAATCCTAATAGATTGTATCCATGCGCTTTGCTCTATTCATTAAATGTTTTAATACCAAAAATAAGAAAAGTCCTTGTTGATTTCTTACTTTATATAAAGCTTTCAGATGACTACAATTCAATAATATCTAATAAAGTAAAATCTTATTTAGTACATATTACTAATTGGCAATGTTAACTAGGTCGATGTATGTTGTAAGGTACATGAATTGACACAATCCCCATATTCTACCTTATTGTTTTTTTATTATTCATGCAATGCTTATGGAATTCATTTGATTTCAATGCCTTATTATGCATGATATAACTTATCATATTTTGTGGGACATAGTTTTTACTATTTTGTATAATCGTGAGCTCATCTATCTTAGGTATAATTACGAAAAATTTTGTGTAAATTAAATAATTTAATTTCTTTTAATTATAATTTATATTCATTAATAATAATTATACCCTACTAATATGTTATTATTGATATGATTTGTTGTTGATACAATGTACCATTAATTTTGTTTTTATGCTAATTTTGTTTAAAGTACCTATTGCATTGGAATTTTGGTGATGTGAGATTTGTGTATTATATCATTATATTTTTTGTTTATTATGACTTGAGAAGTGAAGTCACAATAAGTAAGATATTTGTATTAAGAGTATGTTTAGCTTTGTATATGGAATCGTTTAATTCTCTAATTGCATAATAACAATGTACATAGTAAATGTTTTCTTTATTGACTTGATGCTAGCCTCTTTGCAAATACAAATAATTTTTGTGAAAATGGGACAAACTTTGAGAACTAAAGAATAGTAGGAACAATTTAAAAATTTTTGTCTTATTTGTTGATGACATGTTTTTTGCTAGTAGTTATGTTAAGCTTTTGGTAGAGATAAAAGAGATTTTATAATAGCTACTTTGACATGGACCTTTGTAATGCTTTGGTTGTTTTAGGCATCCAAATTTATCATGATAACTTTCTTAGCATTCTTGGCTTGTATTAGAGAAAGTATATTGAAAAATTCCTCGAGTAATTTAACATACATTCTTACTCTCATGTGCTATACCTGTTCAAAAGGGTAATAAACTCTCTAAATTTCAATGTCCTCAAAATATTAAAAAAAAAAAATTTGAAGAAGGTCTCATATGCTTTCGTTATTGGCAATTTGATGTATGCTTAAGTTAATACTTGTCCCAACATCGCTTTTGCTATTAATGCTTTAGGGATATGCTCGAACAACTTAGATTTGGATCATTGGAAAACTATAAAAAGGTCATGAGATGTCTATAGGGCACTAAGAATCATATATTTACCTATAAGAATTCTAATTAACTTTAGGACATTAGCTATTCTAATCATGATTTTGTATGCTGCCTTAAAGACCAAAAGTTTATTTTTTGTTTTGTTTTTATATTGGCAAAGGAGCTATTTTGTGAAAAAGTATCAAACAGACTCTTATAGCTACTTCTACTATGAAAGTAAAGTATGTTGCTTACTATGAGATTACTTGATTTTTTGGCTTTCACATTGTTGAAAGTATATTTAGGCCACTTGTGATATATTATAAAAATATTGTTGTTATGCATTTTTGTTCGAACAACAAAAGCTCTTTTCACTAACAGCTCGTTCACTTCATTGAATGGAATGAAGGTGGAATGTAATTGGAATTTTGATGGAATGTAATAAGAGTGTAATACCTATTACTTTGTTTAGTTTGATTAATAAATAACTTAAAAATAGACACGTAATAAAATTTTAACGATTAAATTACCCTTGATCCATTTTTTTTCTCAAGTAATTCTAAAGTAATAGGTGGTGGTGATGGAAATTGATTGCGGGGGCAAAGGTGGTTGTAATGGTCGATGGCAACTGCAAGCAAAGGTGATGGTGGTGGTCAATGGTGGTAATGGCGGTGGCGGTTGCAGTGGCCAGGGTAACTACTTGGGGGGGGGGGGGGGGGGATAGGGTTATTGCGGTGGTGGTGACTATAGCAGTGGAGGTGATGATAACGGTGGTCAAAGGTGGTGGTAGTGGCGGTGACGATGACGATGGTGGGTGATGGTGACAACGGTGGCGATAGCAAGTAATGGTGGCGATGGCGGTAGCGACGGCGGCAGCGACAGTGGCAGCAGTGGTGATGGGTAATAATGGTGGTAACAGGGTGATGGTAATGGTGTTGATGATGACAGTGATAGTAACAGTAGGTGGTAGTCAGTAGTTAGTAATAGTAGTGGTGGTAACGGTAGCAAGGGCAATGGCAGCGGTGGTTATGGTGATCGATGATGGTGGTAGTCATCATTAAATTGATATGAGGTTAATTTTGGAAAAAATGTGAAATTTTGTTAAGAATTGTGATTCTTTAATTAAATCAAGGAATCCTTATTACTTGATTTCACATAATAAGGATTTCTAAGGAATTGCAATTTGAAGACAAAAAATTAAATGAATGCTGTAATAAGGAATAAGAATTGAATTCCAATTCCCCTTAAGTGAATAGGCATAAAAGTATTTTGATATAAAATATCTATTTGTTAAAGAGAACTTTCTAAAGTTTTGGACTTTAATTGAGCATCTTGCTACAAAGTAGATGTTGGTAGATCTACTGACTCAAGGCTTCACTATTCAAGTTTTTTTCCAATGTATAACTCATATGAGCATAGTTAAGTCTTTTGATGTTTAGGTAAGTGCGAGTTTAAAATTGTATATTTATTAATTATTATGAGATATGTATAATATGACGTCTCTTTTACTATCATACCTCTTATAGCATTATTGAGATACTTAGATCATTCTACAATGCATTTGGAAAGAAAGTGCATTAACAATGCATAAATTTTTAATGAAGATCAACAACGAAAACAAAATTCAAGAAATGCATAACTGTTTACTTGTTTGCAGATCAAACGCAGTCTGGTATGCATCCATAACATGTGTAGCATGGTACGTAGTGTCTCATGATATAGCCTACTTAGCAGCTAGTGGTAGGCCTTCCTGAATGGTGAAGTCGGACCTGGTCCGTAGTGTAATGTGGGGGAAATGATCCTATGCTCATATCTGCAGTAGTATGGCGGTGCCTCTTATCTCATGCACTCTTGATCGTATAAGCCCACATAGCTGACAATATAACTAAGCTAAACAAGCTAATCCCCAACTAAACGTCACAACATGTAGGAAATATTCCAAAATCGGTAGGAACATCATGTGAATAAGGGACAAAGACTTATCTGCAAATAAAAATCCACCAAACAACTACAAGATGTATGTACGGGTGTATCGACGAATGGTTTCAACATCTGCACTTGCAGGAAGTACGCTAAATCTGTCCTGTAACCAATGCAAACTAACATGTCCCCTTCTGCTAGTATTATCGGTAAGGTAGTCTCCAAGTAATCTCCTAGCTGCTTGAGGCCATACTAATTGCATATGCTTAGTCACTGTAGCCCCATTGATATAGAGACCAAACAGTACCTCTATGTTCTATAACGTGATCGTTATCTCCCCATGAGCCATATGGAAGGTATGGGTCTCGAGTCTCTACCTCTTGACTAATGCCGTAATGAGGTGATGATCAATCTGTATAAATGGTAGCCATATGACCCCTAAGAAACCAGCGTCGGCAAGGTAAGTAATGAAGCGATCATCTAATGGTATTTGTGACGTGCCCTTCCACAAGCTCGACTTTACTTGACGAACTGTAATGTGTTTGCCTCCCTGTAATATTAGATTCATTTTCATTACAACAGTAGAAAATTATTGAATTGAACAAATGAAAAGATAAATTAACATCAAAACATACTTGAAAATCCCATACGTCTTACGATCCATGTTGTCCCTATCTATGTAGTACCGATGGGTCATTCGGTCCTAGATCCATCTAACCTACAAAACAATAAAAAAATATGTTGTGTCATAGACTTATAGAAGCATAACATGATATGATATGTAATGTAAGAAAACAACACGTGTAAGTTAGTTTGTCTTTACCGTTTCTATTAAATTAAGGATACCTTCTCCTATTGTATCCTTCCATTTTACACATGCTACACCTGCTCTTATCAATAGGTTCCCTTAAGTCTATCTCCATATGGAATCTCTTCTTCCTTGGTTTACCCAAACCATGTTTCAGGTCCTCGTTGGGTATGAGGAATGGGTAATCGAGACAGGGCTAATTTAACTCATCACCTTTTGGCATGAAATGTCTAGCGTAAACATCTAACTAATGAGACCACGTATACCATACGCTAATGTACCGACCAATAGTAACTTGAATAGAATTAAGTGCTCTTATCGCATGTGAGCAGGGGATTCTATAGATTTGTCATTTCCTATACAAACATGTCACTCTATTCGTATCTACAATGTGTGTTCGATCGCCTTGTTTCATCATTCCATTTGGTTCATGCTTCTAACCTGTCTTTACGTCCCATATCCTATTTTCATAGTTATATTGCTTAATGGTATGAGCTAGACTTCGCCTGGCCTATGTTTTCAGCTTCTTTGCAACATACTTCGTATTCACTTGCCTTACATCCACTCCCTTCGTTACTTGTTCGACTCTTCTTTCCCAATAATTAATATAGTTGTAGAAAATTTTCTTGATAGGTGGAGTTAGGGATAATCCTCTATATCCTTTCAAAATGGCATTGTAGCTCTCAACGATGTTGGATGTCATATATTTAAACCGATAAAAACCATCATGGGACAACGTCTATTTGCTATTGTCAAATGGTGAAAGCCATGATGGTATGTCCTCCTTTACTTGCAACATTTGCTCCATTAAATACTTAAATTTCCTAGGTTGTACCTACATAACAACAGCAGTAGCCAACTTCTTGCACAGTTGGTTCTTATGCACTGTGTTGAAATTACTAGCGACATACTATATGCACCATCTCCAAACCGTAAATGGTTCCTTCCAACCAACTTTTGCTTTGTCGAGCACACTCTCAATGGTTGAGCGCCTGTCCATAATTAGGTAAATTATCTCCTCTCGACTACTGACTATGAATTGCTTCAATCTTTTGAGAAACTAACCCTATGTCTTCGCGGACTCCTTATCAACAAGCGTAAATGCTAACAGGACAATACAGTTATTTCCATCCATAGAACAAGTAATCAATAGTACATGACCATACTTCCCATACAAAAATGTGCTATTAATACAAACTACTAGTCGATAATACTTGAATGCGTGTATGTATGGACCAAATGTCCAGAAGACCCACTTCATTATCGAAACCACTAGGCTCAGGGGATCCCCTCCATCCCCAAACCACCTTAGTCCCAAGATTTGAAATCTTTATTGCATTCAACAAAATAGGAAGCTCATTGTACATTTTTATCCCAATTGCCATATACCATCTCCGTAGCCTTTCTCTCTGCATCCTAAACTCTCTTTCTAGTCACATTATAGCCAAACATGTTTAAAATGTTTGCCTGCAAGTCTGCAAACTTTATATCAGGATTCTCTTTAACATTATTGATGAAGTAATTAGCCATAAGTCTACTATCGATCTGTCTGTGGTCTTGCTTTACATCGGGGTTAACACATGTGTGTGGACCCTTAAGAATTGTTATGACAAATAGTCTCATAAACTTTTATATGATGCCCATAGCCTTTACTTGCATCTACTATCCTTCTTCTTGCAATAAACAGTCCATAGGTGCAGTTTTGATTGATCAACATGGTAGTCACAATGGTTATTGATGTGATATCTCTTGATGGTGTCAATGAGCTCATCCTTCGTACCGAAGTGTTGTTTGACAAATAAATCCATGCCGTCAACCAGGTTACTACTCTCTACCTCCATGTCCTCTTCGAATTCCACATAACTACTGCCACTGCCAATGTTCATATATGGAATTGAATCTCTGACCTTAGATGTTGACATCCCAGTTTGATTATATTGGGGAGTCATCCCTATCCCCTGGTTAGCAATAAAATGAGGTACAAATGGAATGTTGCTCGATATATATTTTTATATGGCCGCATAATCTACAGTATTTTCAACTTCTATAGTTTCTTCATCTACTTCATATTCAACACCTACGTGCTCTCCCTCAACATCAGTTGCAACTCCAATTAAATCAGATCTTCATCAGGGTCATAGCCTGGGTCATCTTGTAAGATTGACCTTATTTCTGTATCAATTGCCTCTTCATTCACACCGCCCTCACCAAAAGTAAGGTCTTCTACCGGATAAGTTTTTGGTCCATCATACATAAGGTTGCCTTCCTCGGTTTGTTGCACATAAGGTTGAGAAAAACTGAAAGACCTAACCCGTAAACTTCTATCAATTATACTCCTGCTGGGCTAACTAGAAGACCTAACATATATCTCTTATATCTAGTTTTCTCCAAATGCATCGACCATTTCTATGAAGTTTTCTACATCATCATCATCTGTAATGGCCATCAAAATATACAAAACACCTCCCTTATAATAACAAAGATGTCGATGAACAAGCTTAACCCTACAAGGATTAACTTTGATGCTCGTATAGATCCATTGGAGGAAATTGTTGAGGTTAGAATCCTTCCTCACTTTAACTTTTTCATCGAGTCCCTATCATATTATAGACCGTTACTTTTATTTACTATATTCCCGCCCACATATACAATTATCTTCATATAATTAGCCATTGACAACTTGTTGATTCATGAATTACAAAATTAGTAAAACCCATACGATTTTGTAAGGTTTGTAGTACCCATACAATTTCACTTCTCGATGGGGCATCTTATCACACACTATAACTGTAAGCTCCCATATGACTTCATTTCTCAATAGTACGTTTTATCATACACTATAACATTACATTATAACTGTAAGCACCCATACAACTTCATTTCCTGATGGGGTGTTTCATCGCACCTACACAATTTCACTTCTCGATAGGCCATTTTATCATATACTATAACTTCACATTATAATTGTAAGCACCTACACGACTTTATTTCTCAATGGGGCGTTTCATCGCACTAACACAATTTCACTTCTCGTTGGGGCATTTTATCATACACTATAACTGTAACCACCTACATGACTTCATTTCCTGGTGGAGTGTCTCATTGCACTTATATAATTTCACTTCTCGTTGGGGCATTTTATCATATACTATAATTGTAAGCACTTACATGACTTCATTTCCTAGTGGGGTATTTCATTGCATTTACACAATTTCACTTCTTATTGGGGCATTTTATCATACATTATAACTTCACACTATAACTATAAGCACTTACACATCTTCTTTTACCAGTGGAGCATCTCATTGCATCTACACAATTTTGCTTCTTGTTGGGGCATCACTAATACATCGATAAAATCACATATAATCTATGGGTTGTATATATATATATATATATATATATTTACGTAACCATACAACTTATATAACTATATATTACCATATGAATAATAAACAAAATTCAATATGCATAATACAAAAATATAAACACCAAAAAAATTATCATCTAATTATATTTCACATGAACAATATAAATATAACTATGCTAATAATGTAATTTGTATTTTAAAAAAAATTATTTCGAAATAAAGATGGTTGAGGGTTGCTTACAAATGGGTTGAGGAAAATAAGATAACACTATTGCTTGGAGAGAAAAAGTAAGGCTACGCTATCACGCCGAGAGAGAAAATAAAAGGTTTTGAGAGTTTAATGTAATTGGAGGAAGTGAGAATGATGGTTGAATGCCAAAATCGAGATATATATAAGGGGATGAAAGGCACACGCTAAAAGCACGCTTTCCTTAATACATTGAAGGCACGCTCTTGGCATGTACCTTTTGTGTAACTAAGAATGCATGTTCATAAAGTGCGCCTTCTGTTAAAAAAATGCATAATCAATGAAGGCGAACATAACGGACTATTTTTCCAGAACCTTCCATTTTGGTACATTTTTTCACAATTTTTACTATAGAAGAATAAAACTCCATTGCTAAGGCTTTAGCTTCCTCTTGATTCAAACATAGACTTACCAAGTCTACCCATCCACCATTGTTCTTGAACTATCTCGAACTACGACACTTACTATAGATCTGATCCTTTCCCTTATCTATGGGCATCAACATTGATTTTAAGGGAGTTTGCAATAAGTCTAGACTAGATTTAGTTGTTTTGTCTCTCTACTTGACACCCTACCAATTTGTTCTCCTCCTCTTCATCCACCCTCCATGACTGAAATAAAGCTCTCACCTTTCCTATTACTTCTTTCGAACCTGCCGACTACCTTCATAAACCACATAACATTACTCCTTCCATATACTCCATGTAACCACACAGAGGTTTTCCCTAACTTTAGATCTAGGGATATTCGAGTCTTTTAAGGCTCCCTTAACCCACTCTAAGAAAGACCCTCAATTCTTCTATCCATATGTACTCCTAAGCTTCCGAACCACATTCCCCTTGTCCATTAGCGCTCTAAAAGCATGTTTGTAGTTTCATTTTCTTCACAAAAAGGACATTGTAGTAAAGTTGATTCAATTCTTTTGTGCAAGTTTGTCTTAGTTTGTAGCATATTTGATAGGGATCAAGGACCAATTACTTGCTCCCGAGCCCGAGAGCTCTTTCAAGTGGTTCGTTGAGCTATTTAAAGTGAGTTAAGTGCTGAGGAGTAATGCTTGCCCTAGTCCGATCTGCTGAGCTACTTTGCTCTCCATGCCATCTAAGATGTTGCCAAATTGATCAACCAGCATGCTGAGCCGTACCCTCAACTAAACCGTAGTCTAAAGCGCTAGATCTGAATGCAGTAATCTCCATTGTGTTAAGGCTAAGCAGAACTTTTAGGAGCCAACCATTTGAGGCCAACCCCAATGTAAGCAGTCCTTAAACCAACCACTGTCCAACCCTTCTAACACCAAACAAGCCTGAACTGAGGTCCACCCCTGCTTAGACCACAACACTGTTAAAATCACAGTAAAAGATGCATGCGCACTATCCTTTCTGATAAAGGATGTCTGCATTCCTTCTTTTGCACAATTTCATATTTTCCTTGTAAATTATTCTCTTTTGTTTTTAGCGAATAATGACCATTCTTTTGTAATTTTTGTAACTTAGAATTTGCCCTAACGTGATGATATAAATACCATCATACTGTAAAAGTTAAGATGATATCAGAATACAGAGAATATACTGAACTTTTCAATCTCTTGAGCTAAGTGTCCCTCTTACTCTTAAGCTACTCTTATCTAGCCCTTCTAAGCATGGACTAGTGGCGAGTGATCTCCAATCATACTTGTACATCATATTAAGTGTCACTTGAGCTCATGTGCGTTGGTGTGTCATATCCTTCATCGGTACACGTGGAACCCCCTGCTCAACCTTTGACTATCGTTTACTTTTCAAGTCATCTTGCGGCTTAGACCCACCCCTTTAGTTACGCGTAATATTGGGTTCATGTGTTCATCCATGAGTCCGTATCATCTTGGTGTCAGAGCTTGGCTACGTTTAAAGCTAAATTCTGCTATTGTATTCTTTTAATAGTTTGTCACAACTCTCATGTGATAGTGATTCTATTGTTAGCTTTAAAGTTTAGTAGTGAGAAGTGTTTTGTAGTCTGTTTTCCCCTGTTTTCGATATGCTAAAATAGAGTGTGGTTGACTATATGTTTGTTGAGAAATTGTCATTGTGAAGTAAACATCAATGTTGGATTCAAGGATGCAAGGAACTTTAGGAAACCAAGAAAGTGGAACTTGACATGGTCAAGGATAGAAAGGAAGCTTTTCACCTCAATCAATAGGTGACCACTTAGATAGGCTAACCGATTTGGTAGCTAGTCTGGTGACTATCATATAAGAAGATAGACAGCGAGCTAGAAATAGCCTCATTAGGGAACATAAGTAACAGCAATGAGGTAATGTCCAATTTGGTCAAGTTAATGCCTCAGCTTGACCACTGCGAGCTGAAGGAGTTGGTAGGGATGCTAGATGTAGGTTAGCACTTAAAGAGATTGAGGAAGAAGTGGAAGGAGATGATGATGTAGAAGAGTACTACAGAGCTAAAGAAAGAAATGTACGAGCCCTTAGAGTCGAATGACTCAGGATGCGTATCCTAAGTTTTTCTAAAAGTGGTGATGCCGAAGACTACCTAGATTAGGTAGACAAGATTGAAAAGTAGTTTGAATGCTACAAAGTGCCTAACAATGCAAAGGTTAGACTTGCTGTATTAGAGTCCACTAGTTATGCCACCTCATGGTGGAAGAACTTGTAAGCTACAAGAAGAAGGGAAGGAGAACAAGAGAGTAGGAGCTAGGATGATATGAAGAGAGTTATACGGAGAAGGTTTATGCCGAGCTATTATCTACAGGATGCCTTCAAGAAACTGCAAGAATTGAGGCAAGGAGGATCAAGTGTAGACACTTACGTTAAAGAATTTCAAATGCTAATGATTTGATGTGAAGTCATAGAGCCAAAAGACCAAATTGTATCTCGATTCATTAGTGGATTGAAGTATGAGATTAGGGATGTCCTGGAAACCCTGGACGTTAGAACATTTGATGATGTAATTTGAGCCCTTCAAAGGATAAAAAGGCGTCGAACAGGAAGATTCCAACCACTTGTCAACTATCCTGGCAATAGCTAACCTATTCTAAGTAGACTTATGCGAACAAAATCGAGCAAGGTCACTAAGACCTGACCTACTCAAACTACCCGAGTAGAGGAGAAGGAACCCCCAAGGAAGTTTGAGAAGGGCTAGAGTTTAAAGAGGAAGACGAATGAGATCAAGTGTTTCAAATGCCAAGGATTTGGATACATGGCTGCTCGGTATCTGAACAGGCAAACGATGGTGATCAGAGGTGAGGGCATCGACCGTAAAGGTTGACAGCATAGATGAAGAAGTAGAGGAGTTGAAAGAGGATGGACAAGCCGAGCTGTATGATGAGGAAGTCATCTACAGTGAGGGAGGTAACTTTATGCTGATCGCTCTAGTGTTGAGGAGGATGATGAGTGTCAGTCTTGTACCTAAAGAGGAATAGAGAGAAAATCTCTTCCATATTGGGTGAAAGGTGAATGAATCACTATGCGCACTGATTGTTGATAATGGAAGCTGTACCAATGTAGCCTCTGCATTTATGGTCTAGCAATTGAAATTGCCAACCATGCCTTACCCGAAACCTTACAATCTTCATTGGCTTAGTGATAAGGGAGCCCTATAAGTGAACAAACAGGTATCTATGCCGATCTATATATGCAGGTATCGAGATGAAGTGCTTTGTGACGTGCTGCCCATGAGTGTATCCCACCTTTTACTTGGACGACCATGGATGTTTAACTGAGCAATTATATATGACGATAGGAGGAATACATGTTCTGTAGATCATGAAGGGAGAAGGTTGAAATTAGGTCCTATGACTGCTGAGTAGGTAAAAATCATGCAGTCCCAACTTAACTAAACCCTGAAGAAGGAGGCTTTGGTATTGACTAAGCTAAACTGAAAAGAGAAATGGAGCTAGAGAGACTGACCTATTTGCTTGTCAAGAAGCTTCTAGAGATGAGACTCGAGGATGAAAAGCTGCCGATCGAGGTAAAAACCCTACCGGAGGACTTTATCGACTTATTTCTAGAGGAGCTCCTGGAGGGTCTACCCCCAATCTGAGGCGTCAAGCATGCGATCAACCTGCAACCAAGGGTCGCCTTGTTGAACAAGCCTGCCTATAGGTTAAACCTTAAACAGGTTGCCAAGCTGTAGAGGCAAGTAGACGATCTCTTGAAGAAAGGGTATGTGCGTGGGTCCTTGAGCCCCTATGTTGTGCTAGCCCTATTAGTGCCAAAACAGGATGGTTCTTAGAGGATATGTGTGGGTAACTGAGCCATTAATCGAATCACCATCAAGTACAGGTATCACATACCTAGGCTTGATGATATGCTAGATGAGTTAAGCGAAACAAGAGTGTTCTCCAAGATCGATCTCACATCTAGATACCATCAGATTCAAATGCATGAAGGAGATGAGTGGAAAATGGCATTCAAGACACAAAATGGTTTATATGAGTGGCTTATAATGCCATTTGGGCTTCCAATGCATTAAGCACATTCATGTGACTTATGAATCACGTACTCCGAAAGTTACTGGGAAGGTTTGTCGTGGTTTATTTTGATGACATTTTAGTATACAGTCCCGACTTGGAGACGTACAAAGAGCATCTCCAACAAGTGCTTGTAAAACTCTGAGCTGAATAGCTCTACGCTAATTTAAAGAAGTGCAATTTCTGTTAATCTGAGGTGATCTTCTTGGGATTTGTTGTAAGCGGAGGTGGTATTCGAGTTGATGAAGAGAAGATAAGTGCGATTATATAATGGTTTGAGCCAACCTATTCTGTTGATGTGAGAAGTTTCCACGACCTAGCATCATTCTATCATCGATTCATAAAGAATTTCAATACGATTGTAGCCTCATACACCGAACTCTTGAAGAAGAATGTTGAATTCAGATGGGGTGAGAAAGAGAGGAGGAGTTTTGAAGATGTGAAGGAGAAGCTAACTACAGCCCCCGTTTAAGCTCTACCGAGCTTTGACAAAGTATTTAAGGTGGGGTGTGATGTGTCCAGACTAGGCATAGGTGTTATGCTAATGCAAGAAGGTTGACTTATTACTTACTTCAGTGAAAAACTTCAAGGAGCTACACTCAACTATTCCATCTACGACAAGGAGTTCTACTCCTTAATCCGAACCCTAATGGTATGACAATACTACTTACTACTTAAGGAATTCATGATCTACACCAATCATGAATCCTTGAGATATCTAAAGAGCTAACCAAAGTTGTCTTGGAGACAGGCTAAGTGGGTTAAGTTCATGAAGAGCTTTTCTTATGTCATAAAATATAAGAACGGAAAGAAAATTGTAGTAGCTGACACCCTATCGAGATGACATACTCTCCTGACCAAACTGCAGACTAAGCTACTTAGTTTTTCAACCATCAAGAATTTCTATGTTGAGGACCTATGCTTTAGTCCTATCTACGCCCATTGTAAGGAAGGATGGACACTGGATGACTATTATAGGGAGGACGGATACATATTTAGGAAGAGGAGGTTATGTATCCTGACCTGTTCCATGTGAGAACTGCTAGTGCACGAAGCGCATAAAAGGGGATTGATAGGATACTTTGGCCAATGCTGAACTTATGAGGTATTATCTTCCAAATTCTTTTGGCCAAGAATGAAGAGGGATGTCCAATCCATGTTAGAAAAGTGTGCGACTACCAAAAAGCAAAGAATCGAGTCGAGTAGGGACATTACCAACCCTTACTAATCTCGACCAAACCATGGTCCAAGCTAAGTATGGACTTCATGTTAGGATTACCGAGAACATCTTAAGGGAAGGACTCCATCATGGTGGTTGTTAATTGATTTAGCAAGATGACACATTTCATACCCTGTTTCAAAACTAACGATGCTTCGGCTATCTCTTTTCTTTCTTACAGGAGGTGATTAAGCTTCACGGTGTGCTTAGAACCGTAGTTTCGGATCGAGACCCCAAGTTTATGAGCTACTTTTGGAAGATACTTTTGAGGCGACTGGGAACTAAGTTATTGTACAATACGTCCTGCCATCTATAGACTAATAGGCAAATCGAAGTTGTCAATCGAATCGTGGGAACTTTGTTATGGGTTGCTGTTAGATGAAACATGGTCAATTGGGATCTGTGTTTACCAATCATCGAATTTGCCTACAATTGGATTGCCTATAGTGTCACAAGCATGTCTCCATTCAAAGTCTCTTACAAGTTCAACCTCGAGATCCCATTGGACTAAACACCCCTATCGAGAATTGATGATGATGACCGGCCAGCCATCGAGAAAGTTAAAGCTATCAAAACCATGCACCAAAAGGTTATAGAGCAACTAGGTCAAGCTGCTATTAAGCTTAAGAAGTGAAGCTAAGGATGGAAGAAGAGAGAATTTTGACCAGCCGATTTGATCTAGATACACCTTAGTGAGGAACAATTCCCAAACTTGAGGAAGAGCAAGAAGTCTCTCAAAGCTGACAGACCTTTGAGAGTGCTTGAAAAGATCAATCCTAACGCCTGTAGGATCGAATTACCTGAAAGATATGAAGTCTTAAACTCTTTCAACATTACCGACCTCTAACCTTACACTCCTAAAGACGAGCAAACTAGACTTAAACCAGATTTGATTCTAAATCTCAAACAACCCAGAGGGGATGATAGGGATTAAGGACCGATTACATGCTCCCGAGCCCGAAGGCTCTCTTAAGTGGTCTACCGAGTTGTCCGAGGTGAGTTAAGTGCTAAGGAACAGTACTTGTCCTAGTCCAATCTGTCAAGCTACTTTGCTCTCCATGCCATCCAAGATGTTGCCGAGGTGATCAACTAACATGTCAAGTCGAACCCTTTACTAACCCGTAGTTTAAGTGCCAAATTTGAATGCAGTAATCTTTACTATACCGAAGTTAAGCAGAATTGTTAGGAGTCAACCATCCGAGACTAACCCCAATGTGAGCCATCTCTGAACCAACCACTGTCCTGCCCCTTCTGATGCTGAATAGGCCTAAACTAAGGTTTACCCTTGCTCGGACCACAAAACTGTCAGAAACATAGTAAAAAATGCACGTGTACTGTCATTTATTAACATCCGTACTATCCTTTCTGACAAAGGACATCCGTGTTCCTTCTTTCACACGATTTCATATTTTCCTTGTAAATTATTCTCTTTTATTTTTAGCGAGTAAGGACAATTTTTTTTGTAATTTATGTAACTTAAGATTTGCCATAATAGGATGATATAAATACCGTCATACTGTAAAAGTTAAGATGATATCAAAATATAGAGAATATACTGAAACGTTTCACTCTCTTGAGCTAAGTGTCCCTCTTACTCTTAAGCTACTCTTATCTAGCCCTTTTGAGCGTGAACTAGCAGTGAGTGACCTGTGACTAAGCTTGTTCGTCATATCAAGTGTGACTTGAGCTTGTACGAGGCTTTGGTGCGTCATATCCTTCATTAATGCATAGGAACCCCCTACTAAACCTTCGACTATCATTTACTTTTCAAGCTATCTTACGGCTTGGACCTACCTCTTTGGTTACGCTTGATATTGGGTTTGGGTGTTTATCCATAAGTCCGTATTAGGTAATTTGGTTAAAATTTCCTTTAAGGCCTTAAAGCCCTACTCACACTCTTTAGTATACTAGAATTCGAAAGGATTTCTTAAAACACAAAAATTCAATACATTTCTCTATACTCTTAGAAACAAATCTATTTAATGTTGCCATACAACTAGTCAACCTTAGGACCTCCTTGATGGACTTTGTTGATTCCATATCTAGTATAGCCTAAATTTTCTCGAGATTGCCTTTAATTCCTTGTTGTATCACCATATAACCCAAAAATTTCCTTAAAGATGCATCGAACACACATTTTTGAGGATTTAACTTCATATTGTGTCTCTTGAGTGTATCAAAGCTCTCTTAGAGATCAGTAAGGTGCTCTTCGTTAGTCTTACTCTTAACAATTATATCATCCACATAAACCTCAATATTTCTCAATATTCTTATATATTTGAGGTTTGAACATTTTCATAACCAACATCTGGTATGTGGCACTTGCATTCTTCAAACCAATTGGCATGACTTTTTAACAATAAGTCTTAAAATTTATGATGAAAGAGGTATGCACTTGGTTGGGAGGATTCATCTTAATTTGGTTATAATTGGAAAAGGTAAACATGAAGCTCAACAGGGCATGTTTGGAAGTTGAATCAACCATTTGGTCTATTTAGAGCAAAGAAAAATAATCCTTTTGGTCATGCCTTATTTAGGTCAATGAAATTAATACACATCCTCTACTTTTCATTTGCTTTCTTGATCAGGACACAGTTAGCGAGCCAAGTAGGATAAGGCTCTTCCATGATGAAGCTTAGCTTTAATAGTTTTTATCCTTCTCCTCTATGGTTGCTCACCTCTTCGAGGAGAAACGCCTCTTCTTCTTCTAGATGACCTTTGCAGCTGAATCAATGTTCAACTTGTGGGTAATAACCTCCTTGGGAATTTCTGACATATCAGATGGCAACCAAGCAAAAATATCCTTGTTAGATTTGAGAAAGCATACCACACTCTCCTAAAGATTAGCTAGCATGTTAGCTCTAACCTTAGTAATGTGCTTGAGATTATCCCTTAGCCATATTGTAAACATTTCCTTAATTAGTTCTCCTCTCACTTATAGGCGATTACTTATGACTTGCTTAATATTGTAAACCTAATCTCTCTTTATAGCTTTCAAGTATAAAGCTCTAGCCAATTATTGATCCCCATAGCATGTCCTATTCTTGTGGGAGTTGGAAATTTCACCTTTTAATGAGCCATTGACACTACCATTCTAAAAGCATTAATGGAAGGTCGACCCATTATCCCATTGTTGGGTGAATGACAATTTGCTAGGACAAAGTCAATTTCCTTTTCCATGACATTTTCATCATCACTGATCCGTAAGGTTAGGGTAACCACCCCTTGCACTTTTACCAGTTGGTTATTGAATCCATACAAATTATACTTATATGGTTGTATCCTGTAATTCTTAAGTTTAGTTTGCATTTGATCAAAAGCATGTTTAAAAATGATGTTAGTTGAGCTTTCAAAATCGACCATCACTTTCTTAACTTTAAACTCTACCACTTTGGTAGTAATGACCAATGCATCATCATGAGGGAACTAGACTCCCCACATCCTTTTCCAAGAAAGTTATCATGTCATCAACACTATGTCTTTTTCCTCTTAAGTTTAGCATGTGATCACCCTGCTTATTAGTTGAGCTTAACATATCTAAAGTGTTTCCTCTTACCAATCTACTAAAAATGACATTGATCACACCTTTAAAAGCTCTATTATATCCTCTTTCATTGTTTTAGACTACCGAATCTTAATTATTAGGTCAGGTATCAATGTTTTGGGATTACTATTCGATCCTCCTTCTTTGAGTAGGGTGTTCAATTCGTTCCTTCCTATTTACTACAAACTTCCTCAAATAACCTCTTTAGATGGCATCCTCTAGTACATTTTTCAAGTGCTTGCACTCATTTGTATTGTGACTTCGATTACCATGAAAGTCACAATACTTAATATAATTCTTTCTCATTAGATTATTCTTTATCTTCTCTAGCTAAACTAAAAAAACCTTGGTTATGCACCTCCATTAAGATATTTGACATAAGTCAATTAAGGGGGGTATGCTCGGCAAAAGTCAGACTTGGCCTTTTCCGATCTCTTGAAGGTCGGCTTAACTTACTAATCTCTTAAAGGTCTACTTAACTTACTATGGATGTTAAACATCTTTGCAAGTTGATCTTTTACAAACTTTCTCTCCTTTTCTAACCTTTTCTCTTGCTTTTCTTTTTCAAGCTCTCTCTTGGCTTACATTTGATCCTCCTAGAGTATAAATTTCTTCGACCTCTTAGTGAAGTCATCTAAAGAGGTCGATGGATGCTTAGGGAAAGACTTAAAGAAGTCTAAATCCTCTCTAACTCTTCTGCAAATAGCATGAAGCACTACACTGTTGTCACAGTTAGTGATTTCAATCATCAATTGGTTAGACTTGTACAAGTAGTCTCTTATTGTTTCTTCGGGTTTTTGCCTGATTGAGGCCAAAAGCAAGGAATCTTTAGCAAGAGACTTGCTAGCTAAGGAATACTAGTATAACTCATCAATTAACTAATCAAAGGAAGAAACAAGAGCCTCTTTTAATGAATTGAACAAATTACTGGTAGACTTCCTTAAAGTAAAAGGGAAAACATTACAGGCAATTGCATCAAATAAGCCATATAGCTCTTTCAACATATGAAACATGTTTAGATGGTCATCTGGATCCTTTTCTTTGTTGTATGTGTTGAATTGAGGTAATTGGACAATCAAAGGAAGGACCTCATATACAATACTTTGAATGAAAGGGCTCAAATTTCTACCCCTTGCATTAATTTCTTTTTTAGAATACCCCTCTATTACCAATCTCTTAATGTAGTCCTCTAAATCTTATAGACTTATGTCTACTACTACTTTTTGCAGCAGACAAGTAGCTAAATATTAGATTGTCCCTTCTATAAGCACTTGCACATGTGTTGTAGTTTAAGCATTGACTAAAGTTTGCTAACAATCTTTCTCCACTTACGTCTCTTACCTTTGCTATGGAGTAGTTTCATCCACAATAGTAGCTTTACCATGAAGTTGCTATATCACGTCCTTATAATCAAGTGGGCTGGTCCCTTCTCTAACCTCCTACAATGAAAGGGTAGAAGAGGAAGCGATATCTCTTTCATTAAGTTTTTGTCTCAATTCTTGGTTGTTGGCTTGAACTTCCTCAAGCTCCTTAGCAAAGTTAGCACATAAAGCTTCTTATTGAGACGTGTATGAATTGTCATCATTCTAGCCTTACAACTAAGTGCTAATTGTGAACTTTAACTTAACATACCTTCAAGTTACATTGTTATGATGAGAGCTGGTATGGCGATTCTTCTTCCTAATTTTCTTGAAGGGCCTTACTTCCTTTTGAAGTGCTAGTATCTTTCTATTTTGTCTTAATCACCATTAGATAGTTTAGAAATAAGCGACACCAAATTGTTGATGCTCGAAATTGGCAAGGTGAAACAATAGGACACTTAACGAGAAATTAATTTGCAAAATGGAAAAGAAGGTTAGGTTATGGGGATGTCGGGGTGACTATGGCATTTCCACTTCGATGCTTAAGTCAAAATAAGGAGTTAAGTTAAAGAGAAAAGTATGTCATGTATAGTGTCCAAAAGAAAATTCTAATTGTCTTCTGAGCTCTATTTATGGCCATAGGTCTGCTCTTATCTAATAATCGTTGCTTCCAATCTGCACATGTGTTGGGTTTAAATTTAAGACCATTTCCTGATATTAGAGGAATGTAGCTAGAGTGATGGCAAACGATGGATAGTTATTTTCGTAATATGCCTAATTGTTCATACCATATGTCTGAATTTGAATTTTGTGGAATTGACTAAGTCATAGCTGAGCTACGGGCAGTTACTTCAAGCTAATGCTCCTCTGACCTATTTTGGTCAAGTTATTCTATGCTACCCAGTTATGTTTAACTTATTAGCTATCTTAAGTTAATTGATTCTTTAGGAGTAGCCTAAGGGGCTAAGGAATATGCTTAACAAAGAGTTGAGAATGAATAAATAGATTGGGTGCCCTTTAATTTAGGTTGGTATTGGCCTTTGGGAAGAATTACTATCGACAATATACATCATGATTATGCAAATGATTGCATCAATGACACATAAGGTTACAAAGTAACATACAACTTAGCAACTTGTAGCCTATGCCATAATTAACGAAAAATACAATTACACTTAAAGTCAAGACCAAGTATTCCTTTGATGTACTACTCTCCTTCAATGTGCTATACCCTTTCCAATGGCAAACAGCCTCACAAAAATCAATAGGCAATGACATGGCTTTGCCTGAAATGTTAAAATGAGAAAATTGCAATGTAAGTTGATTGTGAAAGGAGTAGTTGCATTGTTATACAATGACGCACCATCAACCGAGGGAAAAGAAGTTGAAACTTCATATGGAGGAGGTCATATAAGCATCATTTGAACTTAAACGTCACATGAAGCATGCTTTTGAAATGATACTTGAATGCAAGAGGTTAGCATAAAATTTCTTAAAATAACTTGATATTCATAAGTGATGTGCCTCCAGCATGAAGGGAATGGAGCATTGTGATTACGTTTTAACCACATAAGTACAAAGCTCAGGTGTATGACACTATCAATGAGCTTTGCCTCTTATATGAGATATCTTATCGTTTAGCATTCGCAACAACGCTTAAGGCACACTTATTGCTTAGATGCAACAATGTGTCGTTATTTGTAGTATGCTTGACACATGGATAGAGATAAGTGTTGCTATATCATCTAATGTTGAAGATGGCTTTTAAAACATGCTTCACACCTATTTTAAGGTGTGAATTGTGGTGTTGTCTAAAGTTTGTCATGGAACATGAAGCAAAAATGCTATTTAGGTGTAGTAAAATGCAATTATATCACTAAGTGTTGATAAAGCAAGTTGAACACTTGGTTGATGGAGCACTGATTGGGATTTGGAGATAACACTAAGGTTATTTCAACCCTTATCATGTAACACGATGCATTGATGGAGAAATAGTTAAATACTAGGTCAAAAGTTGCAACTCAAAGCTATAGTTTTAAGTAGGTAATTATGGGAACCTATGAAATTTAGGGTTTACCATGGATCTACTAATGTTGTAGTAACATAGCTTAGAAGGGATACCTTAAAGCTAAAGTTTCAAGAAGGTTAATACTGGGAACCCAGGTTAGACATAAGGTTGACTTTAGATTCGTATTTTGTTACAATAGTTGAAGCCTACATCGACTACTAAAGTTGGGTGTTCAAATTTAGTCAATACCGAAAACTCAAGTGAGACTTAGAGTTGACCTTCAAATTTGTGTGTTGCTATAGCAGCTGAAGCTTAGGTCAAGTCTTGCAACTTGGTGTTGAACTTTAAACGATTAATACTGGGAAGTGAGACCATAGTTGACCTTAGATTCACGTTTGATTGTAGGGATTTCACTTACAAAAATAAGTAAAGTTAAGGAGTTAGAATACTCATTGCTACACCTCTTGACCACTCACAACTTTTACGAATGGTGATTTGAAAGAATGGAGAAGCTCCTTATTTATAAGCTTAAGATTGTGCAAATTCTTAGAAGGTGTGTTATGGAGATTGATAGCCACTAATGGAGGTTGAATGATTTTTTCCATTTTTAAAATGAGTCAACAATCATTAAAGTAAAAGATTAGAAAAATTATAAAAGATTTGGACTAATATTATGAAGGTTAAATAATTTTCTAAATTATGCATTGATTAGTTGACTATAGCTTATTGGAATAATTGAGTCCATGGTGTTTATTGACCAAACTCTAAAGAATGTTGATTATGAATGAACGGAAGATTTTAAGGCATAAGGGAAAAAAAAAAGAGAAAAATATTGAATGATGAATGAAGGAAGTAACAACATAAAAAAAAAAAAAGGAAGAAAAAGCACATGCATATGCTTGGGAAAAAAATAGAGAAAATGACATGTATATGTTTGAAAAAATAAAAGGATAATTTGTGCATACACACTAAAAAAAGGAATTATTAAATATTGAATAGCCATTCAAATGGAGATTATAAGGAGCAATGAATAAGTTTTAACAAAAAATAATGGAGCTTATAATAAGGATTTGAATAGTAGCTGATTGAAATTAATGGTAACAATGATGATTATTTAATATTGAATGACCATTAACTAAAGATCGAATGAGCAATTATCATCACTAATTAAACTAATGGATTCTATTATGAGTAGTAGTATTGACTACGATGAATGAATGAATAGAGAAACTTATGACAATAAAAAAAGAAAAAAAGAAAAACAAAAGAAGAAGTAAGAAACGTATATAGCACTTAAAAAAAAAAGTGGATGTATACGAATTTGCATCCTTTAAAGTTATCTTCTTAAAGTTATTCTCTTAATATGCAAACATGTGTAATCAGTGGTTGATATTGTAAGGAAAAAGATGACATTATAATAATTCAAAAATCAAAACAATTCTAACCATTGAATTTATAACTTTACTTGAAGTACTTCATAGGATCCATTTCTGATGTATACAATTAAAAAGAAAAAGGGAGAGAACTCATGTATGCACTTGAAAGAAAAAAACGTTTTGTATGTGCTTTAAAAAAATGTATATATACTCGTTTGAAAAAAAAAAAAGAAGGAAAAATGTATGTATGCAGTTGAAAAAAAAAAAGATAAGTGATTGTAACAATGTGCAAAAGGAAAAGAAAATAATTAGAACAATTTACACATATGAAATTAATTTAAGATCTATTTAAATGTGTCATTGAAGGTGTGAAAAAATAAAAGGAAGGTTCTGTTACAGAATATATACTTGCAAAGTATCTATTTGAAACTATGGAAAGCTATTTTCAATGAAAAGATTTTATTTTATTTATCAAGTAAGTGCATTATATCGGAAAAAATTTAATGAGGACAAAAAAAAAAATTGTGAAAGTTTTAAGAAATGACAATAACATGTTTATGCAAATTTTTATTGGAATTAAAATTACTAGCTTATAATATCAATATTGTAAACAAGATTATTTTATAAGATTCCCATTATACTAAAACAAGTCAAAATTCAACAATCACATCATAGATTACATATCATAAAAGATTTCATATGAAGCCTTATATAATTATTAATGGTTATGTGAATTTATTTTCCACTTCAAGCACAGAGGAATTAAATTACTAAAGAGTTGAAAATTACAATATCATGCCATTTGTGTTTAGCTATTATCTCAAGACAACAAAATTATTGTAAAGACAAAGTAGCATACACCATGAGATAAATACTAAATTATTAGCACAAGTGCAAAATTATCATAGTACAACCTATTGACAAAATTTATTGTTATCATACAAATTCATACTTGAAGAATTATTAAGAAATTTCATGAATAGTGTTATTTTTACATTATGTCATGGAAGCTTATTGAAGCTTAGATGAATTAATTTTTTTTTAAATGAATAAACTATTACGAAGTTTCAATTGGTTAATTTTGATACTGTCGATAGTCAATTTTCGTCCAGTCGGTTTGACAAGCATTGATATAACTTCACTTACTTGTCTATTTAGCTACCGATAGGTCGGGTAATTTACACTCTTAGCATATCGTCAAGTAATTAATATTTTTAGCATTTTGTTGAGTAACACAGATCCATTCCTAATTTGAATTCAAGTTCATGGTGCGAATAGTTATCACAAGCATGGTTGTATTATATAACTGCTTGCTTTCCTTATATTTTAGGGAAGGTGTCTAATTAAAAAACTTTTATGTATCACGATAGTTATTCCGATAACTGCTGCTTCAAACACGACAGTCTTCTATAAATACAGGAAAGAAACTTTGTAAGAAATATCTGATAATTTTTAACCACTCATTTTACTTTCCTCATTTTTGCTTACTAACTTAAGCATCAGAGTGGCTGCACCGGACTAGCCCTAGTATCAAGCAATTTTCTTTTCTTTGCAGGACATTCCTAACTTTCAAAATCCACCAACAACATTTGGCACCGTCTGTTTTTCCCTAAATATACCCACATGGTTAAAACTAGGATGACCAAGAGTATAGGTATGGGCACTTCCTCCCAACACCTTGAGGGGAGGAAGGAGGCAGTCAGCATATTAATGAGCAACGATTGGCTAACTCAAGCAACTTTGCCTCAATTTGGCAAGGAAAACTAGGAATTAAACAAAAAAACATGAATAGATCCTTAACCTCCTTCATAATAGTATTCATCAAAATCAAAACAAAGAGCATGGTGATCACGATGCCAAGAATAATGATGATTCAATTTATTCACCTAAGTTATCGAAAAAGGAAGCTGAGGTTGTGATGGGACCCTTGGCTCCTGTATTCAAGAAGAATGACAAAGGCAAGCAATTGTAGCAGGTGCACTATGCGAGACTCTTGTACGTTAATACCCTTACTGTAATGAGCAAGTAATTCCAAATTAAGAAGAGTCCCTTTATTCTTGAGATTTTGGAGGAAGTAATACCTCGACATACCAAGTTGCCACAGTTTAAAACTTATGACTAGACGAAAGACCCCGAGTTGCATGGTTTGAGTGATGCAGTAGCTTATTAAGATTTTCCCTTAACTTCGAGGAATGCGGCTAGTACATGGTTCAAACATTTGAAACCAAACACCATTTCTTGTTTTGATGAAATAGCAAAAGTGTTTTTTTAATACTTCCTTGTAAGTAAGCTTCCTGCTAAGGATTCCTTAATCCTTAATACAATCAAACAAAGATCAGATAAGTCAATTAGAGATTACTTAGCCAGGTTTATGGCTATTAAGCTTTTCCCATAGAGACTTTTTTAAGTCTCTTGCAAAGAATAAACCGAGAACTTTCATTGAGTTCAAGGCTAAGGCCACCTCATACATTGTTAGGAGGATAACATAAAGGTTCGGTAAGAAGCTGATTAGAATAGAGGAGATAGGAAAAATGATAAGAGGAAAAGTGCAAAAGACAAACTTGGCACAGATGATGATCAAAGTTCGAATGCTGAGAGAAAAAGACTAAGGATTCCGACATTTTCATCCTACATGCCTATCAATAGTCCAATTTTGGACATATTGATGGAGGTACGTGGGTAGAGAAGCGTTCTATAGTAGTCAGAAAGAATGAGAGGAAATCCCTCAAGGAGAAATTTCAATAAGTACTGTGATTTCCACTGCGACAAAGGTCATAACACAGATAAGTGCATCCAACTCAAGAATGCAATTGAAGATGAGATTCAACGTAGGTATTTGTGAAAGTTCCTAGTACATGATGCCCAGAATATGGAGAGATCGTCTCAGAGGAGACATGAGGAACAGGAGAATGACACTTAGCCAGCTATTGTCGGGAGAGATGCAAAGGATGCGAATTTTAGCAGAGCACCTAACGGAGTGATAAACATCATTGTTGGCGGACTTATTATAAGCTAGTTAAGCTCTTCGAGCTGGACTAATGCCAAAATTATGTTTGCAACATCTAAGGTAAGAAGGTCAGGATCGACAACACAATCTCTTTTGTAGAGGAAGAATTCAAGGGCATCTAGAGGTTGTATGATGACATATTCATTATCAGTGTAAGAGTTACCAACTTCGAGGTCAAGAAAATTCTTATTGACATAGGAACTTTGGCAGATATCATTTTTCAGTATGCATTCAACCAGATGAGACCTAGGATTAAACCAGAACTAAGATCTTATAAGTATGATTTGTACGCTTCAATAATCAACCTATCTAAGTAGCTGGAGTAATTTCTTTGCCGATATAGATCAACAATGACAAGCATGTCGCAAAGGATAAAGTGGACTTCTTCTTCGTCAAATGTTGGTCCTTATACAATATGATCATGGGACAGCTGTATTAGCATCTATTCGGTACTGTCCCTTTAATCGCACATCTTAAAGCAAGTTCCCTACTTCTATAGGAGTTGGCGTGTATAAAGGGGATCAGCAATTGGTAAGGTCTTTATATATGAGGGCCATAAGATGAGAAGAGGTATTTTAAGTAGAAACCTATCAAGAAGGCAAATCGGTTAGCATAGAAAATACTAAGAGTGATATTGAGGAAATTCTTTGGGAGATGACCTTAGGAAAACAACAAGGATAGGGAAACCTTTATTGGTAGATATTCGGCAAAGTTTGATCAACTTCTTACAAGTTAATGCTGACGTATTTGTGTTGTCCCCTTCAGACATGCTGAGTATCCTATGAGAAGTCATGGTATACAGGCTCCAGATTGATCAAAATGCAAAGGTGATCTAACAAAAGAAAAGGCATTTTACACCAGAGATATAAGCAGCAATGGAAGAAGAAGTCTAGAAGCTATTAAAGGCATGATTTATTTAAGAAGAGCTTTATTCGACTTGGCTAGCCAATTTTGTACTAGTTAAGAAGTCTAATGGCAAGAGGCGAATGTGCATAGACTTCATAGATCTCAATATGGCCTATCCCAAAGATTGTTTCCTACTACCGAAAATCGATTAGATGGTAGATTCAACCGTTAGACACGTATTACTTTCTTTTATAAATGCTTTCTCTAGTTACAACCAAATCAAGATGGACATGGAGGATGAAGTCCATACGTCATTTGTTACTAATTTTAGAATAAATTGTTACACTATGATGCCTTTTAGGTTGAAAAACGCTGGTGTAACCTACTAGAGACTTGTTACTAAGATGTTCAAACTCCAGATTCACAGAAACGTCAAAGTATGTGTCAACGACATAATTGTGAAGAGCGTAAAGGAGGATTGACATTTTGTTGATCTTGAGGAGACATTTGCTACACTAAGGAGATACAACATGAAGCTTAACCTATAGAAGTACGTCGTTAGCGCAATTTTAGGAAAATTTTTAGGATACATAGTCACTCATCATGACATTAAGGGTAACCTGAGAAAGATTAAGGCAATAAAAAACATGAAATCCATTCGCACAGTTAAGGAAGTGCAAGAACTCACTTGGCAAATAGTCACCCTTAATAGGTTTGTGTCGAGAAGTATAGATAGGTGCATAGAATTCTTTAAAATCTTAAAGAATCCGAAAGAATTCAAATAGTCTGATGATTGTGAAAGAGCTTTCAATGATTTCACACAATTCCTTGTATCACCCCCAATACTCCTGATACCCATCTTCGAAGAGAATTTATATTTGTATCTATCGATCAACTGCTGAGCTCTTTCTTCTGTATTGGTCCGAATTGACGACAAAGAGCATCAACCTGTTTATTACGTAAGTCATGTTTTACAAGAGCCAGAGCTTTAATACACGAAAATTGAGAAATTTTTTTTAACAGTGGTTCTCTCGGTAAGGAAGTTGAAGCCATATTTTGAGGCTCACCAATCATAGCGCTCACTAATTAGACATTGCGGCAAGCGTTGTAATGGCCTGACTTGTAGCGACCTTAAGAGGGGCCTAGTAGTATTGCCTAAAATTTCCATATCACGTGTGTACCCATGATAAGAAAATCGCCTTGCAAGTTAGAGATTGCAAGACTCTAAATAGTTATTTGCTAGAGTCTTTAATTTTAATTCATTGACTCATTATATAATATATATAATTATGGTTATCCAATTTTTCTACAATTCCTCAGAACCGCAGAGAATCGGTATCCCCTACCAAAATAATGAAATAGGATAGACACTTTTAGAAAATTCTAAACTTACTAAAGATAGTAAACTTAAATGAGACATTAGTCGTTTTTCGGAGCATTCTGAATTAACTACAGAAGCTTTTCATCATACTGATTCAATGGTAGCACTCTGCACTTGATTCTTATCCCATTCCCAACTATCGATCAACCTGCAAGGAAAAGAACTATTAGGGTGTAAGCTTACGCTTAGTGAGATAATTACCCTCATCAATACCGCATAACAGAAATTTATTAAATGCACAATCATATAAATGCATGAACAATTAGTATGCCAAACAACGCATGCAGTGACCTAGGAACTGCATACGACTCAGAATTTCGCCCCCTGAAGTCGGGGTTTGGAGATAATTAACCGAACTAAACCAAAATCCGGGTTCTAGACCTTGGGTTTTAATTCATTAGCACTATTGTGCTTAAGTCAAAACAAAATTAAGTATATATCTACATATATATACTTTCGCTACCGAATAATAAATCATATTTTCAAAATCTCAAGTCTAGTGGTGTGGTGGCCTCCGCAATCCACAAACACATGCCCTAAGCAGAAGCCATAAGACTCGGCCCCTCGCCGACGGTTGGCGTCTCCCAGCGCCTAGTAAGCCCATCAGCTTAGGTCAGAGACTCAATATATATATGATGGCATAGCTAGTGCCCAATCCTGCAAGAAACTCGTATTCCTGTGAGTCCCCTCCTATCTTCTGCGTGAAGCGGCAGTTGGTGTTATCCATATGCAATATGGGGAATGCATGATTCATTTTGAGTTCTTAATCGTACAAGTGATTAACTTGATTTTTAGAGTGACCAAACAATTTCATTCCATACAATTCACATATATATATGCATTACAAACAATTCCCATTATTATATATAATAAAAAAAATCATCGCATTCATCCATAAATTCAAACACATGCATCTCCCATCTCCCATATCCCACAAGCATCCAAATTTATATATATAGTTTAGGTGCATCTATTCTACAAGCACAATCAAGTAAAGAGTCATTGGGAATTTACTCACTCTGCCATGTGGATCAATAAAAATAATCCGGGATAGGTCGTCTCCCCAAAGCCGGGTCCCCTGGACATCGCAAATATGATACTATAAGGATTTGAATTAAAACCTAGAAAACTAAGCTAAAACCCTTTAAGTTATACTTTGGACTTGGTTTCATAATTTTTCCCGGTTTTACTTAAAAGTTCAATCGCGTATAACTTTCTCATTTTAAATACGATTTTTATGATCTTACAGTCAATCTTCATCGTTTTCGAGTGTACTTTAATGTGGTAAGGTTAGATTTTCGAAGTGAGGTATACAATTCTATCCATGGGTTAGAACAGCAGCGTTCCTCATGTGTTGGAGTGTTTTTGGGCCTTGTTTGGTAAATGGGCTTTTTGATAACTTGAGAAATTCTTTGGGCTTGGTCTTTAGATTTTATCCTAAGCTTAAAATACTCCTTGAGATCAGATTTACAACTTTGATTTATATTCTTAAGGCTAACAACCACTTCTTGGGCCTTTTAGTGAGCTTAAGTTATCAAATGGGCTTGTTTTTGGTTCAAACTAAAGCTAATGACTTTGGTGGGCTTATGGGGCCTTAGGTGGATTTCTTATGGGCTTCAAAACAACTTCTCTTGGTACTTTAAGTTGCTGGTCAGATTTTTGTTGAAGGCCCATCTTAGAGTTCTAAGCTTGTTTTGAGAGTTTTAGGCCCGGTTTTGAGTTTTAGGCTTTGTATGCTAATCATACTTGCTTTGATTAATCTTTTCACTTTGTTCATTCTCTTTTATCATATTTTTAGGCCTCATTTTCCCACGTTCCAGATCTGTTCATGTTGGTCCTAAGGGGTCCTTGCTTGGTTTTTCAACTTGTTTTATCATTTCCTTAAGTTTAGGGGGTAGATTATGCACTTAACTACTTGTGTATAAATCTTGACTTAAGTTTCCTTCCATCAAATGATCCTTTAACTCATGCTCCACATAAAGAAATAAAAGATCTTATACTTAATAAAACCTCCATATCATAGCTCATGTCATACAAAGTTGGTTTTTTCATAAAACTTCATATGATGGATTTTTCCTTAACTTAAGTCTAGATTTGAGCATGTTTAACTTAATGGAAACAAAATCAACATTCAAATGATCATGGAACCTTCACGTCCAGCATGCTTACCCTTCATTAAAGTTCTCATTTCAAGATTTCCTTAGCTTAAAATCTTCCATTCAAAGCATTAAACAAATATCCATACAAAACACTAACTTTACATGCTCATATTTCAACTTCATGTAATGGTTTTAGGGTTTGTTTCTTAAAACGAATTTTTTGTGCTATAACAACTCAAACCTTACTCATATCTTCAAGAAATCCAAGTCTTCTAACATAAATATTAATCCACACATCACAAGAAACACTTACTCGTCCTTAAACGCAAAGTTTGGTGGTTGTGCACTAAGGTTCCTCTTAAGCCTTTAACTTTGCTTCCTCCTTTTTGCTTACCCTTTGAAACCCGAACCTTTTGGTCTTTTGGAAAGGGGTTTATGGAAGATTCTAATGGTCTTAGATGATCTTAAATGATGAAAGAAAATGGCACATGAGCAAAGGAAAAAAAATGCCGTGAGTTGAAGCTTTAAAATGGAAGAAAAATGGATTTTGTGGGATAAAGTTGTTTCCCCTTTTTATGTTTGTTTCAAAAGAGATAAAGATGAAGTGAAAGTGAAATTGAAAGTGAGAGAAATGGGGAAGAGTGTGGCCGGTTGGAATGGAGAGAGAAGGAGTGTTTAAATGTCTTGAAAGTGTTGTCTTTAAGCTTACAAAAAGTCAACAATTGCAACTCTTGATGATGTAAGCATTAAGGGGTGAATAGTAATGTGTAAGAGAAAGTGATTGATGCTTGAAAGACAAGAGTATGGCCCCCCATTCCTCCTTGTTTAAATCTGCCATTGGAAGTCTTTTTATGCCATGGAGTGGTCTTGTCACCTTTATTAAAGTTAAGCTCATAATTTCTTGTGAAAATTTGTCCATATGTAGTATAAGTGAAGAGGTAATAAGGAAATTGTCTTATCACTAGATTTTGATAAGTTATCAATTGATAAATGATTCCAACTCTCAATTGATAAGTTATCTAAGGTGATTGGTTGGTCTAATTATTTATATGTAAGGCTTATGCATGAAGATAAGGGCATAGCCTTATAGAAAATTGTTTTAGGATTTTTATCTTACATTGTTTTGTGATTTATGATTTGATTTTTGTAGAATTGTGAAATTTTCTAAAGTTGAATGGAATTATTCAAATTAAATTATCGATTAATTATTTAGGGTTAAAATTCCTTAATGGTTTTAAGGTTTAGGGTTTTAAGTAGCTTTAGAGCTCGCAGTTCTTCAAGCTCGAGTTTTATCGACAATTGGCTTTTGAATTGTAAAAATTTAATTTGTTCCTAAATATAAACTTAATTTTTTGGTTTAATTGATCTTTGGGAATGTTCGGAAAGTACTCTTAATCAAGTCTTAGGTCCACCAAAAGTAGGGTTTACAGTTAGTTTACTTATTCATGTATACAAATCTTATGCAAGAAGATAAGGAGATTGTTTGATTTGAAATTCTTTTGGAGTTTGTCTCTTAAATTGATTTGTAAGTTATGATTTAATTTTTATAAAACTATGAAAGTTTCTAGAATTGAATAAAATCATTCAAATTAAATTCTTAATTAGCCGCTTAGGGTTACAAGTCCTTAATTGTTTTAGGGTTTTGCGTTTAGAGTCTATGGTTCTCGTATTCGAGTTTTATCGATAATAGGGTTTCGAATTGAAAAATTAAATTCGTTTTTAAATGTAAACTTGGATTCTTAGCTTAGTTTATCCTTAGGAATATTTGGGAAGTGTTCTTAGTTGAATCATAAGTTTGCTAAAAGTAGGGTTTACAATTTATCCATGCATAACATGGCTTATAAGTGAAAATAAGGGAATTGTCTTATATGAAATTCTTTTAAGGTTCGGTTCTCGAATTAATTTGTAAGTTGTGATTTGCCTCTTAAGAAATTTTCGAGTTTTCTAGAGTTAAATAAAATTTATTGAAAATATATTTTTAATTATTTATTTAGGATCGTAAGTCCTTGATCATCCTAGGTTTTAGAGTCTGAGTGAGTTTATGCATGTTTTAGAGTTTGAGTGAGATTATGTATGTTTTAGGGTTTTTCACCAACTCGGGAATAATTTACTTACACTTAGGAGCTTAAGGATTAAATGGCTTAATTATTTAGGAATATCGTTTTATTATGCAACATATATATATATATATATTTCATATGATAATTTTATTGATTTATGGCTTTTCAAGCATTAAGACAATTTTATAGAGTTTTAAAAATTTTTATGATTTGATATTTACGGTTTCTGTTAAGTTTAGTTTTTAGTTTTTTTTTTTAGTTTTTTTTTTCTTTTTCTTTTTAAAGGTACGCGTATATAGAGATTAGGGTTTTCTTGCATGATCAGGGTTTCCAAATTGTATCATTAGGTATTTCAAGTTCGTTTTAAGTTCTAAGTTCAAAATTTTAGTCGGTTTTCATTTTATGTAGTTTTATTGACTTAGAGAAATATCTACGACACTCGAATCCGATACTATGTTTAGAAGGTTGAATTTACAGAGTCTACATGACTCCTTTGGGATGATGATGAAATATGCTTTAGAGCTAAATGCTTATGGTGTATAGTATAAACCTAGAACACTACTAAAAGCTTAAGTGTTGGCAGATTTTGTAGTCGAGTTCATTGGTGAGGAAGATAGTGTGGAGGTTGATAAGAAACCTATATGGTACCTTTATGTAGATGGTTTTTTGACGGGAGAAGAAAGTGGTGCAAGCCTTATTCTTTAAGGCCCCTGTAATGTCAAAGTTCATTATACTTTAAAATTCGGATTCCCAGTCAGCAATAATGAAGTAGAGTATGAAGCTTTGATTACCGTACTGAAACTAAAAGAAGAGATTGGCGTCGAGAAACTTGAAGTGTTCTATGATTCTCAATTAGTAGTGAATCGGGTTACAGGAAGTTATGCGATAAGGGAAGAAGAGATGAGCAAGTATCTATTGATAGTATGAACACTCGTAGAAGAATTTCAATCTTTTTCAATCTACAAGGTTTCGAGAAGTAAGAATATTATTGTCGATAAGTTGTCAAAATTAGCCAATATGGCATTCCCCAACTTAAGCAACAAAATTTTTGTCCAATTTCTTCAATAGAAAAGTTTATCCACTCTTTTGCAAAGTTGTAAATTGGCTCCTTGCTTGAAAGAAGAGTCTTGGATAGATCCCCTAGTAGATTATTTGAGAGACAGTACTCTCCATGACGATAAGAAAGGACCATGAAGATTAGTTTACCAAGTTGCGAATTACATGCTGATTGATGGTCAGTTGTACAAACACAGCATATCACAACCTTATCTTCAATACCTTCCTCCGAGAGATGCTCAAAGGGTGTTATCTAAATTGCATAGTAGTGTTTGTAATAACGATGTAAAAGCTCAAACATTGTATGTTCAAGCACTGCGACTCGACTATTATTGGCTGACTATAAGAGAAGATATAAAGGAAGCTATTCGGCACTATCCACAATGTTAGAAGCACGAGTCACGGAATCATACACCTGCAATTGAACTGTGTAGCCTATCCAGTTCTTAGCCTTTTGCCTAGTAGGGATTAGATATTCTCGAACCCTTTCCAAAATCTATCATCCAGCAACAATTCATCATTGTCCTATAGATTACTTTACCAAAATGGGCAGAAGTTGAGATAGTGGCAAAGATCACCAAGCAGAAAGTGGAAGCATTTGTTTTCGATTCCACAGTATGAAGATTTATAGTTCCTTACATGATAATCATGGATAATGGCTCATAGTTTGACAACAACAAGTTCCGAGCATTTTATGAAAAGTATAACATTCACCTTAACTATACGTCTATAGCACACTCTCAAATGAATGGACAAGTTGAAGTCATGAACAAGATAATCTTGTACGGCCTTATAAGAAAAGTAGATCAAGTTAAAGGGAGATGAGCAGATGAATTGTCGAATGTTTTATGGGGGTACCAAACCATCCATAAAACTACAATAGGGGAGGCTCCCTTTAGGTTAGCATACGGTACGAAAGCAGTCGTACCAATTGAGTTAGATTTACCTAGTCTATAGATACAGAACTTTGACGTAGTGGTTAAGTAAGTTGGATTAATAGCAAATTTGGACATCATTGATGAAACCAAATATATTGCAAGAGCTAAGGTTGTAGCATACTAGCATAGAGCGACAAGGTATTACAATAAAAAAGTAAAACACAAGGTTTTTCAACTTAGAGATCTGGTTTGCAAAAAAATTGAAGCAACTGGCGTATGAGAAAGTTAAGGAAAACTCGGCGCAAATTGGGAAGATCCTGTCTAGGTCTGGGAAGTTGTTAGCGAGGGAGCCTATCGACTAGAAGGTTAGATGAATCAATCATCCCTCGAGCATGGAATGCTGAGAATTTTTAACTCTATTTCAATTAATGGCTTAGATGATGTTCATCTCTATTTGTAAGGCAATAGCTTACTTGCTTGTAAGATAATAGCCTATTTGTTTATGAGAATTATATTTGAAGCTATATTTTGTTCTTTTTAATCTATTCATGATTGCCGAATTAGTAAGTTCAAATTGTACAGCGAATGAGTTGATGTAAGTTCCAGCTTATCGCGGTTAACAAACCTTAGAAATTAATTCCATAGTTGAGTGATACAACTAGTTTATGTTTCAAATGGCTAACGGACAATGTCTATAAAGACGCATGAATTAGGTGTGTGAAATAAAACATGCCAAAATAATTAGGTGTATGAAATAAAACATGATAAGAAATAATTAGGTATGTAAAATAAAACATGACGAGAAATACTTAGCGTGTGAAATAAAACATGCTAACGAATAAGAACATGTGAAATAAAACACATATATCATATATGCTAAGAAAACGCAGTGCATGAAATAAACCATACTGGAAACAGTTATATGAAAGATACTTTTCATTCAACAATGTATTGTTACAAATACTCAACTTTGGCAAATTGTATAAGGAATACAATGAAAATCCTATGGCCTATTCTTAGATCGGTAGAAGTAATTTTTGGATCGAAGGCTGAAGCTTTCTTTGAGTAAACTTCTTTCTCAATGTTTAGGGTCTTAGAGTCAGGAAATTTCTCTTTTGATACATAGGGGATTTCTTTTGATAGATGGTCTTTATCTTCTCCTAGATCCTTAACATGAGCTTCGTTATTAGCTTCATAACCATTTCGACACCTAATTCATCGTTGTTGGCCTTGTTGAAACTATTGACTTTATTATCGACGTTGGTGAAATCAAGGTAAGAAAGATTGTAATCAGGGTGAAGCTTTAGGATCTCCTCTCTTGCCGCTTGGACACTCTCCAACAACTTCTTTCGTACTAATCTTTCGTATTACCAACTAGGAGTGATTATATTGAGTGCCTCTTTGATAGAGGGTCTTTTTTTGATAGTTTCCTCCAACTCGGCAATACGACCTTGTAATCCCGTGCTATTGGTCTCCAACTCTTTGATTTGCATTCTGAGCTTATCCTCATCGTCGCTCATAGTGTAAAGAGTTCAGCCTAGCCCCCTTGTACTCTTCTTTCTTTTTCTGCAACTCCTCCCTTAAGCCTTTGGACTCCTTGTATTGTTCTTCAACCTTAGCCTTCATGTTCGAGACTTCATCGGTAATCAAGGTATGTGCTAACTTTTTGGCTGCAAGGTCTTTTTAAAGCTTTGTCGCCTCTATTTCGACCTTTATCCTTACATTCTTGGCAACAACAGTCTAGGCTTTAGAAGCATTATATGCGTCCTCAATTTTCTGCAACATTTTCATTTAGTACAATGAGTATTAAAAGTAACTTGATAGAATACATGAAGACTACTATGGATATTACCTTTTTCATTTCTTTATCAGCCTCATCCAAAGTCGTCAGAATGCGATTGCTTATCTGAAAAAGAAAAGGAGTGTCAGCAACTAAACAAATTCAACAATTAAAAGATGGTTATAAATACTTACGTCATATAACTTGGCCGCGATATGGGCTTTATTGCAACCACCGACCCTATCGATGCCCTTCTTGACAATCTCTTTGTCCTTTGGAAGAATAATTCCTTCCATTAAGGCTAAAGATTTTGTTTATCTCTTAGGGCCGAGTTGGTATCTAAGATATTGTAGCTTCAATACAGGACAAAGTACTCGCCGACCTCTGTGTTGGTGATGAATTTGGTACTACTGATTCGAGACCTTTGGACCGCATTGTCTCCTTCGTCCTCTCGTCCAAATCTTTAGACCTTTTGGTAGGTGGTTGGTTGGTAAGTTCCTTCCTCGGTCTCTTATTAACACTCGATGCTACCTCCACCATCAATGACAAGCCTTCGACGGTAGTAGTTGCTTTGGCTTCACTATAGGGTTGGGTCTCTTGGCCAACCTTTTTCGGCTCAACAGCAGGTTGAATATTCTCGACATGAGGCTTCCCAGAATGGGTGATCTCGGTTGGTTGAGATGCCTTCTTCTATGCTACTGCCTGCTTTGTTGTGTCCTTTGCCGCTTTCTTCACCACAGTAAGCGAGTAGTAGTGGCCACGGTGGTTGCCCGTTTATTAGCCTTTGACTTTTTGGCCTTGGCTTGGGCTAGTAATATGGCGAGATTCACTTCACCAACACCTATGTTTGTAATATGAAGCAAACACGTTAATATTAATGTAAGGAAAAAGAATGAACTTACATTCTCCGTACTGAGCAATGCTCAAAGGTAACAATTCTCGCCCCAAGAAACGAGAATGGCTTTCCTCTTATAGCTATACTCGGTACGATGTTAGCGTACCTTCCTTTTTGGGAAAGATCGGCTCTCTGCTTTCATAACGCTTAATAATTTTCTCGGCGTCCTAGAAGAGTATTTTGTTCCTCCTCTTCTTTTGAATTTTCTTTGCTGCTATAACATCATCCAGCAGTAATTCTATATCCTTTTTGCAGATTGGTTCAGTCCATTAAGTTCAAAAATCCAACTCTTCGTCAGACACTATTGATACGAATTTGTCATGTTACTTATGGATCTTGGACTCCAACCCATCTATGAACTTTGCCCATGCTTTACAGTGGCAAAGTACCAACCGTCAGATTGCCTCCTAATTGTGAAGAAATATCGGAATAGTTGAGGTATAGCTCTAACTTAAACTTCTTCACAGACAATCTTGAAAGCTGCTAGAAGCTAATATGTGTTTAGTGAGAACATACTTAGTGCAACTCGGAATTAGTTGAAGAAGCCCTTCACGAATGCCGAGAAAGGGAAGCATAACCCAAAATTCAAATATTTCAGGTATATGTGGAATTTGCGCTCTCTTGGAAAACATACCCTTTCCTTCTCTCTTGACCTCCTAAGATTCTAAGATCTGGGAAGGTCTTGACAATATTGGTTATATTTTGTGACAACGACCTTGTTGGCAGCACCAACAACTCCATTTGAAGAGTTGCAAAAGTAAACTATATTGCTGTATAGATATTTTGCTGGGGATTTCCCTTCTTTGTCTTCAGGATAATTATCTACTACAAAAGTGTTAATTTGAGTGAGTTTATCACTCCTTTTCTCAATATTGTTGGTTGAACTACTTGAGGAACACATCGTTTTGCTCCTTATTTGGGGAAGAAAAGTGGCTTCAGTCTCCGTCACTTCAGAATTCAAGAGGACAAGTTGATGGATTACGTTATGAACCATACCTAAATGGTTATAAAGAATGATGTCATAGAATTTGAAGAATTTGAGAGTAAAGACAAGAAAGTGAATGAAAGTTTGAAGATATAATTGAAGAAGTCTACATTTGATTTTGAATAGTCCCTTAAATATGGACAATTCACCCTTGTAATTGCAAATGTGTTTCTAATAGTAATAATGCACTGATTTGATAGTGGCATAGATTGTTGATGCGTGTTTTGAGATAGAAATCTGACGGTTAACAACTCTTTGATAGTTATTAGGCCTACGGTGTAATGTGACCGAAGTGACAAGTGTCATGCCTCTTACTTTTTGGTCTCTTGGATAAGCAAGAAATTGAAAATTGTGACTTTTCAATTGAGATGCAATCCATCTTACTTCCCACCTCGCTTAGCATCTAAAGAATTGCTCTTTATTCGGTCTCTAGTGCATTATATATTACTCTCTTTGTCGAATTCTCGAATACGAGAGTTGGGGGTAAATGTTGATAGTTAGTTTTCGTCCACTCGGTTTGACAAGCATTGATATAACTTTACTTACTCATTCGGCTGCTGATAGGCTGGGTAATTTACACTCGATATATTGCTGAGTAATTGACATTTTCAACATTCCGCCGAGTAACATAGATCCATTCCTAATTTGAATTCAAATTCATGGTGTGAATAGTTATCATAAGCACAGTTATATTACATAACTGCCTGCTCTTCCTACATTTCAAGAAAAGTGTCAGTTAAGAAACCTCCACATATCTCGATAGTTATTCCGATAATTACTACTTTAGATATGATAGTCTCCTATTAATACGTGAAAGAAATTTTGTAAGAGACATTTGATAACTCTTAACCACTCACTTTACTTTTTTCATTCTCACTTATTGATTTAAACATTGAAATGGCTGTATTAGATTGGCCCTAATACTAAGCAATTTTCTTTTCTTTACAAGATATGCCCAACTTGCAAAATCCACCAACAACAGGTACTTTTAAGATCGTATTAATGGATAACTTGTTTTATTTGAAGACTTAAAAAGAAGAAAGTTGAAATGCAAAAATTTTGACATTTGATAATTTATTATGAAAAAAATTTCAAGTCTTAGATTTCTATAAGTAATCAAAAGATTCTATTTCCTCATGTAGAAGTCTATGAATATAAAAATTATTTAAAGGCTTTGATTATCAATACTCAATTAGAGACGTTCAACTGCTGTACTGGGGGCAACAAAATGACTATAAAAGCAAAATGTTGCATGTAAAGAGGCAATTACTACATCAATGAAATGGAAACCAAATTATCCTACTATACTTGATTGATAAGTAGAGAAGCAACGATCTCATAAACAAGCTAAATGTGAAGGCAATGGCTCAACATCTTACACACACACTACAATAGTAGAAGAAAATTAACTTAATGAAATACCTAAAACCCCCTAAGACTTTGTCAAAAGAGTTTTTAGACATGGGGCGAAAATATAGAGGGTGATTTTGATAGTTAAGCTTTTAGTGTAATTTAATACCATAAACTGCTTTCTTAGGTTAGTGATGAGGCTTAGGAAACTGAGCCCAATTATGGATGTCTTATGGAGATTTGGTTTAATAGGCTTAAAATAGAGATTACTAGACTAGTTTTTTCACTCTTTGCCTTACTCAATTGTCTCATGCATGAAAAATAAACTTGGAAAGGTCTTTCTAAGTCCATTTAGACCTTATTTGGCCTTTATACCCCTTCATAAGGCTTAAATAAGCCTTGAGCTTATTTAAAGTAATATGGGCTCATTTTATAAGCCATTAGGCTTGACTTGGCCTAAGCCTAAGTCCAAGTTCAAGGTCCATCCATTATGTAAGAATTAGAGGCTTAAATTTATACTGTCAATTACGAAGAATTGATTTGATGACTCTTATCAATAGGTCAGTTGGTCCATCCATTTCTCTAACAGTCGAGATTAAGGGTCAAAATATATATTTAAGAGCCTTCTTCTCTTTATTTGCAATATTTGAAGCATTGGCAAACTTCACAAAAATGTTGTTACGTTGTTGAAATGACTTCGCAAAAGATTAAACACCAAAATTATTAAGAACAGATCATTAACATGTCAAATCATCACATTCAATCTATTGTCACATGCATGCATCATGAGACATTGAGCTCGCTTGATCCTCTTCCTACTCCTCTCTCTAATATCAAACCTTTACATGTCATTAGATTAATACTTCTCTAAGATTGGTTGCATGCACATTACACATGATCAATCATCAACAACAACTCCACAATATATTGAGATCCTATCCACTTTAGCGACCTCGTAATAAACTTAAAAGATGTAAAAGTAACTAAGGATATTCATTGATACAAACTGACCTTATAACAAGTAAAACTCTACACATTACAATCTTATCTACATTAGTCTCGTAGTTTTGTCTTTGATACCAACTGCTATTTGGAAGTCACTCATCTTAGAAGTACTCACCATGGAACACACTTAAGCTTGGAATTGTGATGAACTTCAGGCCATTGCATTAAAGTGAACCATGATGATTAAAGTTTTATTACAATCTATTAAAGGAATATCACAATCTCTCCCATTTATAAAATTGGCATCATCATCATTTTCATTTACATGTTTAGGACTACATTAGATGGAGAGGAATTTAAAGATGCTCCTTTATAGGTTTAAGAGATGCCCATACCACGATAATTTTCCTTGCATGAGTGAAGTGTCTTGATACCACTTGTAGCAATCGTAACTCCACATGCGAGGTATTGTTCACTATAGTATGGTATGCTTTATGATCTTATCCTTGGTGTTAGTTGCTTTTTAGGTGGTCACTTAAATTGAGAGTACTTCTTATGAAGTTTGCTTAGGGTTCCAATAAATTCGATTCCATTATATCAAAAAGTATCTTGACAATTAGAGTATTATTATACTGTACTTAAGAAATATCATAACCTTTTACTACCTTAACTGTAAAGTACAGTTTTTTTATAATACTATTTACTATTGCTTTTTATGAACTGTATAATTAACACTAGAAATATAAAACAAACAAAGATATTCATTGAATTGAGCTAATCTTGATCGCATCAAATTGCAAAATGCAATTATTTTACAATATTGTTTGATTTGAGGTGCAATTCAACTCTTGAACTGTTTAAAGAGATTTAGTTTCCTCATTAATTACATGGAGTCACATTATTAACAAGAAAAAAAATCCAACTCATGTATGGTCTTCATTTTCCTTGTTTTCATTTAGATCAATTTATTTTACTTTATTTTCATTGAATTTAAAATATCTTAATCTTAAAAGCACTTGCATAATTGAGAAATTAGAAATATAATTAAAATGTTAATAGAGATAATACTAGTAAATATTTCACTTGGCGATATCTACGTAAAATTGAGATCATAAAAAGAGAAAACAATTATTAGCAAGGATAATAGTTTTATGAAGGGAAAGGGTTATTAACGGTTACATACAATCCCCATGTTTGCTAATTACTAGATGTAAACAAGTGAAAATGTAACATGTGGTATGTCAGATTGGTACAATTAGAAATGAGATATTTATACCAAGATTTTACAATTTAGTGGTATAGATGATGGTCTTTTAATAGAGGTTTAATCTCTCTTTTCTGTTATAATTGTCTAAAAAAATTGAGATATTTAATAATAAATATAATATACTAAAACACCTTTTAACTTTAATAGTATAAACATAAAACATTTGATAAAAAAGATGAGAATGGACCATTTGAAAGGGTTCGGCTCGGAAACCAAGCCTCTCCCTGTCAACGGTGGAATAGGCAAGTGGTGACATAGGCTTACGTTTACATTATGCAGCGACGCCAACGGCAATGGGCTTTAATTTTTCTACTTTCTTCCTTCGTTGTTTTCCCGATCTTTCTTCTCTGTCCCATTCTCTCTCTCCCACCCTCACGCTCAACCCCCCCCACCCCTACAGAACCAACCCAACACCCAAAAGAGGAAAAAAAAAGAGTGAAAAAAGCAACGTTAGAGATCAAAAGGAAAAGAGAGGAGACCTGCAAATATTCAACCATCTATTAACATCAATCGTCACTCTATCTCTCTCTCTCTCTCTCTTCATTTTTTTCTTTTTTTCTTTTTCCTGTTTCGTCCTATTCAAATTATATAATTCAAAACATCTCGTGTTTTCCAAGAACATTAAATTCGTAGGCTATGGATATTTTATAAATTCGCATAGGACTTAGTCCGGTCAATATTTCACCAATTGTTTCTTGACGCCCCTCCCCTCCCCCACACCCACCCGCCCCCAATTCCTTCTTTAGGGTTTTTTTTCTTCTTCTTCTTCTTCTCGGCGTCAATTCCATTTCTCTAATCAATAGATTTCTCCACGGAGTTTCGCTGTCGAAGGTTCGTTCTTGGCGTCTTTTCTTTCCATTTTAATCTTGCACATCTTTATGTCCATTTTCAAACTTTTACCGAGTTATTTTTGATCCTATGGAGAAAATAGCATGACTTAGCAGTTTTGATTGGAATTTTGTACACAATCAGCATTTTCCGTGTTCTCTCGTGGTGTGATTTAGGGTATTACTTCTCTAGGGATTGTGCCATTGGGATTAATTGCGAGAAATTCTATGGTTAGGGTTACAGCGTCATCGAGGCAAATGGAAGCGTCAGGTGGGAATTCAGACGCATACCGTGGGTCATCCATTACAGGGAGTGGCACTACTAGCAATAGTATTAGTAATAGTAATAGTAATTTGAGGAGATATGGTAATGGCATATTATCTGCTTCGAATATTATTCAGGCACCAATTTCAACTTTACTTGAATATTCGGGTTTGTTGAGAACTCGTTCGAGTAATCAAGAGACCGAGTCTTTGTTTGCTGGGGGCATTCCCGGGGCAATTCATAGTAGGGGTGATGATCCTTCAGTTCCTGGTAATGATGGGGAGGTTTCCATTAGAATTATTGGAGCGGGGGAACAGGAACATCATAGGGAGGGGACTGGATTAGTGGTGGGCCAGCAAGTGAGGGAAGATGCGGCAGGAGATGAGGTCTCTCTAGGGCCTGCCAATTTTGGGGCGGATGGGCATGGAGATGTGAGGAGCGGTGGGAATGAAGGGGCTTCACAGCCTTCTAGTCGGGGTAATGATACAGAAAGTGGTGAAGGCACTGGTAGAGAGTCTTCATATCAGAGATATGATATCCAGCAGGCTGCAAGGTGGATTGAGCAGGTTCTGCCATTTTCTTTGCTTCTTTTGGTGGTTTTTATTCGGCAGCATCTACAAGGTAACAGACCTGACAACTATCTTGCCGAAATTAGATGTAGGAAATTTCTACTTGGTTAAAATCTTTTCAGGCAGTATTCAATGGTCAAATGCTATTGAAGTTCTTTTGCTTCTATTATTGTGGCATTATGGATGCATGTTTTCTTGTATTCTATCTTTATTGCACTTTAACAACTCCCATCCTATGGCACTTAATGTCCTGGAAAGTTGAATCCAATTAAGTAATATTTTAAGGAGGTGTGGTGAGATATCCTTTAGAACCGAATGAAAGTAGCATTTAAAGGAGTCTTTGGTGAATTTTCTTTTTAGAAGAAAAAGGAAAATGGTGATATGACACTCTTGTCTTTTGTGTGTTTGTTTATGGTTGAGTTGGTAATGTGTTTTTTGGGTGTGCCTACTTCAATATATCATTTAACTGTTTCTACATGAAAATTCTTTGTTGACCCTTGAATCTATTTCCTAAAATTTTGTGCTTGAATTTGAACAAGTCTTCCGTATTTTGACTATCAAAATGGAAAGTTTGCTAAAAACTTGGTCATATTTTTTCATCTGAATCTGTACTGCTGCCTAAGTTTCACCTTGTTATTTTATCATTCTAACTGGTGCAACACTTCCTTTTGACAATTAATTGCAGGTTTCTTTGTTACTATATGGATAGCTGCCATGTTGTATAAATCAAATGATATTCTGAGGAAACAAACAGCCCTAAAGGTGCTTAAATCCACGATTCTGTCTTTTGTTTTAGTCATTGAGCATGAAAAGAAAAGGGCAAACATAATGAAGTCCTTATTATGTAAATTACTGACACCCATTATGTTGGCTGCAGGGTGAGAGGAAAATTTCTGTCCTATTGGGAATTTCAGTCCTATTCATGCTTCATGTTGTTGGGGTTTATTGGTGGTACCGGAAGGATGATCTACTGTACCCATTGATCATGCTTCCTCCTAGGACTATACCGCCTTTTTGGCATGCTGTATTCATCATTATTGTCAATGGTGTGTTTTCTTCTCTAACTTTCATCATCATCATCATCATCATCATTATAGCTTGCATCTGTACTGTAACTTTCTTTTGGAAATGTTCATTATTTCATTGCTGATGTGAGCAATTGATGTGGCCCAAGTCCTTCATGCGTTTCCTTTTAAAGCCAAACTATTTAACATGATCTGACTTCCTACTTATGGAATGAGCTATTATCGATTAATGCCTTTTATTATACACAATCTGTATGGTTATGTGTTTGCTCAGAAATGCTGATTGTTGCTACACCTTTTTATGATGGAGAAACATAAATAGCATGGAGTGCATGTAGATTTGTATTAATATCAATAGAAGCAGAGCAGGGAACAAGTAAATGTGAGCAAGGTCTCATAGGTAGTTTATTGTTATTGATATTTAAAGAAGTTATGATAATGTGCAGGAAGATTTTCATAGGTGAAGTATTCTGTTTGTGAAGGGTGGGATACATGAAGCACAAGTTAGTAAAAGTTGTGATAGAAGTGAAACTATTGCTAATTTTAGAATTATTTAGGAGTAAGATATTCAGTTAGTAGCTCAGTTCTTCAAAGAGATACAATAGTTACAGTGTTATTAATAGTATCCAAGTAAGCTGGTAGTGTAAAGGGATGCGTTGCTGTCTTATGTGATTATATAATTTTTTTTTTAGCTCAGGTCAAGATTGTAGTATGGTCGAATATCAACAACATTCAATGTAGTTGTACTCTCGTGTTGATAGGAACAAATCTTTTTGAAGAACTTTCTAAGTTTCCAAAAATGATGTGTAGTGAGGTGATTTTTAGCATATTTGTGGGCATGTAATGTAATAAACAAAGGATTTGACAAGAGTAGTAGGTCCGAGAGGAAAGGTGGTGTTACACATATTGTAAGGAGAAATTCAATTAAGATGGTTTGTCTCATGCTCCAATCTTAAGTTGGGGACATGCAACAGTGCACATCTTTAAGGTGAATCTTAGAGGTTTCCAAAGAGTATCATTCCTTGTTAGTTTAAATTGGTTATTATTTGTTGTATTTGACAAGATTGGAGGATTCTCTTTGATGAGTTTTCATACCCAAATTGAGTTCCAGTTTGGAAGGTCAAAACATCCTTACCCAAAAAAAAATAGAAGGTCAAAACATAAATGAAGGAAAATCCATTTTTATAGATGGATTTGTTATCAATTGGCCCATGACTGGATGGAATAGGATTGAGCAAAGCGAGAAGAGGATTGATATTCCCTAGTCTCCAGACTTGCCAAGATGGGTAAGTGGTTCGAGATTTTGGACTTACGATGACAGATTTTCCTACTAGTTTTGGTGAGGCTAGTTGTGGAGGTTACTTGAATTGACCATGAGTGCTTCCAAAGAATTAGGAGATGGACCAATTTTATGTTGTGCATCTTGGTTGGTGCAATGACCTAGAATTGCATTATGTTAGGTGGGCAACCAAGTGGCCATGCCACCCATGCTAACCTAGATTGTACTATCATATGGTGGCCCTCCTCGGTGACATTGCATGAGATTAATAGAGCGTGTGCACGACATAACTCAATGTGCAAAATGTTGTGTGACTCATTATGCATGTTTAGATGATGCACCTCCACTCCACATTTGGTGGCTGTGAGATGGACCAAGTTCAGCCCATTGTGACCTCCTTTTGGTGTGATATAGGCCTTACTTTCATCTACACCCAGATGGGGAGGGTCTTTATTCCATCAGTACACAAATTTATGGTTTAAGTGGCTGGTTGACAAGGAGTTTGACTGCCAAGTTGACCTGAGATTTCACCTTAATATCACACTTGAGCAATGCAACAATTATCTAGTTCTATATTGTAAAAAGTTGGATATCTCTATGTTTGATGATTGTAGCGATTAATTGGGCTGGGTAAACTGATGTGAGTGGTTCTTCCAAAATCAGGGTATACTGGAGAACGATAAAGTTGGCTTAGCCTTCTTTTGCTTGATTGTAAAGCATAATTGTGGCTCTATAGATTGGAGCTGATTTACCAAACCTACATTTGTGAGAGTATACACACTTGTGTGACAAGATTCAGGCTGCCACTACATGGGAATCCTTTAGGTGAATTGGTTAAATTAATTCATAAAGATTAGAGGAATGTTGGTTGAAGTTCCAATCCTTGTTGGCATGGATGCCCAACATCCCTCCTAAGTAGCAAGTAATTTCACAATAGTGTCAAAAATCATTAGAATAGATATAGAAGTTCAATGTCCATGCAACGTAGGATAGCAATACGTCCAGCTAGGACTTGTGAGAAGAAACCCTTGGTTAGCTATCCTGACATGGTGTATGGTGGGTATCTGGCACACAAAGGATAATACCATCAAGCTTCAGTCATTGAAGGAGCAGTGAGTTCAGACCTTTGTCCTTAAATATCAACTTGCGAGTAGATGGTTGAACATGGTGGCCAGTTAAGCCAAATGAAATGGTGTTAGTCATTATAGTTTATGAGATTGGAGGGTCTTTTTATAACCACTCTTAACCTCGATTGACAATAGCTTTCGATAAGACAAGTCAAAATGTAAATAAAGGCAAATCTGTTCTTGCAGATGAATTTACTATCAAGCAACTTGTGATTGGCCCCATAGCACAAGTACTTGAAAGTACCGTTATATTTCGATTAACCAAATTCAACCCTCTGATATATTGAAGATTTTGAGTTTACATTTATTTATTTAGATCTCCTTGCATAACTCTTGTTTCCATGGCTGCCCTTAAGCTATTCTTATTAATTTGGAAAGGTACCACAGGAGTGAGCTAAACTATTGGTAGTAGCTATATTTTCATGATTGTTGCACACTCCACAATCTACAACTCTACCGTCATAATAACTCCATGAGGCATTGGTTATGATAGTAGCCATCTGGAGTGTTTAGTCTCTAATGATTTCCCACGATCAAGAATTCAGAATCCTACTGTTAGATTACCCCCTGGTATGGGTTAGAATTGAAGTCATCTAAATTATTTACATTCTCTTAGCTATTGTGCATACCACAAATCACAATAGCTAGTCTGAGTAGTTGCAACAACATTTTAATCCTTGAGGTATGGTTCTCCTTAGTGGCCAAATACAGTACCCAATGACATTACATTACTGACAATAACAATCAGTATAAACTTATTGTTCACAATTTGGTGTACATTGTCATTAAAGTACTGCATTATAGCATTCCTATCTGTTCTCAGTAGAAAAATTATTGTAGTTACCTCTACATTCAATAGTTTCTTACATATGGATCTTACACAATTGTGTCCATTGAAGTTAGGCAACATACTGAGGTTACCATGGGTTCACATCAGAACATAGAGCCAGAATGGTTCTCCTCTTGACTTGGCGTGAATAGTCATTCTCTCAATTTCATTTTAGTCACAACTATCTTGCAATCTCTTAAAATTTACGTCTTTTGCCTTAAATTAATGGTTGATTGGTAAGTCTTTGTTCCTAATGTTTTTCTATTTCTCAAAACTTAAGAGGGGTGATACAAGCTCAAATGCAGCTCCCCCTACTGCCCTCCTCCCAAACCCTCTTTTATACATTGATCAAATTGTCACCTGCTGGCATTCACAGCATGCAAAATTAACATGTCATTTCCAATTTACTTGAAATTTCTACCCTCCATCTATCCACACTTTACTCCCATCTGTAGATAGATTCTTCTAAACTGTTGATGGTTGGAGCATAGAATGCAACTTTCGTCCCTCTAGGTGGATCTATCAGTAGTTTCAAACTCATCTTGAGTTCCTGACAGACGAGTCCTTGTATGCCTGATTTGCATATTTTCCCCAAATATGTAAAATTCCTCAAAGCATCCTCACTTGCCCTTTCACCTGTTTGTCCACTAGAAACACTGGATTTCCCCCTATATCTTATCTTTTCCCTATATCATTAGATACTTTATGAGAAGGACTCCTGAAACATCGTTGTTTGAATCTTTATTTAACTCATACATGCAATTATATATTTCAATCCTACAAAATAGATTAGAGACTCATCTTGTGTCATGGAGACTTCCAGAAAAGATGTCTACAATGAGGTCTATGTTACCCACATGAATGGGAGAATATTGGCCAAAGGATCATGAAACTAGGCTTTTACTGGATAACAATGCAGAACGATTGCCTTTATTGTGAAAAAATGCCACAAGTATCAGATTCATGCCTCAAACCGATAGAATTCTCCTTAGGAGTCTTGGCCATGTCTGTCTCTTCCTCTTAACTGTAAAATGCATTATTGTTTAGATTAAGTCAGAAATCCCATGATGCTCTAGGTTTGGTGGCCTTGAAATTTATTGACCCGACCTAAATAGAATTATGATAACTTAATCATTCACTCATTCTAGCTCTTTTTGATCATTTAAATATTGGGGGCTAGTCATTACAGTTCGCATGTGCGAAAATGCTGACTTGTTAGTGCTTGGATCAGCTGATGTTTTCATATACTGTTGTCAGAATGAATGGGATGACTTAACCACGAGGGTGGCATAATCATCGAGACCTTGAATTTATCATGACCAGTTGCATGAGGTCTTGTGGCGAAAACTCACAGAGGCTATTTCATAGGGCTAATGCAAGTTATTGTTGAATGATGCATGGATGTTTTAGGTTGGTTGTGTGTTTAGAGTAGCCCATCCAATGGTAGGCATATACTTTCTTTAACAAAATAAAACCAACTGCAATTGCTTATCTTTTGCTTCTCACCACCTGTTGCTTCCAATTACAACCACTGGCCAATGGCATCACTGGGGGCATAGATAGTGGGAATGGGCTCTGAGAGATAGTTAATATTTGACCTATGAATAAGAGAAACCATACTCCTTTTTGTGCATGAAAGTCAGCTTTGGTCTCTAAATGCTGGAACAATACATTGTGTGTGCTTGTGTGTGTGCGTGTGCTTGTGTGTATGTGTGCTTCTTCTTCTTCTTCCTTTTTTTCTTTATTCCTTTTAAATATTTTTATATTATTTTTAAAATATTTTTTAAAATCTATCTTTCTTGAGCCACTCTCTCTGCAAGTATATATTTGAGGAAAATGAGAGTATTTGTCAGTGATTTATACTTCTCATTCAGGTTAGATGATTTGAGCAAGGCCAATGATACCAGTTGCAAACAAGAAAACAGAATGTTCTTGCATCCTTTTGGTTTTATGCATTACAGATACTAGCATCTAAAAGAAAAAGTTCTTGTTTATCCTTTGTTCCTATTTCATGTGCTGGGGCTGGTAGAGGGGTTGAGGAGGGAGAGAGAAGAGAAGGAAAAAAGGAGAGGGAAAAGGTGTGGGGGCGGGTGGGTGGTTGGGTTGGTGTTTTGGTTGGTGTGGAGTAGGAAAAAGACGAGCCCACTGTGTCTACTTGTGAATAAAGCAATTGGTTGTTCTTAAAGCTTCTGCATTTAATTAATTAATTAATTTATTTTTCAATGTTGTCTGTTTCTTCTTTTTTGTTTTCTGCATTTAATTTATTTTTCTAATGTTGTTTGTTTCTTTTTTGTTAATTATGTTGTCTATTTCTGTATTATCTCATGGCTATGAAACCTGTATTCTTCAGATACTTTGGTCCGGCAAGCAGCAATGGTATTTAAATGTCTTCTATTGATATATTATAAAAATAGCCGTGGGCGGAATTATAGAAAGCAGGTGAGTAGCTATACATCTTTGCTTTCTACTTGAAATAAAGCTGGGTTGATTGAACAGCTGATTCCTCCCTTTCTTTTTGTTTGTGTTATTATGCACTGTTGCTTTCATTCTCCTTAGATTGACAATTATTGTGCTCTTGCAAGGAGGAAAGAGTAGTTTTACATTTGATGCATAATGATGGTTAAATTACTCTTTCTTAAATGGATTGAATCAATCAGAAGTCATAACTAATTAACCAAAACAAATTTGAAGTGAATAATAGATCACAGTTTGTGTGATACGTCAAATTGGTTATGCCATTACAGTTCCTTCCCAAAAAATGGTGATAAATGAATTAGAATGCCATCTATGTGCTAAATTTGTCATAAAACATTGATGACCTATTATGTTATGGCCTCTAATGGCTTTATCCCTTTCTTGATATGATCAGGACAGCTGTTTTTCCTATTGCAAGTAGCAAAGATGGGTGTTAATTTAATGCATTATATTGGTAAACATGCTGCTGATGTTAATAAGAAATTTTGTTTTTTTCAGGGTCAGATGCTAACACTCGTAGAATACTTTCTTCTATTGTACCGGGCCTTACTACCAACACCTGTCTGGTACCGCTTCTTCTTAAATAAGGATTATGGAAGCCTTTTCTCATCATTGATGACTGGATTATATCTTACTTTCAAGCTCACATCTATTGTTGAAAAGGTATTACTCTCTAAGAGAGCACACTTGTGATTAAATGCTAGTTTTCACAATTGTACTTTGGTGTAATAGATTGCATGCCTCTGATTCCTTTCTGCATCTGGCTGATGTTTCCAGGTACAGTCCTTCTTTGCTGCATTGAAGGCATTGTCCCGTAAAGATGTTCACTATGGAGCTTATGCAACAACCGAACAGGTATTGCATTTTGCCTAGACTTTCCTTCTGCATGTGTGATCTCAACTTGCATTGCCTCTTCATATAATTTTCTTTCGAAGGAATATGTTGTAAGAGTTATTTTTTGGATTTCCATGTTCTTCATATTATTTAATAGCAGAATTTTCTTTGAATCAGAGAAGGAAGCTCAATCAGTAATATAATACAGTGCTCTTGGAGCATGTTTGATGCTCTGGTAGAATCATTCTATATTGTTAGGGCATGACTGCATCTTAAGGGGTCAAAGTTTATTAGCTGCAAATGTTTCATTTCTCTGATATGAGATGATATGCCCTATGTATGATCTTTGGTAGGTACATCTTTCTAAAACTTACAATTACATAATGCAGGTCAATGCAGCTGGAGATATGTGTGCCATTTGCCAAGAGAAGATGCATACTCCAATTTTACTTCGCTGCAAGCACATATTTTGTGAAGACTGTGTTTCAGAGTGGTAAGACTTGAACTTTGGTCAGCTTTGAGATGCTGAGACTGTTTTCTTGAAATGTCCAAGCCAAAGCCCTATCATAGTGGTTTTAGCTTTATTGAAATGGTAGCCTAGAAATATAACTTATATTGCCATAATAGATGAACTAAGGAATTTTGTCTGTTTTTACAGTTTCCAATATTTTTTAACCTCTATGGCTTTTATTTTTGTCTCTAGTCATGCTTAATAGTAATGGGAGGTGGTGGAAGGTAACACTGATGGCACATGGCTGGTGGGAGTGGTTTGAATAAAAGGGAATATGTTATAAAACAGGGAAAATGGTTTTCATTTTTTATTATGTTTAATAGATGATTCCTGGTTTAGTAAATATTATTGGCCCAGTCACTGCTGCTGCCTCTAAATACCGTCTCAAAAGAAATATTTAGTATATCATTTTCTTTTATCACTATGATAATTTTTGACCAGTGAAAACTAAATACAAAGACTAATGCCCAAAAACTTCAAGACTTTCATGTGTAAGAAACACCTTATGCTCGCTACCCAAAAAAAAGAAACACCTTATGCTAAACAGGGTTTCCATTTTGAACCAGTTTTGAAAACTGTCTAACTTGTAGTCAAAGTGGATTATGGAAGATGGGAACTGGGCAGATTAATCATCTTGTTTGGGAATTTTTGGACCCTCATCTTGTTTGACACTGGAAGGAATGAAAGGATAAATGGACTGGATTTGAATAAAATCAATTGATAAAAAGTGAGACCTTACATATAATGATTTTCTGTTTTGCATCAGGAAAAGCTAGAATATGAGATCTCGAGATCTGGTTGAGGAAGTAGAGTTCTGGTCAAAGTGGAAGGATGACCAAGTTGAGTCATAGGCAAACTCAATTTTACTGTCTTTCCTTCCCCAAAGTATTTTGTTATGTCCTTTCTCAAAACAATCTTGGACTAAAAAATTGATCGTGAGAGAAACTCCTCGTCTTCTCCTCTTACCTCTGCCTTCTCCTCCTCGCCCTCTCTTCTCCTCCTCTTCCTCTTCTCCTCCCATGTCTTCCTCTTTCTTCTTTCTTCTTGTAACCTTTTCTTGACTTGAAACCTTAAATCATAATTGTCCCCTCCACCCTCTTCTCCTTCATTTCGTCCTCTCTCTCTCTGTCTCTCTTCTCTCTTCTTTGTCTATCTCCCCATCCTTTTAGAAACCCTAAAACCCCTCCTTTGTTTCCTCCCTCGTTCCTTCCCTCTACTCTCTCCCTCCCTACCCCTTATATCTCTCCCTCGTTTCTTCCCTCTGTTCACCTTTCCCCCTCATGTTAGACGACTCACCTGGTCGGCCCATTCGTTTGAGACCCTCGGGTCGTCCTCATCTTTTCGGCGACCATCCTGTTGTGGGTGTAGGTCCTAACCTGGGTGATTAGTCAGGTAAAGGGGGTCAAGACTCTCCTGCCAACCTTGCTGCTTTTAGTAAATATGCAGCAGAACCTATTCCCATGGCCCCTTAATCTTCTACCCCAAGGATATGATAGGGCAGTGCACCCAGAAGAGTCATGAAGTGTTGGTCTTTTCTAGGTTAGCTCCAAACCCACTTCAGCATCCAGCGCCTAGGAAAGATTCTTCAGCAGTTTTCCTTTGGAAATACTACCTTTGAAGAGGTTAATAAGCTGATTGTCAATGTTGAGAACCAAAACCAACAGTTTTCCTCTGCTCGTAAAACCAAGTCCTCTTCTGAGGCTTGTGGCCGCACATCCAATGCCCCATTAGCCCTTGATTTCCTCTACGGTTCTTCCCTCCCTTCAAGAGGGCCTGTTTCTAAGGATAGACCACCTCTTGAGGTTGCTATTAATGGAACAAAGTTTTGGGATGCCAAGTTGGTAGGCTTCTTCCTTAGCCGCAAGCTCCCTTATGGCATGGTTAATCTTGTAGCCATGAGAATGTGGCAAAAGTTTGGCCGCCTTGAAGTCTTGGAAAACTCTAGAGGGCTTTACTACTTTACATTCTCCGAACCTTTGGATCTAGATGCCATCGTGTATAAACCATGGCTTTTGCGCAATGTTTTATCATTCTTTAGAAATAGAAACTATGGCTTGCGCTTGATAAGCTACAACCCTCCTCTATCCTTATTAGGATTATTTTCTCGAGGGTCCCTTATGGGTTTTTTGACGCTAGTGGTATTAGTTACATTGCAAGTGGGGTAGGAAAACCCATTAAGGCTGACTCTTTGACAATACTTTGTGCACGTCCCAACCAAGCGTATGTCCTTACTGAAGTTCATGCAAGTGATGAAATGGTTTCTAGGGTGGACATCAAACGGGATGATGGCTTTGTCTCTTCAGTTACAATAGAGTATCAATTTCTTCCATCTCGATGTCTAGTTTGCATTGTTTTCGAACATATTTGTTGCTCATCACCACAAAACCAACCCAAGCAAGATGGTATTTCGAAATTTGAATGGGAGTGGGTGCAAGTTAACAAAAAAGGTAAGAAAGTTGAAGGAAATGGTGATTCTCACCCTTTGCCTACCCCTTATCGTGGTACAGATCAGGGAGATAGTGAGGAAGTTCTATCCCCTCTTAAAAATACCATTCAAGTAGAAAATGACCCGGCATAAGCTTTTGCTTTTGATTCCTTAGATGAAGATGTTGACCATCTTTTGTATCATCTAGTCGAGGAGGGAAATTTAGAGAATTTAGATGGAAGATACACATCTCATGTCTTCGAAACTCCTTTGCAGGATGCCTCAGGTCCCCTTAATCAAGATGAGCATACCATTTTGGACTAGGGAACAACTCAACTGGATCGTGTAGAGGTCACTCTAGTTTTGGCTAATGCCAAAAAGAAGAGGAAAAGTAAAAATCAGGGGGTAAGTCCAGTTCTAAAAGTGGAAGAAGCTCTTCGAGAGGCAAGCATAGGAAATTCTTGCTTCAACTAGCTTCTTTTCTCCCCTCTTTTGTTATGAATTTTGCAACATGGAATGTTAGGGGGCATTTCTGACCCATTAAAAGTTTAGATGTAAAGAAGTTTTGTGCTAACAAAGAGATTTCTCTTGTTGGGCTTCTTAAGACTAGATCCAATCACTTTAATGTGGATCTCATGAAGGCTAGAATAAATCCCAATTGATCATATGCTATCAACCCTCTAGCAGAGAAGAGGGTTTAGCTATGTTGGGATAATGGTTTATGGGACATTCAAGTGATTAAAGAGCATGATTAGTTTTCTCACTGTTTTTGTATTAACAGAAGGTGGAATAAAAGTTTCTTTGCATCTTTTGTGTATGCAACAAATTCAGAAACACATATAAGGCAATTGTGGGAGTGTCTGCTACATCTTAAACTGGCCTTATTGGATCAGCCATGGGTCATACTAGGTGAATTCAACACCACTAAGGCTGTAGAGGAAAAAAGAGGCGGCAACACTAGGCTCACCTAAGACACGGTGGATTTTAAGGTCTTTTTGGATCAAGCTGAAGTGGAGGATCTATATTTCTTTGGTAATTTCTTTACTTGGTCTAACAAACAAGAGCAAGATCCTAAATTAAGGAAATGGGACCATATTTTCATCAACCAATGCTGGCTAGACACTTTCCCACAATCTGTTGGCATCTTTTTTCCTTCACTCTTATTAGATCACACCCTGGCTTTGGTTCGGTTAGATCCTTCCTTGCCATCTAGGTGCTTGTCTTTTAAATTTTTTGATTTTGGAGCTTCTTCGGATAAATTTCTTTCTATTGTTGAGTTCGTATGGAGTAGATATTTTGCTAGTTCTAAGTTTTTTCAAGTTATTTGCAAGCTAAAGCTTCTCAAAAAAGAGTTAAAGGAACTTAACAAAAGGGGATTTTCCCACTTCTTTACCCGAGTGGAGAATGTTGAGGAGCACTTAGAAAACATTCAAAATCGTATTGGCTGTGGTGATTCTAGTATTATTCCCGAGGAGAAGCAGGCTTTTAAGGATTATTACATGCTTCGAGGTGTTGAATAGAGTTTCTAGGATTAAGTGATGAAATCTAGGAGATAAAAATAACTCTTCCTTCCACAAAACTATCAAACAATATCACAACCACAATACAATTGATGCTTTGGAATGTAAGGATGGTAGCTTAGTTGAGGGAATAGAGGAAGTAATAGTGGTAGTGATTGAGCACTTCTAAAACCTTTTTACATCTAATGTGAGGTATTCTCAACTTAATGAAGGTCACAGTCTTCAAGATTTTATCTATAGAAAACTGTCTTCCGAGCAAATATTCTTCCTTAAGGCTCCTTTTTTTGATGATGAGATCAAACACACTTTCTTTTCCCAAGCGAATAACAAAGTCTCGGGGCCTGATAGGTTTTCAGCAAATTTTTTTAAGGTAGCTTGGCCTATTTATGGTAAGGATATCACTTTAGTGGTGAAGGAATTCTTTTCATCTGGTAACTTGCTCAAGGAATTGAACACCACCATCATCACCACCATCATCATCACCCTCGTCTCAAAGGTTCCCCATCCCTCTAGGATGGCTAATTTTAGACCTATTTCATGCTGCAACATTATTTACAAAGCCATTTCTAAACTAATGGCATTTAGACTCAAAGTTGTTCTACACAATTCGATTGGTATGGAACAATCGACATTTATTCCAAAGAGACATATTTCTGATAATATTTTTGTAGCTCAAGAACTAGTTCATGGCTACCACATGAATAAAGGATCTCCTCTATGTGACCTTAAAGTTGATATTTCAAAGGCTTATGACACCCTTGATTGGTTCTTAGAGGTTGTCCTATTTTACATGGGATTCCCTCTACACTTTTGTAGATTGGTTCAACAATGTTTCTCGTCTCTTAAAATCTTTGTGAATATCAATGGAGAACTTACTGGTTTTTTCTTGAGCTCAAGAGGGCTTAGGCAAGGGGACCTTATATTCTTTTACCTTTTTCTATTTTCCATGGAAACTCTTTTAAGCATTCTTTGGAATATGGCTAATTCTGCTTGATTTTCTTTCTATTGGAGGTGTAGCAAAGATTGGATCACCTTCCTTAGTTTTGCAGATGATTTGATGATATTTTGCAAGGGTGACATGCGTTCCACAAACTTAGTCAAGGAAGCGCTACATAAAATTTGTATCTTATCTAGCCTAATGGCAAATTCTCTTAAGAGTTCCATTTTCTTTTATCATGTTGCTCCAAACATCAAAGAAGCAATCATACATTCTTTGGGCTTTAAGGAAGGAAATCTCCCAATCAAATATTTGGGAGTTCCTTTGATTTCCTTCAAGAAGACCTCTTGGCTTGAATCTTGGACTTGTAAATTTTTATCACATGTAGGGAGGCTACAACTCATCAAATTAGTTATCTTCTTTATGCAGGTGTTTTGGGCTTCCATCTTTATCCTTCCCAAAAAGGTGAGAAAGAAAGTGGAACAACTTATGAGAAATTTCCTTTGGGGTGGAAACCCTAATATTCACATAAAGGCAAAAGTAAAATGAGAGCTTGTTTGTCGCCCCAAGAATGAAGGTAGTCTTGGCCTCCCTAAATTAGAGGTTTGGAACAAAGCGGCTCAACTTAAAACATATTTGGAACCTCTTCACATTGAATCAATCTAGCTTATGGGTGAACTGGGTTCATTCAAATCTCCTCGAGGGTAATAGCTTTTGGTGAATACGATGCCCATTTATTTGCTCTTAGTCTTGAAGGAAATTATTTAAGCTTTGTGACATTGCTTAACCTTAGCTTAAGTGGTGTTTGGGAAATGGTCTCTCTATATTCCCATGGTTAGATTTCTGGTTACCAATAGGTCTCTTGGATATGTCTCTTTATAGCAGACAAATAGTAGATTCGGGTCTCCCTCTTAATGCTAAACTCTGCTCAATCATGGATGGAGCAGCTTGGGTCCTTCCTGCAGGAGAAGTTTGGGAAAATATCAACATACCAAGTTCCCTTCTTCCTAATCCTTCGGCCATGGACACACCATTTTGGTTGCCTTATTCTTCGGGCACTTTCTCCATCAAGTGTTCCTTTAATAGCTTAGGACCAATCTCCAACAAAGTCTCCTGGGCCAATCTAGTGTGGAGCAAGAAGTCGCTGCCCAGGCACTCTTTCATCCTTTGGCTTGCTTGTAACAACAAACTTTGTACTCTTGACAAGCTCAATTAATGGGAAGTAATGGATCCCTCCGCATGTTTCTTGTGCAATTGTGTGCTTGAGAACCACAGCCATCTCTTTTTCAACTGTGGATTCACAAAGCAAGTTTGGAAGGTGGTCATTTTCTCTCTCAGCCTCCCCTCCAGTTTAACCACGTGGCATGGCTTTACATCAGCTTCTCACTTGCCTTCTATTGCCAAGACAGCTCTCACTGTAGGAGTCTATTGTCTTTGAAGAACAAGGAATTCAGTTAGATTAGGAAAGGGTTCCCCTTCAGTTGATAATCTTATCAGATGTATTTTGAATTATATCCATTTATGTAGCTCGCTAGATCTAGCATAGTTCGAGTGGTTGTATCTATTTTCTTTTTGCAGAAGCCTAACATCTATTATCCTGCACTTGGCTATTGTACATTCTCTATCATCATATATAAAATTAATTGACTTACTTAAAAAAACAATCTTGGACTATATTTGGCAAGTAACCACAAGTACATTGGATGTAGCTTGTCTGAGATTATCTTTAATTTTCCTCCTCTATCTATACTCAATCGATAAGCTTCTGGTTGAACCTGAAAATTTCTCTCACCATGTCTTGATGGCTGGCTTGATAATATGCATGCTGTAACTTATCCAAAAAGAAAGGGAGAAAAGAAAAGAATGAAAAAAAGATCAGTTGATGCAACCATTTATTTAAATGTCTGATTCATAATTTGCCCATTTCAGGTTTGAGAGAGAACGCACATGCCCATTGTGTAGGGCTTTGGTGAAACCTGCAGATCTTAGGTCGTTTGGTGATGGATCAACCAGCCTGTCTTTCCAGCCATTCTAAAAGGAATGTTACCAAAGGCTGGGACTTGGTCTGCCTGGAAGTGCTAAGATTCAGGTGTGGTCTGCTGTAGTTTTACCATTCAGGGAAGCTCGTCAGCAATTGTGTGCTGTGGCTTTTATATTCATCTCCTTAAGAAGTAAGATAGATCAATGGCTATATGAAGATAAACCTATATGTTGATATGGAGCATGCAGGAGGGTTCGATGTATTAAATTTATACCCTTGAAAGGTACCAAACATATTTTCTCACAGTAAACACTTATAAATTGTATAATTTTTCATCTGTCAAAATTTTATCTAATCCAAGCAGATGGATGTGCTTTCATCTCAAGACATGTGGCCTCTCTGGTTGTTTCCTGCTAGTTTCTTCTTGATGTACTTTTGCTAAAACAGCTAGGTCTCAGTATATACAGGCAACGCTGTTGTGTAGCTCCAGTATATACAATTTCATTGGTATTTCAGTATAGCTTTCATGTGTATTACTGAAGTTAATGTATGGGACAGAACTTTTATTTGGAAAATGAGCAATGTGAAACATTTTCTTCACTGAATAAGCTGTTTTTGGTTTTGAGCGTTATTGAATAGTGATGTCTTATTATAGAATGTGCTTTGCTTTCTTTTCCCTTTGCAAAGTTATTGCTGAGATTTCGCACTGGTTTAGTTCATTGAAACTTCTAGGTTGGCTGAAAAAGAGGGCACAGCTTTATGATGTAATCGGTTTTGGTCTGCCCTGAGATCATATTTTTGGGTTTACCGGAGTTTGAATAATTTATTAAGGTTTTCGCTTAGTTACCGAAAAGATCGCAGTTCGAGGCACCGAAACTGCTTCTTAGAATGCTAGGATAAGACTACACGTGAGACCTTCCCTGTTCATACGTCCACTCTGCTGGGGAGGTGCTCGCCACATTGGGAATATATTCTCTATTTCTCTATTTGAAAGATTACCTAATGTGTGTGTGTGTGTGTTGGGTTGGGGGGGCGCAAGTATAATGGGAAAGGGATGAGAAAAACTGATTATTTTGATTAGAGTTTGTAAAAAATTTAATCCAAAATGATTTTTACTTAAGAGTGGTGCAAAAAGGACAAGTCAGAGGTACACCGAGCATTCCACACCACTAATGATAATGCCTGGTGTTCGTGGCTACTTAAAATATAAGAAACTGCATATTTTTTTTAGTGGATAAAAAAATGTTTGTTTATTTGTATATATAAAGGGGAACCATATTCCCAATACAGGTATAGGGGTCCTAGACTTCGTAGTTCCAACATGCATATATAAATCCTTGGTAAGTATTTTAACAACAAAAGTTGGAGGAACGAAAAAGATCGAATCATCCAATCATCCGAGGGGACGCTATGAACTATTGCTGCTATCCTGTCAACGACATTTGCATCCTGATGGTTGAGGTTGATGTGTACATCAAACAATAGAGCCTTTGCCTAAATGTATTGAAAACATAAGGAAGCTCGTTAATATGGTGAAAATTGCCTGTTAGTTGATCAAAACTAATCCTAGAGTCCAAGTTAATTTCAATTTTAGGGAATTTCATGAATTTACAATATTGTGGTCCCTAATTCCCCATATTTCCAAGCTTAGAATGTCCAAATCCCAACTTTCCACTAGAGCCTCATAACCCATTGGCTCCTACATCTCTAATAAGTCCTGTTGCAACGTCTCCTTGCAACTCCTCTAACTTGTAGCCATCCGTGTTCAAATGATGTTGCACATTTGATGGCTTGTTATAGCGCAAATTGGTTGTGGCTTCTATTGTCATCATAGATGCAAGTCATTTTCTTTCTTTCTTTTTTTTTCTTTTTTTTAACCATAAACTTACTACTTTCAATCCAATTCGTCGGCAAAGCTTTTGAATTAAACCGCACTTGTGTTGGATAGATGGCCTGCCATATAGGCATGACATGTTTATAAGGCATGGTCTAGGTCTTTAGTTATGTATCCACATCTTGGACATTGCGCCTCAATACCTAGTAGGATTTTCCTCATCTTAGACGTCGTTAAGAGTCCTCCTTTGAGTATTCTCCGAAGGAGAAGTTTTACTTTTAGGCTGTGTGGTGAATTCCATATCTAGCGCCAGTTACTAGGTGGTTGGATGCTTAGGAATAGATAATTGTAAATGATTCGCAGTTACAGTTTTGCTGTCCTGGTTGCATGATGCAGACCTTGCCGGCTTTGGAGTTTATTTACTTCGAGATCCAATAGTCCTAAAAGTCAATTCTCAGCATATTGAGGCAGTGGTCCATGAAATATTTGACGGAGTGGGCCCGGTGGTGTCCAAGAATCTGTCAAAAATTTGGCAATGGCTCCATTTCTGAGGGTAATCACATCATTCTCTTGGAACTAGGTTCTACCATGTATCGAGTCTTTCCATAGCCTGGAGAGAGTTCTTACGATATGTATTATACATTCGTTTGCAGAGTTCTCCCATTTTGCGCTTCCTTTATCCCCAAAACCTTTTAATTGCCCATTCTTTATTCCTTTTATCTAGATCATGTAATCCAAAACCTCCTTTCTCTTTGGACTTCATGATTTCAGCCTAGTTGATCCTATAAATTTTCCTGTTGTCAGATGCTTATTTTCACGTAAATTCCCTTGCAATTTTGTTAACACTAGAGATGAAGCGGAGTGATAGGCTTCTGACTTGCTTGTAAAACCGATTTGGTTAGGACACCCTTCTTGCCATACTTAGTAATTTTCCTTTCCAAGTAACTGACTTTGATCGGATTTCCACAATAATTAGTGCAAGGTCATATGGGCATAATTGAAGCTCGTTATCAAAAACGCATCCAATTTCAGTTTTTGTGTGGTTGTCCACAATGAGTGAGAAGAGGATTCTTGACTTCTTGTGATTGTAACGAGGACTTCCTTGAAGAGGTTCACGGAGTGTCTGATGGCTTAGATAGATTTGTTAGATGCTTTGGCCTTTAGTATAATATCATAAGCAAAGAATAGATGGGTTATGCTGAAATTTGTCCCTCTGATTTTGATGGGTTCCCAAGGTCGCACGTCAACCTTGCAATATATTATTCTATATAGGATTTCCATAGAGATAATGAGAAGCTAAGGGAAGAGTGGATTTCTTGGCCTTATTCCTTTGGGTGAAGGGTTCCAAAAAAGAGTCATTAGGAGCTATTTCCATTGAGGTCATAGAGATACAAGATGAGACGAGAGCACATTTATAAAATTCCATTTTACTTTATTAAAAACCTTTTTTAGGTCTAGTTTTATGAACATCCATTCTCCTTTTCCTTTCTTTTTAAGGTGTGAAGCAGTTCGTTCATGAGAATGATATTGTTTGATGCTTTTCACTATATTATGAAACTTGCCTGATTTGGATGTATGAGAGTGACAATGGGTGATTTGAGCCAATTCACCAGTATTTTAGTGATGATCTTATTGATTGTGGTGCATCAGCTGGTTGGTCAGAACTGTGTCAGTTGATATGAGCAATGGTCTGAAGTCCAATTGGGTAAATGAAAGATAGTTGCTTGGGGAAATAGTGTTCTCTGTTAGGAGTTGCACCATGTTCTATCTATTCTCGTTTAGATTAGTCTTGTGAGGTTTTCTTCTTCCTTGTTTTTTTTTTTTGGCCCAGTTGTGAGTTCTCTTTGATTTGACAATGTGTAGCGTGGTTCAACAAATCCCATATCTAAGAATGTACGGTACGATGTCTACCTATTTTCCTATGATTTCATTAACGTCTCTTGTCGTACTCTAGCGTTTATCCTCGTCAGTCTAGAAAGATTGCGCAGAGAATTCCGATTTTTCTTTCTAGTATTTAAATCAGGGATAACATAAATTGATCATAAAAACCTAAGGGGTTAAATGTACCAACCTGCGTAATTATATGGATCTCCTACTGTGTTTGTTTGATGAGGGCAACATACGGGCTGTTTGTGTTGTATAGCATTATCATGCTACCCTTTTGTTGTTGTGTATCGACACATACATATACTTCAAAGGGCGTTCGATGGTAGAAGGCATATGCAAACGTATAACCCATCTTGGTTTCTAACAGCATCATGTATTGCATTAATATTTTTCGCAGTGAGTTGGCTCCTTGTATGTTCAATGACAGGATTTTGGTTGATTTTATGTTCTGATATTGGGGTATTATGGCATCAAAGAGAGAGGTGACGAGTCGATACTAAAGAGTGTTGTTCTCCTCTATCAACCAACTTTACTTCTATTGCTATGTTGCATGGAGAGAACCACGTCTGAACTATTACTATTGTTTCTATGCTCTCATGGTACATTGGTGGTATGGTGCAGTTCTGTACTAGCGTGTATGTTACAGGAAGTGGTTAGGGGATATTGAGATTCGGTATTCGTAAGACAGCTTCCACTATGGCATCGCATGTGTCCTCCCAGTAAACCATCAACTTGTCAAGAGGAAGCAAGGACTCCTACAAGGTGGTTATTATGATTAGATTGTATTCCCTAACAATTTCCAACACAATTTTGGTGCTGAGAATTTGGGTTAAGGTGTTCTGTTCCACTTGTCTCATGCGTAGGAAGAGAGTCCACCAACATGAGAGAATCTTCGGTCGTGATAAGTTTGGCAAGTTATACAACTACCTTGGCCCATGAGTGATGATATAGGATGTAGAATACCCGACTCTTGCCGTTCAACCATGAAAGCTGTCAGTTCAAGTGGAGCAGTTTGATATTGAAGTATAATATTACTTTCTACTCCATGTAAATCATTTCTGACCACTTGTTTGCTGTGTGAGAGTTGAGTTTTCCATAAAGGGTGGGAGTGTTTATGGGTTTTGTGCATCAAAAAGTAAGAGAATTTACAATTATGTTTTCACCTTCTTTTATAGCCTCTTGATTGGTTCTCACAATTCCGCATTGTTGACATTTACCAGAAATTGTTGAGTTCTCTTCATTTGTTTTGATAATAACAAAAACAATAAGTGTATCTAACATTTTTCATCAAGCATATAGAATTATGTATTTTCTTTAAGCTCAGATGTGGATATAATTATAAGCTACATTAAGATTTTTTAAAGTATATCAGATGATAGATCTAGAGATGAATTGAAGAATCTAAATAAAAAAATTGGACAATTTGAATTGTTTTACCAATTTTTATAAAACAAATTTAAGTTGGATTTTTGATAAAATAAGGACCTTGCTCAAGCAATTAGATGTATTTCCAATCCCATATGTTCCACTAAAGTTGGACAAATCCACGAGGATTGAAATTATGGAATTAATTTATATTTTATTCAAGTTGATTTATGCTGATATCCAAAATTCCTTGGTTTGAAGAATTAAAAGGGGGAGTTTTCAACAAATAATGTAATTTGTCACTTACACAAGAGTATATAAAAGAACCATCCTTTTATTCTTTTTAAGGAAAGATTTGGTGAAAAATACTGTAAGTATATAATGGAAGTTGTGATCTACATCTCATCAATTTTTTCAAATTGAGGACTTAAACAAGTCTATATTCATTCAGCTCTTAAGAAAGCAAAAATTATTATGATTCCTTCGTCAAGTAATTCGATCAAAATCCTCTTTTTAGGAAATAGAAGATTATGAAAGGTATTGCAAGGCTTATTGAGTTGGTCATATCACACTTAACTTAAAAAAAATTCTTGATCATTTTTGAATAAGAACAAGACTACATTATGGTAATATTCACCCTCTTGAGGAAAGGCAAATATTTCTTTTAGCTGACCTTAATTAGAATAACATAACCAAGATCCATAAACTTTCATCTTTTCAAAATTCAAATCATGACAACAAATTATGAGGAGAAATCAAGCACAAAAGAGGACATGCTCTCCATAAAATCAAGTTTTTCCAAATTCACCATATCTAATTGTTACCAAGGCAGATTATATAAGGTTGAGGCTTTTAAAATTGAAGGACAACAAGATATACAAAGTGCTACATTGAAAGTTTTTGAAATGATGATATTTTAGCAAATCAAAGGACAGACCAAAATATTACTGCTCCCATGAATTTTCTTTTCCATATTATGTTGTTGTGTTTTCATTTAAAGGACCAAATTATTTGATTTTCGCAGTAATTTATTGTATCTCTCGAGAGTTAAGAGTAATTGTTGGTGAGAAATTTGATTGCATCAATGTAGTCAGAACAAAAAAATTGGTGATTGTAATATCTTAAGTCTATTTTGATTGTTTTTTGAAGTGGATAGTGGAATAGCTTTGGTGAGGAATACTAGGTCATCGATAGTGGAGCTAGATGAATGCAGTAGGTACAAGGCAGAAACACTATAATTCAATTTGCCTGATTCTCTTTCCCTTCTCTTTTATGTTTTGTGCATATTTTATATTTCTATTATTAATTGTTATTTGCTATACTTTCATGGCAATCATTGAGTAATTAAGGGGTTTCAAATTTTACAAAAAGTTTTAAAAATTCTAAATTTTTAATAGTAACTAATTCACCCCCTCTTAATTACTTGTTTATGATCTAAATTTAGTATCGGAGCTACGCTTTAATATCACTAGAGTTCAAAGATCATTACTAAAGTAGTAGTAGTGTAGTAGTACAACTTGGAAAGGCACCTTTCTTCGATGGCACTAATTTCTTTTATTGGAAATTCAAGATGGAAACATATGTAAAAGCCATTAGTTAATAAATATAAGGAATCATAAAAAATGGAGACATAAGAGTTCCTATAAATGTTACATCGGATAGAGATATTACAAAGGCTAAATTAAATTCCAAGGATAAGAATCTTCTCTTGTTTGCTATTACTCAATTATAATTTTATGTAATCTCTTCTTGTGATTCAATTAAGGAAATTTAGGATATGTTGAAGCAAACGTATGAAGGCAAGGAAACCATTAAGGAGACATGGATCAATTCCTTAATACAATAATATGAGACATTTCATACTTTGGCTGGTGAAGAGATTAAAGAACCTTTTAGTAAATTTACAGCTATTACTAATCATCTTTCTTCTCTTAGTAAGAAAATTGATTATGCAGATCTAGTGCTGAAAATTTTGTGAGTCTTGCCTAAAGCTTGGAATGCAAAAAAGACAGCCATAGAAGAAACTTATGATGTGAAGAAAATAATATTGAGTCAACTAAAAAGTAAGCTAATGGGCTATGGAGTCAATTTCCTCAAATAAGAAGTAACATCAATGGATACTAAGAAAAAGTGATAGCTTTTCAAGCTCAAAGGTGGATTTGAATTCAGATTTGGAAAGTGACAATGATGATGAAGATGACATTGCATTGATTGTAAGGAATCTGAATAAAATGATCAAGAAATAAGGTAAGAAAGATTTTTCTACTAAGCATTCAACTTCTAATCATAGTAAATATGATGTAGGAAAAGGCTATAAAGAGAAAGATACAAAGAAGGATAAAAATAAAAAAAAAAGGAAGTGATATGCTACGAATGTAAGAAGTATGTGCATATCAATTAAGAAATGTTTAGTTCTAATCAAGAAGCTTGAGAATTACAAGAAAAAGCAAAAGTCATTGTTGGTCACCTAGAGTAACTTGGATGAATCAAAAGATAAATTAAAAGATGAAGAAGAAGCTAGTCATTTCTTAATGGTTTTATCTAAGGTGACTTATGACTCTGAAGATGATATACCTTAAAGTGTATGTAAACAAATTAAGAAACTTCTTAAAGCACTTGAAAAGATTGATATCAAATTAACTAAGATGAATAATGAAATCAAGAACTTAAGAGTTGAAAAGGAAAATCTAATTCGAACTAATAAATTGTTGGACGAAAAAATTGTTATACTAAAAACTAATGAAGAAGCATTGTAAATTGATAATGATAATCTTTGATCTAATCAAGATAATCTTGAAAAGAAGAACATTGTGTCAAGAAAAAAAATAAGCAAATTAAAACTCAAATCCTTGATTTATCATATTCAATTGATTCAATATTCCATAAATTCTATGAAAGTGATAAAAAATCACAAATGTTGATCTCTTCTCAACAAATGGACAAATCTAAAGTAAGACCTAGCTTTTAATATGGTAAAACATCTAATTCAATTAAGAAAAACATCTTTGTTAAGGGAAAAGAAGCTGTAAACAATGAAACAACTAGAAATTATGGGAATAATAAATTTGGTACATGATAAAATTTATGATGGAAGATATTTTGATGAAAACAAGAAGTATCTAGTTAAAGGATACATTAGAGGATTTATTAAAGGGTATATAAGAAGATACTTGAATCAAAATCGAAAAGATCATGTAACAAACAGGTAGAAAACTTCTAATCATATGGTTACTTTTTCTATAATAAATTAGGGCATATCGAAAAAATATTGTATAATAGAAATAACAAGCTCAACAAATATCAAGCAAAAACATTAAACCCTATGAGTTTGAATTTTAGTGGATCTAAGCTAGTTTGAGTTCCTAAAAGGACTTAACTAGTTTTTCTCTTGTGACTATAGGAACATGGAGCAAAACTAAAAAGAACGTGGTACTTGAATAGTGGGTGCTCACTTCACATGTCTCGAGATGCATCACTCATTACAAATTTAGATTAGAAAGAAGAAGGATATGGTAAATTTGGTGATGATGATAAAAGAAAGATTGTAGCTATTGGTAATATTGGAAATCCTCCTTATATTATTGAAAATGTGTCATTGGTAAGAGGTCTAAATCACAAGCTTTTAAGTATAACCTAATTATACGGTAAAGGATATAAAATGATATTTGATCAAAATAAAGTTAAGGTATGTGATAAAAATGGTGTTAAGCTTTTTGAAGGGTTTTTATAAGAAGGATATCTATTTAGTTGAATTGGCTAAAGTAAAAACTAAAAGACATGTTTTGACCATCTCTGATAGTATATTTTTCTAGCATAAGAAGTTGGGTCATGTCCATTTTAATCAATTGGAAAACTTGTCTAAGAACAATCTTGTGAATTACTTACCTAAAATAAACGTAAAAGATGATATACATTACACCACTTGTTTTAAGAACAAAACAAGTTTCACATCACATAAGTCTAAAAACATGATTCAATAAAACAACCCCTAGAATTGCTACATATGGATTTGTTTAGTCTAACCCATACACTAAGTTTAGGTGTAAATAAATGTGGTATGATAATTGTTAATGATTTTTCTTAGTATTCTTGGGTTCTATTCTTTTGTAATAAAAGTGATGCCTTTCTTATTGTTGGAAAGTTTGTGAAAGAGGCTTAAAAACAAAAAGGCTATTCCATCATTAGTCTTAGAATTGATCATGGAAAAGAACTTGAAAATGAGGATTTTATAAAATTTTGTGAAAACCAAGGCATAACTTACAATTTTTCTACTCCTTATACTCAATAACAAAAAGGAGTAGTTGAAAATAGAATTAGAACAATCCAGGAAATGATATGCACCTTATAAAATGTGAGTGGTGTAGCACAATATTTTTGGGTTGAATTGGTCTTAATGTCTTGCTACATCATAAATCGTGTAAGATGTATAAAGGTAGAAAACCCAATGTCTCTTGTTTTTACATCTTTGGTTCTAGATGCCTTTATCTACACATGTAGATAAAGGTATTTTCCTAGGTTATTCCTTGCATAGTAAAGCTTATTATGTATTTACATATTTAACAAAGCTAACAGAACTATTGAAGAATCTAGCAATGTGAAATTTGTTGATGAAGCAAAAACGTAGGATTTTGATGACAATTCTAAAGTGAACAATAGAGGTAAAAATTCTTTTATTCAAAATGATGAAATAGGAAAAATCTAAGCCTTTGAAGAATCAAAAGCTAAGATTTCATTGGAAACTAAATCAAAAGATAAATCAGAAACTTCTTAAGTAACACTAAAACCTTTAAAAGCCTTGAATATACATCCTATCATCCTCTTGAGTAGGTAATTAGCATCATATATTCTAGTATAAAGACTAGAGCAAATTTACAAAATTTAGAAAGTCATTTTGCTTTATTATTTGAAATTGAGTGAAACACGATTGATGAAGCCTTATCAAATATTAATTGGATTAATGCCATGCAAGAAGAGCTTACTTAGTTTTAAAAAAAACCATATATGGACACTAGTTTCAAGACTTAAAGTATAGTTGTCAAAATTGCGATTCTATGAGTTTACGATTTTAGAAAACTCTTTCGAATTAACTTAAGTAAAAAATTGTTTTCATGTAAAAATTTATGTTTTTAATTTAGTTTATATGTATACTTGGTAGAAACTTACATTTTCGATCGAGTTTACTGATTTTATATATTTGAGTTAAATGTGTTAAAAAGTAAAAAAATACAACTAAGTTTTTACGAGTCATCAACTATTAAGGTATTATATCGTTTTCTCTATCCTATTTTTATTTTTTTTCCTCTTTCTCTCTCTCTTTCTTATTCCATTATTTAATGTTCATAGTCTTCATCGAGGTTACTAGGAAAATTATATATTTCAATTTATATCATCAATAATTTAAAACGAATAAAAATATTTGGTTCTCTTTAATTTATTTCTTTTTTCAAAAAAATAATGGAAAAATGTTTAGTTTCGACTCTATTTGTCCTTTTTTTGTATACATTAAATTATATATCATTAAGAATTTTTTTTATGAAAAAAGAACTAAGTTTCTTCGTTTCTTTATCTCCATCATGTATTTCAAGTTTTGAATAACTACGATATATATATATCCACAATTTTTTAAAACTATTTTACATAGGTGTTAGAAATATGTTTCGATTTCACGTTCTAATTCTATTGACCTTATAACAATTTTAGGTAGAATCACGAGTTTGACAACCTTGACCTAATGATAAATCTGAGGTATTTAAGAACAAGCTAGATGGACATGGTAAAATTACGAGAAATAAGTCTAGACTTGTTACAAATGGGTACTCCTAAGTGGAAGGCATAGACTTTGATGAAACTTAGAGAACAGTTACCCGATTAGAAGCTATTAGGCTTTTGCCTACTTTTGCATGTTTTGAGGGATTTAAGTTATTTTCAAATGGACGTTAAAAGTGCCTTCTTAAATAGATATATAAATTAAGAAATTTATGTAGAATAGCTCCTTGGGTTTAAAGACTCGTTTAAAGAGGAGAATGTTTACAAATTAAAAAAAAGGCTTTGTATGGGTTAAAACAACCACCTTACACTTGGTATGAGAGGCTTAGTAAGTTTCTCGTTAAAAATGGATTCAAAAGAGGGCAAGTACATACAACCCAATTCCTTAAGTACTATGATGATGATGTGTTAGTGGTATAATTTACATAGATGACATTATTTTTGGTTCATTAACGAATTATATTGCAAGGAATTTTTCAAGTTATTGCAGGTTGAATTCAAGATGTCTCTTATGGGAGAACTAAATTTCTTCCTTAGATTTCAAATCAAACAGACAAAGGATAGAATTTTTATCCACCAAGAAAAATATACAAAACAAATATTAAAGAAATTTGGATTGGAAAATGCAAACGGAGCTGCTACTCCCATGTTGACTTCCATTAGGTTGGAATTAGACAAATTAGGTAAAAAGGTAAATGAGAAATTATATAAGAGTCTTCATCTTGACTTAAAATAAACAAAATTTCCTTATGTTAAAACTTGAATTTATGCATAAATTTGAGAGAAATTAGTGAATTTTATATAAAAATGAAGTTTATGCACAAGATCAACTAACTTGAACAAAATTGATAAAAATGCAAGAAATTCATTTTTAATTAGATTTTATTAATTTCATTTTACGTGTGCAGGTGCACAGTTAAGGAACTCAAAATGAAGAAATGTTGAAATTTAGCCTATCGATCATTGATAGCCTTGCTATTGACCGATTGGTATGCCTTAAAGTTTAGAGGTAAACTAACCAAAGCAACAATCGATTAAAAGAAGAAGATAGTGATTGAGCAAAAGCTTGTAGTAGAGACTTGACTGTACTAATCGATCGATACCATCTTTATCGATTAATTGGTAGAAGAAATTAAGATTAGGGTTTATCTAACCTAAAACCTTAATCCAAAACACTGCATTTCATAAAACATAGAGAAAGCAAGGGGCTAACACATGTCTATTGATTGATTGGTAGCTTAAAATTATAAATACTTGCATTTCCTGCAAAAATGACAAGCCAAAATTATGATATACTTAGGTTTTAGGATAGTTTTGTGAGCTCATTGCTATAGTTTTTGTTTTCATGCTATTTCTATGATATTTAACATTTATTTTCAAGAGTTTAATGCATATTTTGTGATATTTGTACTAGATTCAAGTTGGTTTGTTGTCTTAATCTCCATTTATACTCTTGTTCTTGTTTAGATAGTTCAATATCTTATTCAAACATGGAATTTGCTGCATTATTTTCAATTATTCTTGCCATTATTGTTGAAATCATGTATAGCTAAGTAGTATCTCGTGGGTTTGTAATAATATGGATGATGTAATTGGTGGAATATTGTAGTTTTGATATAGGTTTGTGTTTTTAATTGGGATTTTGATGTTTAATGCTTTATTTGAACTTGTTGAAGTGCTTGACATTGATTCTCTTAAATTAGGTTTTTATGATAATGGGAGCAAATGAGATTAGTCATCAGAATCCTTAGAGAGTTGAATGGATTTGCATGATTATGACACTAAAAGGAGATTAGTTGCGTAAATTCCAACTTGTCTTAATGAGCTTGTAGAGTTTTAATGAATGAATTATTATAACCACGAGTCCGAGATAAGATTAGGTGTATAGACCCTATTGAATTCACATTGCTTTGTATGGTTATAGTGAATCGGGATAGGTTATGAAATTGAGAGGAAATTGACCTTGTAGTTTATAGAACTAAAACACTCAATTCATGATAGAAATTACATGTTTAGCTAATTGTGTATGAAAATGAGATTGAGAGGAGATTTTTTGCTATATAGTTGAGTGAGATGTCCTACCTATGATTGAATTCAAGTGAATTCCATCAAAACCTACTTGAAGACCATACTTGATATCTTAACAACATCACCTCACCACTATACCAGAAGCATGTCACAAGCCTATGCTTTCATCAATTTGTATTAGTTGATATATTTTTGCTCTTGCATTTACTATTCTTTCAAATTAACAATACATTTTACTCGATTACCCTAGATTAGAGTAGTAGGTTAAGATCTAGTACTAAGACGAGCCTTTCTCCTCTAAGAAATTACTTGGTGAATAATCACCAACTTTTATTACTGCAGATGATCTAGCACATTGGTCGGTTAAGGATTGATATTATTTTCAAAATTTTATTTTATTAAATTTGTGTCTTTAAATTACTAGTATATATTTCGACTTGTTAATTCTAATAAGCTCTTTGTTGTACTTTACAGCTTCTCATTTTGATAAATACTTTATTATATATATTTATTCATAGATTTTTATTAATGTTTTTGATATTTTTTATGGATAATTGATGCTTAATTAGATAATATTTTGATTTTAGGCTTTAAGGAAATAATTGAGAAGATTTATGTCATGCTATCCAAATATTCCAATTGGATGATTATTTTAAAAAGATATGCATGAGATATATTTCAAGATTCCATGTCATATAAATAGATTACAAAAGCCTTATAAATATGAGCATTTATTCATACGGCCGATTTCCTTTTTGTTTATTGTAGACTAGTTTCTTTTAGTTTTCTTTAATTTTCTTGCAATTAATTAGCTAGATTGGCATTGATTATAAATAGAGGAGTTAATTAATGTAAAGATTGAAGGCTAAGAATTTTGAATTTTTATGATAAAGAATAAGTCTTCTCTATCCTCTTCTTGATTTTTAATTTATGGATTTCTTTATTCCCTTTGTAGTTTGTATATTTTACTTAATCATGAACTAGTTTTCTTTGTTGGGATATTGGATCGATGGATCTTTGATATTACTATATTAAATATTTGAATATTGGTATTCTTGATATTCTTGTTATTGAGCATGTATTTTATTATTTATGGAATATATGTTAGATTAGGTTAAAATTTGAGAAGAATAAAATTGATTTAATCAATTCCATGGCAAACTAATATTAAGATGTTAGAGATAATGCATTATAATTAAGTTAGGGTTTAAAACATAAAAAGGTTAATTAACTAAATAATCTTGTCTAGAAATAATAAGTTGATGTAGTTATCAAAACTAAATAAGTTGTGCCGTTGTGAAGCTTGGTTCAATTCCAAGAGTTATAAAACCTGTCAAACAACCAACAGAAATAATAAATTGTCTGATCAATTGTTGGAGGATGAACTTGCTGGTTGCCTTGCATTCCATGGAAATTGCAGTACATAGTGTCACTGTTTGTGCACTTGCTAGCTACTGTTAAGTTCTGAAGAGACGAGGGGCTGCTGTATTTCTTGAATCCATCTATTGTAATCACAAATCAGCCGCTCAGTTCGATTTTGTTTTGTGCTAGTCGGCTTTGATTCGATCATGTGAAGCTCAAGTTGTTTGGCTATGACAAATTGCTCACTGCTGTTGGTCATGTTTGCTGTAAAATGTTGGAGTACCAATGAGTAGCTAAAACTAAGTCCATGGCCAGCCTCTATCATATACTTCTCGGTCTGCTCTTGTTCTTAGGTATGGTTGCTCAGAATCTAAGTTCATAGCCTGCTTAGATTCAAAGACTAAGACTTGTTGTAGCTTGTGTTGTTTAGCAAGTAGCTCTCCTAATGAGCTTGGAATGTTGCCCAAATTAAGTTTAGAGTTGCTGTTTTGTTACTTGGGATTCAGGAGCCACTTTATTTTGTTGTCATACACCAATTGCTACTTGTGATTGAATGAAGCAGCTGTCATTTTATTTCAAGTAATTGGTTGCTGCTAGGATTGAATTGGATGCTACGTGTAAATTCTCATGTTAGCTTTTGCATTTGAGAGTCTGTTGCCTGAATTGAGTCTGGAACTCGATTTTGCTACTTGCAATTTGGCTTAAAGGACCAGCTATAATAATAATAATAAAAAAAATTCATGAGCTTCTAATAGTGAAAAGTGAAAGATCAACAAGCCTTTTGAAATACAATTAAATAACTCAGTAACATATGAATCTTCTTCTTATAAATGTACAAGATCAGATAGTAAAAGGCACAAAATCAAGAAGAGAACATGAGTATTTAAAGAAGCTAATTAAATTAGATTTTTGATCCTTTTTCTCTCTATTTATGCAATTAATCAAGAAAATTGCATTTTTCATGGTTTCAAAGCATAATTCATAATAAAAGCACCATGAAATGTATAAATGTATAGTAATTAAGTGGAGATAAATGTGCAATTTTATACATTTATCAAATACCCCTCACTTAATCCATTGCTTGTCCTCACGCAATTCCAACTGTCAGTTTCAAAAGCAAACTCTTATGAGGGAAACAAGTTCACTTGACCATCATCAACACCTACTTCATTAGGGTACCAAAACCATAAGGCTTATTAGAACTAATTGCATTCCCCTCACTATAAATCAAGTTCAAGCAACTTTTTCTTACCCCTTAACTACTCAATCAATCAATATGCACACAAATTGCTAGCAATAGACTTAAGCCACTAATCACTTGCTCAATAGAGTTGGATTACCATGTTTAGATCAAGATTCTCTTTCTAAAGATCAAATAGAACATCCATCAACTAAAGAAGAGATCCTCACATTTTGTACACTAGACATGCATGTATACACTCCTAATATATATCACAAGCACGATACCACTAAGTAAATGATGCAAACTATAAGCTTTTTCCTGTTTTTTCTATTTTCACTTTTTTGTTTTCTTTTTGACCTTAAGCACATATGCATCCCCTTTTTGATTCATTTACATTAAGGAGCTTTTTATTCCTCACCCTTTTTCATAAGTTAGACACTAGGGGCTCATGAACCCTTTTAAGAATTATTCATTCAAAGAGATGTGCCATGAGCTTATGGGACACTTTAGATGTCCTTTTTTCTTTACTTTATATATATATATATATATATATTTCTCATTTGTTTAAGGTTTATTTTACCCCCAACTTAGGTTCTTTTTGTATTTGGGAAGAAACATTCAAGTTAAGCCTAGGTTTTTCATGATTTACATGATCATATCAGCTCTTGGAACTTCAAAGAATATGCATGCATACATATTAGTCAGCTTAAAAATGTAAAGACTTAGTCCCTATTAAAGACATTGACTTAACCCCAAGTCTTCAAATCTTAATTTAAACAAAGTGTAACTAAATACGGCAATGATTTTATGACTTAACTCTAGGGAAGTGAAGAGTGTCCAACTCAATATCAAGTTGAAAAAGGCATAGAATAAAAAAAATTGGGTCAAAAATTGTTCTTTTTGTGAGAAATGCAACTAAAGTTGCAAACTTTTTGAAAAATTTTGGTGCTTATGAAGCAAATGTCAACAATAGTATGGATCAATTGTCATTTCTACGCAAGAAATACAAGGATCAAGATGCAATCAAGTCATATGCAATCAACATAAGCACAATATGTAACTAGCACACAAGAACCCATGGATAATCAACTCAGCATACTATAGATCAACACAAATCCACTAACTAGTTCATCATACATCAGTTAGCACAACCCCTAACTACAGCTTAGTGCAAAATCTACCCCCAACTTCTAGGACAAATAATGTCCTCATTGTTTAATATGATAGATATAGATAAAAGAAGAGGGAAGGAAAGAATGGGACTCCCTTAGGGCATCAACTGGTGAGCTAGCTACATCTAAGTAAGTCTTTATCTTTATCGTATCCTCTCAAGCTCTTAGCTATCACCAAAGCTACTTTATCAATGCTTTAAAGCCCTAACCCAGTAATACAACCATATCACATATGCTTCGAATCTTCAATTAAGCATACCTGTACTAAGTGAAACAAGAGAGACCACAGTAACTTGATTTAGGAAGAAGTAAGCTAAGGGAAAGGACTTAAAGAGCTAATAACCATGAACATGATAGAATAACCAAAATGGATAAAGGAAGAATAAAAATGAAAAATTGAAAGGAAATCTAACATAAACAAAAACAAAAAGACTCAATAGCGGGTTACCTCTTATTTAGCACTTAGTTTATAGTCCTCAGCTAGACTTTTGTTCTTGTGTTCATCCTGGATCATGAAGATCTAACCCTTTCTCTAGAATGTAGCATCGATTATAGGCTATCACAAAAGCATGGTAATCCTTAAATAAGGTAGGCCATTAAAATCTACATTGAAGCACCTTGGCAACAGTCCTCTTAACACCAAAATGACCACTAGCTTCACAACTATGGCAACAGTGAAGTATGTCAGTAACCTTAGATGCTAGTATACATTACCTAATCACTTAGTCAGTACAGCTCCTAAAAAGGTATGGCTCATCCCAAAAGTACTTTTTCACCTCAGATAAGAACTTCCTCTTCTGGTGATGAGCTATCTTGTATGGTAAAATGCTACTAACTAGGTAATTCACGATATTTGCATACTAAGGTAGATCCTTAAGTGAATCTGCATACATGTGCTCATTAAGAAAGACCTCATTGATTGGTAACTCATCTTTCTCATTTACAGTCCTTAAAAGATGGTTAGCTACCACATTTTCAATCCCCTTCTTGTCATGAATCTCAATATCAAACTCCTGTAGTAGAAGGATCCAATTTATAAGCTTAGGTTTTGCATTTGATTTCATTAATAAGTACTTGAGTGCAGAATGGTCTACGTAGACTGTGACCTTAGAGCCTATGAGATATGATCTAAATTTATCACATGTGAATACTATAGTTATCAACTTCTTCTATGTGGTCACATAGTTGTGTTGAGCATTATTAAGCATCTTATTAGCGTAGTATTGCTTAGAAGACTTGGTTTCTCCGTTGGCCAAGTACAACACTAACTACAATGTCACTAGCATCACACATAAGCTTAAATGGTAGGCTCCGATTAGGTGCTACAATCACATGTGTTGTGGTTAGTTTCTCTTTTAACAACTTAAATGCCTAAAGGCATGGCTTATTAAATGAAAATGGAGTATCCTTCTCTAATAAAGTACATAGAGGTCTAGCAATCTTGGAAAAATCCTTGATGAACCTCTTATAAAACCTAGCATGACCAAGAAAACTTCGAATTCCCTTCACATTAATTGGTGGTGGCAACTTTGCAATGACTTCCACTTTGGCCTTATCTACCTCAATTCCTTTTCTTGAGATCTTATGGCTAAGCAATATTTCTTCTTGCACCATGAAGTGACACTTCTCTCAATTCAACACTAAGTGAGTGTCTTTACACCTCTTAAGCACGAATGATAGATTCTCTAAGCAACTATTAAAGTAAGCTCCAAATACAAAGAAGTCATCTATGAAGACTTCAATGCTTTTCTCAATCATATTAGAGAATAATGCCATCATGCATCTCTAGAATGTGGTAGGTGCATTACAAAGACCAAAAGGCATGTGCCTAAATGCGAAGGTGCCACAAGGATAGGTGAATGTAGTCTTCTCCTAATCTTCTAGGGCAATGGATATTTGATTGTGACTGGAATATCCATTAAGAAAGTAATAATACTTATACCCTACTAACCTCTCAAGCATTTGGTCTATGAAGGGTAATGGGAATGGTCTTTATGAGTGGCATCATTTAATTTGCGATAGTCAATGTACACCCTCCATCTAGTAATAGTCCGAGTAGGTATCAATTCATTCTTCTCATTTTGGACCACTGTCATAACCCCCCTTCTTTGGTTCCGCTTGGATAAGACTCACCCACTTGCTCTCTGATATGGATAAATGATCCTAGCATTAAGAAGATTCAAGACTTCCTTCATAGTAGGGTCGAGTTGTCTTTATGGTTGGACCGTCGGTTTGCATTTAGCTTCCATAAAAATCCGATGCATGAAAATCAATGGATGGATCCCATGAATATCAGCAATAGTCCAACCAACAACCTCCCTATGCTTTCTAAGCACTCTAATCAACTTTTTCTCTTGCTCCTGAGACAAATTTGTTGAAACAAAAACTGGTAGTGTCTCATTCACTCCAAGGTAAGCATACTTGAGATGAAAAGGTAACTATTTCAACTCCAGTTTAGGGACTTTACTATGGAAGGAACTGGCCTCTCAATGTTAACTCCTAACTCCTTAAATCTAGATTGTACACAATGGTCGATAACATCAAAATGCTCCTAGGAGCATAGATGAATGAATCAACAAAATGGCTAACTGGATAGTTGACTTGACCAGAGTTATTCACACAGTTGCTTTGCAGCCTATTGATGCCATTCATAACACTCCCTAAGCTGTGTAACTTGCGGGGGGATAAATCTCGACTTGATAGGACTGAGGTGGAGGAGTAGGAGGATGTGTACGGAGAAGAATTGACTTGAGAGAAGTGAGGATGAAGAAAAGTATGTTGAGTTAGAAGAGTAAGCTCGAGTACCCTGACTTGCCGATAATGTGAAGCTTTAGATTTCAAGCTTCAATGGTTTTAGGGATGCCTATGACTACCTAGATTGGGAGGCAATGGTAGAATGAGTTTTTGACTATTATCAGTATGAGAACCATGATGATGCGTCTTTGAAGTCGGATACACAGAGAGGCACCACAACGAAGTGAACTGAAAATAAGCAAAGAAAAGGTTAGCGAAGTCTAGGTAGCTACTGAATGGATATGACATACCACTTGATCTTACTAGGCCAATAATTTGTCGGATATGACACACTGGTTTGAATTGAAGGGTCACTTGCCACTACTCCTTGATAAAGGGAATAGTTCAAAGTTAAATGATAACAAGAACACTAAGGTTGCTTAAGGTGAATAATTCTATATTGAAAGCTGAATGATCCTTGTATACAAGAAAGTGGGGCTTTATATACCCATTTACTAGGGTTGCTTTACATGTATGAAAAGACAAAAGGGCTTTCTACACTAGGTTACATAAGACATACTAAAAGGGGTAAAAGAGACAAAGAATATTCAGTACGGAAAAGAAAAAATCATTCTACAACATTGTGTCAGAAGACACGTATCGCTTGGTGGCTGGACATCAGGGATATGATACAATGTAGGCGGAAGTAGGAATGCGTTATAGTTAAGGGATGACCTGATTTGGATCAGGTCGGGAGCCAATAAGTCTGGTTGGGAAGTTAGCTAAATTGGAGTAAGGCACCAGTAGTCTGTTGGAGAGCTTGGCTCGACTAATCTTTCTTAGGTTACCTTCTAGGTTAGGACTTTGTAGCTAGGTAGGAACATGTTGGACATACATGAGGATTTGATAGACAGGTTTACTAGAGGTCGGATCGGGATAGGAGTCCCCATCTCGTCTATAGTTTAGAGTTAGTATTTTTCGTATGAGCCCTTGAAGTCCTCTAGCTCGGCTTCTTATGACTAGTCTAGGGGGTTGATCCCTATCATTTGCTTAGGGGTCGGAAAGATTTGTCCTCAAATCTGAAGTGGTTTCTGCTCGTTCTTCTGGAGTGCTCACAGGGTCTTCTTCTATTGGTTGATGGGGAATTAGATTGGACACATTGAAGGTAGAGGAGACACTATAGTCATTAGGCAACTTGATTTGGTAGGCGTTGCGGTTGATCTTCTTCAGGACCTTGAATAGGCCGTCAGCTTGAGGTAATAATTTGCTTTGTCTTAAGTGTGGGAATCACTCTTAGATGAGGTGAATCCATACTAAGTCTCCTGGTTGGAAAGAAATAGTTCGGTAGCCTCGGCTACTAATCTCTTGCTGTCTTTGATTGAATTTAGTGATCTTCTTTGTTATGGACTGGTGTAGTTCATGTAATTCTCGAGCTCGATCAACTTCGGATTGACTCTCTTTAGTAGTTGTTGGGGTGCTGACTATGTTTAAGGGAATAGTTAGGTTAAGGCCATAGACAACTTCGAATGGGGTCTTCTCTATAGTGTTGTGGACAATTCGGTTGTATGCGAACTCTATGATTAGTAGGCACAGATCCCAATCTCTCAAGTTCTTCCCTACAACAGCTTTGAATAGATTGCTTAGTATCTTGTTCACTACTTCAGTCTGGCCATCAGTTTGAGGGTGGCTACTATAGCGAAACACTAGCTTGGTCCCAAGTCTCCTCCAAAGAGTCTTCCAAAAATAGCTAAAAAATTTTATGTCCCGATCTGTGACAATAGTCTTTGGTACTCCATGTAGTCGTATAACCTCTTGTAAAAACAAAACATCAATATATAAAGCATTGTTAGTGCGATGGCATGGAATGAAGTGCCCCATCTTACTAAAATGGTCCACTATGATAAAAATAGAATCTTTCCCTCTAGATGTTCGGAGCAACCCTAGGATAAAGTCCATGTTGAGGTCAACTCATGATAAGGTAGGTGTTGGTAGAGGCATGTATACTCCATGGGTTTCTCTCTTCCCCTTAGCACACTTACACACTTCACAACGACTGACTACCTTATGGACATCCTTGGCCAAACCCGGCCAGTAAAAATTCTCTTTCAACAAATTAGTTGTCTTGACCTCCTTAAAGTAGCTTGAAATTCCACTACTGTGAGCTTCCCGGACCACCAGTTCATATCACGACCCAATAATATCGTTGTCGTGGTAAGTCGTCGTGTACTGTATAAAGGTATACTATCAACCCCCTTGTTGATCATAGGCCTTTCATATGACACATAAGGCTCTTCCCACTATATGTTACCACTAGGCCCATAGATAAGTAATATAAAGCAATTTAACTAAAATTACTTCTATGGTATAAATTAACTAATCGTGTGGACTTGTGAGACCTATACCAAAAGAATATTATAAATAGATGCAGTTCATAAGGAAACTGCATTAGAGATTTTAGTCTATGTTATGAATAAAAATATAAAAGTACCTAAATATCTATAAATCTATTACAAAATATCCTCTTCGCTCTCTGATCGCTTTAACCCATCCTTACACGAGACTTACCACGGGTATACCTTGGCCTAGATTAGAGAAGAGGTTTTCCTGTAACAACAAAAATCTATCGGAGTGTAAGCTTAAGCTTAGTGAGATAAATACCCTTATCAGTACCACATGGTAGAAATTTATTAGATGCATAATCATATGAATGCATAAACAATCAATATGCTAAACAACGCATGCAGTGACCTGGGAACTGCATACGACTCATAATTATGCCCCCTATAGTCGGGGTTTGGAGATAATTAACCGACCTAAACTAAAATCCGAGTTCTAGACCTTCAGTTTTATTTCATTTGCACTATTGTGCTTAAGCCAAAACAAAACTGTAAATATATATATTTATATTTGTATCTACTTTCTCTATCGAATAATAAATCATACTTTTAAAATCCCAAGTCTAGCGGTGTGGTGGCCTCCGCAATTTACAAACACACGCCCTAAGCAGAAGCCACAAGACACAGCCCCTTGCTGACGATTGGCATCTCTCGATGCCTAATAAGCCCATTAACTTAGGACAGAGACTTAATATAAATAATGACATAGCTAGTGCCTAATCTTACAGGAGGCTCGTCCTCCTATGAGTCCCTTCCCATCTTTTGCGTGAAGTAGTAGTCGGTGTTATCCGTATGCAATATGGGGAATGCACGATTCATTTTAATTTCTTATCGTATAAGTAATTAATTCGATTTTCAAGGTGATCATACAATTTCATTCCATACATTTGCAAGTATAAATTATCATGACAATTCCTATTATTATATAATTAGCAAGTCATAGCATTTAGTTCACAAATCCATACACATGCATTTCCCATATCCCACAAGCATCCAAATTTATATATAAGTTTAGGCGCATCTATTCTACAAGCAAAATCAAGTAAAGAGTCATTGGGAATTTACTCACTCTACTATGCGGTTAGTTAAAGTAATCTGAGGGCAAATCGTCTCTGTATGCGGTGTCTCCTAATCATTGAAATCATAATATTATAAGGAATTGATATAAACTTAGGATACTAAGCTAAAATCCTTTAAGTTACACTCTTGACTAGTTTTCGTATCTTTTCTCGGTTTTTACTTAAAAGTTCAATCGCGTATAACTTTTTTGTTTTAAATACGATTTTTATGATCTTATAGTCAATCTTCATCATTTTTTTGTGTACTTTAACGTGGTGAGGTTAGATTTTCGAAATGAGGCACGCAAATCTGTCCATGGGCCAGAACAGTAGTGATCCTCATGTTTTGGAGTGCTTTTGGGCCTTGTTTGGTAAATGGGCTTTTTGGTAATTTGAGAAATCCTTTGGGCTTGGTCTTAAGATTTTATCCTAAGCTCAAAATACTCTTTGAGATCAGATTTACAACTTTGATTTATACTCCTAAGGCTAACAACCACTTCATGGAATCTTTAGTGGGCTTAAGTTGTTAAATGAGCTTGTTTTTGGTTCAAACTAAAGTTAGTGACTTTGTTAGGCTTATGGAGTCGTAGGTAGATTTCTTGTGGGCTTCAAAATACCCTTTCCTAATATATTTCAAAGTGCTGGTCAGAATTTTAATAAAGGCCCGACTTAGAGTTTTAGGCTCGGTTTTGAGTTTTAGGCTTTGTATACTTGCTATACTTGCTTTAGTTGATCTTTTAACTTTGTTCACTTAGTTTTATCATATTTTTAAGTGCCTTTTACTTATGTTCCTGATCTGGTCGTGATGAATCTAAAGGGTTCTCACTTGGTTTTTCAACTTATTTCATCATTTCCTTAAGTTTAAGTGTTAGATCATGCACTTAAACTACTTGTATCCAAATCTTAACTTAACTTTTCTTCCATGGGATAATTCTTTATCTCATGCTTTACACAAAGAAATAGTAGATCTTACACTTATTACAACTTCCATATCATAGCTCATGTCATACAAAGTTGTTTTCTTCATAAAACTTCATGTGATGAATTTTTCCTTAACTTAAGTCTAGATTTGAGCATATTTAGCTTAATGGAAATAAAATCAACATCCAAATGACCTTGGAATCCTCATGTATAGCATGCTCATCTTCCATTCAAGTTCTTTGTTTGAAGATTTTCTCAACTTAAAACCTATCATTCAAAGTGTTAAACAAATATCTTTACAAAACACCAACTTTACATGCTCATGTTTTAACTTCATGCAAGGGTTTGATGAGTTGGTTTCTTAGGATGGTCTTTAGTGTTATAACAACTTACAATCATACTCATAACTTCAAGAAATAAAAAGTCTCTTAACATGAACACTAACCCACTAATCACAAGAAACACTTACTTGTCCTTAAAGCAAAATATGGTGGTTGTGCACAAAGGTTCCACTTAAGCTCTTAACTTTGCTTCCTCCTTTTGCAACCTTTTGGAAACCTGAGTTGTTTGATCCTTTGGAGTGGGGTTTGTGGAAGGTTCTAATGGTTCTAAAAGAGCTTAAATGTTGAAAGAAAATGACACAAGAAAAGGAAATGGAAGTGTCATGAGTGGGACTTAGAAGTGGCGGCCAAATGAAGGATTTTATGGGGTAAGGTTGTTTCCTTTTTTATGTTTGTTTCAAGTGAGAGAAAGAGGAAGTGAAAATGAAATTGAAAGTGAGAGAAATGAGGGAAAGAGTAGCCAGTTAGGAAGGGAGGAAATGTGTGCTTAAGATGTCTTGAAATTGTTGTCTTCTAGCTTACACAAAAGTCAACAATTGCAACTATTGATGATGTAAGCATTAAGGAGTGAATAGTAGTGTATAAGAGAAAGTGATTGATGGTTGAAAGATAAGAGCATGCCCCCACTCTTCTTCTTGTTCAAACCAACCATTTAGTGTCCTTTATGGCATGGAATTGTCTTGTCTCATTTACTGAAGTTAAGCATGTGAAATCTTATGAAAAATTGTCCATCTGTAGAATAAATGAAGGGGTGATAAGGAAAATGTTTTATCACTAGATTTTGATAAGTTATCAATTGATAAATGATTCCAACTTTCAATTGATAAGTCATCTAAGATGGTTGGTTGGTCTAATTTATATGTAAGGCTTGGACATGAAGATAAGGGCATGGTCTTATAGAAAATTGTTTTAAGATTTTTATCTTGCATTGTTTTGTAATTTATGATTTGATTCTTATAAAATTGTGAAATTTTCTAAAGTTGAATGAAATTATTCAAATTAAATTATCGATTAGTCACTTAGGGTCAAAAGTCCCTAATTGTTTTAGGGTTTAGGGTCTTAGGTGAGTTTAGAGCTCGTAGTTTTTCAAGCTCAGGTTTTATCGATAATTGGTTTTTGAATTGGAAAAATTTGATTTGTTTCTAAATGTAAACTTAAGTTCTTAGTTTCATTGATCCTTGGGAATGTTCGGACAGTACTTTTAATCAAATCATAGGCCTACTAAAAGTAGGGTTTACAGTTCATGTGTGGAGCAGTTTAAAATACATAGCCTACGGTTCTTGAATAGATAGCCATCCTCGAGATAACATCCCTAGACAGCAATTCCATCCTTGCACTGTTCTATGATAGGGTTTAAATGAGAACCATGAGCATCATGCTCGGCAATTAGCGAGAATCTTAATAATTTTGTCTGCAAAGTGGTCAGCAAGGTTTACTATCGTGATAGAGCATTGGCGACTACAATTTCACTTCCCTTCTTGTGTTGAATGGCGTATGAGAAACTCTCCATGAACTCTAACCACTTGGCTTGCCTCTTTGAAAGCTTATTCTAGCTCCCTAGATGATTCAATGATTTGTAGTAAGTGTAGATAACAAACTCTCGAGGTAGCAAGTAGTGTTGCCAAATGGTAAGAGCTTGGAAAAGGGAGTACACCTCCTTTTTGTATATAGAATAGTTTAGGGCTGGGCACTTAGTTTCTCATTGTGGTAAGTGACGAGCCATCATTCTTGCTTTAGGATAGCACTAATTCTAACTACTGATGCGTCGCACTCCAGTTTGAAGGGCTTGTCAAAATTTGGTAGTGAAAGGATAGGTGTCGAGGTGAGCTTCTCCTTGCTTTCCTTGAAGCTTCACCCAGCTTGATCGTTCCACTTGAACCCTTCATTCTTCTTTGTCAGCTTGGTCAATGGGGTAGCTATTGTGCTGAAGTCCTTAATAAATTGCCTATAGAAAGAAGCTAGGCCATGGAAACTTTGGACTTCAGTGACATTCTTTGGCATTGGCCAATCCAGAACAGCTTAGATCTTCTTCTCATCTACTCGGATTCCTTCCCCTAAGACTACTAACCCTAGGAACATCACCTCTTTCTGGTAGAACATGCATTTCTTTAATTCCCATACTACTTCTCAACTTGCAGAATGCCAAATACTTCATGAAGATGTTAAACATAGTTGTTTAGGTTGGCACTATACACCAATATGTCGTCAAATTATACGACCGCACATCTTCTAAGAAGAGAGTACATCACATGGTTCATTAACCTCATGAATGTGCTCGGTGCATTAGTAAGTCCGAATGGCATAACCAACCATTCTTAGAGCTCGTGCCTAGTCTTAAAGGTAGTCTTCCATCAATCGCCTGGCCTTAAAGGTAGTCAACCATTCCTAAAGCTCATGCGAATTTGGTGATAGCCACTCTGCAAATCTATCTTTGAAAATATCTTTGCACCATGAAGCTCATATAACATATCATTAAGCCTTGGTATCAGGTATTTTTACTTAATAGTAATTCGGTTAATTGCTCGACTATCGATGTACATGCACCATGAACCATCCTTCTTCAGAACGAGCAGAGTTCTTACAACATATGGGCTCATACTCTCCTTCACATACCCTTACTTAATGAGTTCGTCTACTTGTCTTTTCAGCTTGGTAGCTTACTCAAGGTTCTTCCTGTACGCAAGTTGGTTTGGTAGGCCAGCACCTGGTTATATATAAATACAGTACTCTATGCCTTAGACTAGTGGCAGTCCTTTAGGTAGTTCTTTTGGAAACAGGTTAGAAAACTCATTTAGCAAGCTTCGGATCTCTTCTGGAACATTCAATAACTCCCTCATCTCCATCAGTCTTCTAACCAATAGGAACATCAGTTCATTAGATTTCTCCGTAGATCGGAGCTCTCTATGACTCATCATTAGGGCTTTCTTCTTACTAGCTCGGGTGAGGTGATTATGGGTTTCATTTACTTGGGACGGGGTTAAGGGTCACAACATTATCCTCTTTCCATCCTTAACAAAGGCATAGGTGTTCTTATACTTGTTGTGCATAATATGTCGGTCGAACAACTAGAGTCGTCTAAGCAGTGGGTGTGAAGCTCCCATAGGAACGACATTGCACACCACTTCGTCCATGTATACATTTCCAACACTGAATGGCATGGTCACTTGTTCAGTTACATGCAAAGTACCCTTATCACGAAGCCAATGCAACTTGTAAGGTTAGGGATACTTTGAGGTCGGCAAACCTAACCTTTGCATAAATGATTATGCAACCACATCAGTACAATTTTCTCTATCTACTATGCTTGTGCATAATTGGCCTTTGACGGTACACTTGGTATGGAGCAAATTCTCCCTTTGGTCCTCCTCAGGATACCGTAAGGAACTTAGGATTTATCTTAATATTAGGGTCATCACTTCTCCCTGGTCGACATAGACATAGGTCTCCTCTTCCTCTTTGGCTTTTGCCTTTCAAACATCTTTCTCCTCCTTAGGCTCACTTTCGTCAATGCTATCCACTACATCTCCTCGAAGCACCATAATACGTCGATTTGGACACTCAGCAACTATGTGTCCAAAGCCTAAGCATTTAAAGCATTTCACTTCTCTAGACTTCTATTCGGAGGTCTATCCTTTCTCATACATTCTCAAGGGCAGCCTAAGCTCGGCTTGGCCTAGCGGTCCTGCTTGGCCATGCTGACTTGCTCAGTTATTGTTAGGTCGGTCATTCTTTTCCTCGGCTCGGTATGGTCTCCTAGGCTCAACTTAAATAGGTCGGCATTGTATTGGGGCTCGAGAGAATGTTGGTTCAGGTTGGCTTAGAACATTTCTCCTTTGCTTTTCGACCCTTTGTGTTATCTTGATAGTCTCTTCCAAATTATAAAACCTTTATACTTCTACGATATTGCGAATCTTATACTTGAGCCTAGAAATGAACATCGATACTATATGAGCCTTTGGCTCTTCAACATCGGCTCGGATCATTAACATCTAGAACTCCCTCACATAGTCATCAACATATTGGCTTCCTTAGCGCAGCTTTTGTAACTTTGCAAACGTGTCTTGTAGATAAGTCTCGAGCACAAATTTGCCTCTTAACAACCTTTTCATCTCATCCTAAGTTTTAACACCTCGTCTTCCATCTCTTGCCTTAGCTGCATTCAGATTCTTCTACCACATGGTAGCATACCCAATAAACTCCAATGCAGCAAGTTGGACTTTAACCGCATCCTCATACCCATAACATTCAAATACTTTCTCGACCTTCTCTTCCCATTCTAAGTATTCATTTGCATCTCTACTTCTACCAAAGGGCGAGATTTGCACCTTAACATTGTCTAGCCTTCGAAGGACTTGGTGTCCTTGTCCCCGTGTTTGATAATAATCAACTTCTTCTTCTTCACCAAACCTTTCAACCTCTAGCTCCTCGTCATCTCTGTAATCTCCTTTAACTCCAGCCTTCGTCTAGTAGCTCCTTCAGCTCAAGGAGGTTGAATTAGGTGATTGGTTCAATTAAATTGGCCATAACGTCTCTCAAAGGCATCATCTTAGGGGTTTTGTTGCCGTACACCTTAGGGTTGTTGCCTATTAACTTGCATTGTGGTGATTAGACTCTTAATAAGGTTTGTAAGTCTGTCAAGTTTGTCATCAACAGACCCTGGGATGTTACTACTATTATGACCAAGACCAGGTTGAACACTACTACATTAGTCACCAACGACACCTTGAATACTCGATTTTGACATAGTATAATACTTTCTGAATAGATTAACAAATTATTAACAACTGTAGTACCTAGATTCACTCAAACAAAATTGAGACTAACTTGCTCTGTTTTCATAATGAAAAACAGAGTAAGAATAGAGTATCAATGAAATCACACTTACGAACACACAAGTATATTGCGGTAGCTACAGAAGGAACATAGTAGCCATTAATAGTAAGGTGAGCCAAAACTTCACTGGGTGCTCTGATTCCAGCGAAGCTAATATGCCTCTAGGGTCGGACATACAAAGAGGCACCACAACAAAGCAAACAAGAAAGAAACAAAGAAAAGGCTAGCAAAGTTTAGGCAGTACCGAATGATATGACATACCACTCATTCCTACTCCACCAACAATTCATCGGATATGACATACCGGTCTAAATTGAAAGGATTCGCCACTACTCCTTGTTAAAGGGAATAGATAAGAGTTGAATGATAATGAGAACACTGAGGTTGCTCAAGGTGAATAATTCTATATTGAAAGCTGGTTGATCCTTATATACAAGAAAGTAGGGGTTTATATACTCGTGCACTAGGGTTGCTTTACATGTATGGAAAGACAAAAGGGTATTCTACACTAGGTTACATAAGATGTACTAAAAAAGATAAAAGAGACAAAGAATATTTAGTACAGAAAAGAAAGAATCATCTAGAACATTGTATTAGAAGATATGTATTGCTTGGCGATTGCACATTAGGGATGTGATAAAACGTATGTGGAAGTAGGAGTGCATTACAATCAGGGGTTGACCTAATTCGGATTAGGTCGGGAGCCAATAAGTTTAGTTAGGAAGTTAGTTGAATTGGAGTTAGGTACTAGTGGTCGGTTGGAGAGCTTAGCTAGGCTAGTCTTTTTTAGGTTGCCTTCTAGGTCAGGACTTCGTAGCTGGATAGGAACATGTTGGACATACGTGAGGATCTAACAGATAGGTCGACTAGAGGTTGGATTGGGATAGGAGTTCCCGTCTCGGCTATGGCTTAGAGTTAGTATTTTCCGTGTGAGCCCTTGAAGTCCTCGAGCTCGACTTCTCGTAATCGGTCTAGAGGGTTGATTCCTATCACATGAGAAAGTGAGAACTACTACTATAGAGTTTTCAGGTTATGCCACGATGTGGTGGAAGAACTCTAGGCCATGATGAGACAAGAAGGATATAGAGAAATTAGTTCTTGGTTAGAAATGAAAAGAGTCATTAGAAATAGATTTGTGTTGGATACCTACTTGTAGGATAATTTTGCTTGATTTTAGGAATTGAAGCAAGGGAGCTAAACTATTGATGAATATGTATGGGAATTTCAAATGCTCATGATCTAATATGAGGTTGATGAGCCTTCATCTCGAGTAGTATCCAGGTTCTTTATTGCATTGAGGAATGATATTTGTGGTGTAGTGGAGCTTCAATAGTTTACCACATTTGACGAGGTTATAAGAATAGCCTAGTGTGTGGAAAGATAGAGGAGAAATAGGCCGATCTGACCTTAGATTAGCTAACATGTTTAAAGTAGTTGACTTGCTTAAAGTAGCAACCAAACTCTACAAGGTAATGACTTTAGTAGGAGAATTGATGTAATATCTAAGTAAAAGGGTCGTATTGTCGACCAAGAATTACCAAACAGATCTTAGGAGAAGAGATAAGGGTTTGGACAAAAGACAAGCTAAATCAAGTGCTTTAAGTGTTAAGGGCTTGGATATATGGCTGCCTAATGTCCAAACAGATGACCTTCAAAGGAGATGCCCCGAAGATCGAAATAAATAGCACTAATGAAGAACCTAAGGAGGAGGTTAAACCAAAAGAGGATGCTATGAAAGACCATGACCTTATCAAAGAGGATGTGTCTGTTGAAGACTTGGATAAGTTAACTTTAGTTGTTTGACAAGCGATGAGCATTGATGCATCTATTGAGGAGGAGTAGCGAGAGAACCTATTCATCACCTGCAAGGTAAATGAACAAGTATTCACGATCACAGTGGATAGTGAAAGTTAAACAAATGTTGCCTCTATTGATTTAGTTTGGAAGCTTAAGCTATCGACCTTATTGTAGCCTAAGCCTTATAAACTGCATCGGCTAAATGACAAAGGAGTGTTGTACGTTACTCAGCAAGTATTGTTGCTGATCTCAATTGGGAACTATTCTAATAAGATTCTTTGTGATGTGCTACCTTTGTGTGCATCCCATGAGTTATTGGGATGACCCTAGTTGTTTGATTGTAGAGAAATCCATGATGGGTTTAGGAATACATATGTCTTTGAGAAGGATGTGAGGGAGATCACTTTAAACCCCATGACCTTGAACCAAATAAATAAACAGTAAGCCAAGTTGGCCTGAGGATAAAAAAAAGGCTTTAGTTTAAGTCGAGTCAAACTCTAAGAAGCCATTAAGTTTAGCATGCCAACCTTCTTGTTGATAAGAAGGATATTAGAATTGAAGGAGCAAACTATGTTACTTAATGAGATCTAAGAGTTATCAGAAGAATATTTTGACTTGTTTCTCGAATAGTTACCTGTAAGATTACTCCTTGTTTGAGGCATTAAACATTACATTTACTTGATAACTTGTGTGACCTTATTGAGTAAGCCTACTTATCAAATGAATCTCGACCAAGATGCCTATGTCAATGAACTATTGGAAAAGGGATACGTGATAGAGAGTCTTAACGCTTGTGCCATACCTACATTACTAGTACCTAAGAAGGATGGTACTTGGTGAATGTGTATAGATAGTAGAGTTGTGAATAAGATTACGATCAAGTATAAGTACCCCATTTCAAGGCTAGGTGATATGTTAGATGAACTAAGTGGTGCTAGAGTATTCAATAAGATTGCCTTGAAGTCAGGTTACCACCAGATTTGATGAGGCAAGGTGATGAATGGAAAACTACCTTCAAAACTTGACATGGATTATATGAGTGGATGTTGATGCCTTTTGGGCTATGAAATGCCCCAAGCACTTTTATGCGATTAATGAACTATGGTTTGAGAGATTTGATCGGAAGATGTGTCGTGGTCTACTTTGACGACATCCTTTTATACAATACTAACCTGGCAAGTCATATTGATCATTTTTGAGCTATTTTCGATATCTTCCAAGTAGAGAAATTGTTTAGAAATTTGAAGAAGTGCTATTTCTTTCAAGAAGAGGTGATCTTCTTAGGGTATGTAGTTAGTGAAGGAGGATTGAGAGTAGATGAAGAGAAAATTTGAGCTACTATTGATTGGTTGACCCCATCTTCTTGTATTGAGGTAGAGTTTCCATGGATTGGCATTATTCTACTACTGTTTAATTTAAGGCTTTAGTTCAGTAGTTGTACCCCTTACTAAGCTGATAAAGAGGGACATAGAGTTCAAGTTAGGAGAAAAAGAAGAGAGGAGTTTTGCTAAGATGAAAGAGAAGTTGACCTCTACCCTAGTCTTGGCTTTACTTGATTTTAAGAAAGTGTTTAAGATAGAATTTGATGCATCAAGTGTCGGCATTGGAGTTGTGGTAATGTAAGAAGGTCGACCTATTGCCCATCATAGTGAAAAGCTCAGAGGGGCATAACTGAACTACTTTGTATATGACAAAGAACTCTTATCATTGATTCGAGCTCTTCATATGTGGCAACACCATCTTCTGCCAAAAGAATTTTTCATATACACTGATCATGAATCCTTAAGATACTTGTAGAGTTAATCAAAGTTCTTGAAAAGACAAGCTTGATGGATCGAGTTCTTAGAAGGATTCAATTTTGTCAAAAAGTATGAGCAAGGCAAGAATAATGTAGTTGCCGATGCCTTATCAATAAGACATGTTCTTCTTATCGAATTGCAAACCAAACTTTTGGGTTTTGCGAGCATTAAAGCACAATATCAACATAATCCCCATTTTGGCCCAATATATAGGCGTTGTGGAGAGGAAAGAACAATTGATGGTTGTTCAAAGGTGGAAAGTTATGTGTGCTGACCTATTCTTTAAGGGAGTTGTTGGTAAGAGAAGCTCAGTCTAGAGGGGTCTCTAGACATTTTGGAGAAAGGAGGATGTACGAATTGTTGAATACTAAGTTCTTCTAGCTTAAAATGAAATGTGATGTGTATTGTGTGATTGAAGGTTGTGTTACTTGCGAGAAGGCCAAAAGCTGAGCAAAACAAAGAGAGCAATGCCTTTACTTGCTCTTACTAGGCCTTGGACTAATTTAAGCATGGACTTTGTTCTTAGATTATCCCGAACTGCTTGAGGCAAAGATTTTATGATGGTCGTCATAAACAGATTCAATAAGATGGTACACTTTGTGCCTTGCACTAAAACTAATAGTGCTTTGGCTATTGCTTCCTTGTTTTTGTAGGAAATAGTTCGCTTACATGAAGTGCCGAGGAGCGTAATGTCATAAAGAGACTTAAAGTTCTTAAGCCATTTCTAAAGAGAAAAGCAAAGGATGGAAGACTAAGCAATTTTAGCTTGGTGATCAAGTATGGCTTCACTTAAATAAGGAGAGATTTCCTAACAAAAAGAAGAACAAGCTGTCTGCCTGAGTTGAAGGACTGTTTAGGGCACTCTAGAAGATCAATGATAATGAGTACCAATTAGAACTACCAGAAGACTTTAGAGTATTAGACATGTTTAACATTGTTGATCATAACCCTTATTAACTTGAAGAAGAACTGAACGTGGATCGGGTGGATTTGATCCTAAATTCCAATTAGCCTGGTAGGGATTATAGGAATCAAACCACCAAATCTCTGCCCTGAACCCAAACTTGAGGACTTGAGAGTATAGCTAAGCGGATTCTTTCTTTCTGACCTATGCTCGAAGAGTTTAAGTTGCTCCAGTTTGTAGACCAGCTGCCTTGTTCGAGTTGAACTCTTCCGTACTTATTGATAGTATCTAAATGCCGAACGAAGGAGCATTTAGAGAATAACTCAACTTACTCGATCACCAGCTTGGCCAACTTGACTCTAAGCTGCACAGAGCATGTTTGAGCTAAGTTCACCTTGGAAGAACCTTTAGTTTTACTTGGCATCAGCTAGAATGATTGTACAAACTTGTCTGTTTCTACCTACAAGCTACCAACACCAACCAACTACGTGTCGAGGCACTCCTACATGATAGAATTTGCCACCAAAGCTTCTTGCATTTGCATTCTCTTTTGTAAGCTTAATCATTTCTTGTATTTTACTTCTTTTAGGCAATGCCCCTTTTGTCCTTTCCACTTTTAGCAAGTCGCCATAGATTGTCGGGTATAAATACCCTTATACATTATAGTCACAAGAACAATCTGATATTAAATATACTACATTTAACTTTGTGAGCTACTATGCTTACTCCTTTCTTCTTACTCTTATCTTAATCCTTGAGTAAGGTTAGGTAATGAGTAACCTTACCAAACTACTCCTGTGTCATATCGAGCTAATTTTGTAAGTTTACATGTATTATATCCTAAGAATCATTCATGATTATTTTCTTATTTACTTTTCTTGTTCTTTTTTCATGCACTTCATTACCTACCATTTCAAGCTTTTAGTAAGCTTGGACCCATCTCTGATATGGTTGACTTTATCTATTCTCGGCTTGGCCCTATCATCTAGGACGTAAGAATAGACTCCATTAAGTTCTTTTAGAAGATTCAAGAGATCTTGATGTGCCTTGGACGAGGTCTTACTATGGCATGGATGGGTCTTCTAAAGATAGCTACCATAGAAAGGAAGAAGTGGTTTTAACACTTAAAAATAACGAAAAGAGAAGCAGAGGTGGGGGGGAGGGGGTGGAAGAGGGTGGGGTTAAGCAAATCCTTGAGCCACTCATGGATGTGATGTACCATTCAATTGTAATATGGCTTACAACTTCACTAGATGTGACTTACTAATCCGAAATTATAGGGTCACTTGCTGGCATAACCTTACTTAAGTGTTGCTATGGGCTACAATGGAGAACAAGTGAACACTAAAGTGTTTAAGGAAGGGAAACTCAAAAATGGGTGAAATTCATTAATTGGAATGGAAAAAACTGATATAAGCTAAGTATACGATCTATTTATACTATGCTTACTAGGGTTACAAGTACATGTCAATTTACAAAAAAAGGGTAATGTACAAAGGTAAGGACTAAGTACAAGAAGAGAAGGGCAATGCTATAATCCTTCTAGAAATTGCATTCTTTATGCGTTAGGTGTTTGAGGTGAGAGATGGGACGCATGTTGACCCAAGAATGGAAGGTGAGCCTGCAAATAATGATTTCTAACACATAAAGTCAAGGTCGGCATGCAGGTGATCTTCTATCAGGTTAACGCTTTTGGGTAGGTCGAGCGCTTAAGCTTGGTTGGTGTAGGTTCATCAGGTAGGTTAAGGTTGGTCACTATAATGCTCCTAACAGTTTGGGCAACTTGGAGTTCTTCACTACATGTACAACGCTGTAGCTTGGTTGAAATTAGGTGATCAATTGACTACATGGGCTATTAAGTTTGCTAAGCCTTTTGCTCTGGATTGGGTTATAGGTCCAGTACCTTAGCTCTTACCATTCCCTCTGGATTGTTTAGGATTTAGGACAATCTTTGGATTGCACTTCAGGTTGTTGTCTATCTTTAGGAATATAGTGACTTAGATCAGCTATGTTGAAAACATTTAAAACCCCATAACCCCATAGCAACTCAAGTTTGTAAGCGTTTTAGTTGATCCTTTGAAGTACTCGGAAGGGTCCCTTAGCTTGAGGTGACAATTTGCTCTTTTCTTTGGTTGGGAATCGCTCTTTGCTCAGATGTAACCATACTAACTTGTAGGGTTGGAATTTCATTTGGTCCCTTCTTCTATGACTTCTTTGTATTAGACTTTCAGTAGCTTGGGTCAGTTGATCTGATACTCATTGATATATTTGCTGAAAGGATCATGCTTGATCAATGGCTTCTTGGTCCTCTCAATTTGTCATCGAGCTAGGTGTCTGATCCAAAGGTAGCTCCTTGTTGAATCTGTACCCATCTTGATATTGTGTACGAAAAGGTTGTATGCAAACTCCACAATTGATAGGTAAGAGTCCTAATTAGCTTGGTTACATCTAATTGTAGCTTAGAGAAGGGACCTTGGCATACAGTTGATGACTTTGGTTTGACCATTAGTTTGGGGTGACAAGATGTGTTGAATAATAACTTGGTCTTCAATTGTTGCCATAGGGTCTTCCAAAACTAATTAAGAAATTTTGGATCTTGATCAAATACATACTCTTCGGAACTCCATGTAGCTTCATAATCTCTTACAAAAACAAAGAAGTTATAGTCAAAGCATTGTTAGTCTTGTTGTAGGGTACGAAACATGCCATTTTGTTGAACTGATCAACCCTGACTATAATTGAATCTTTCCTTCTTGCCGTTCTTGGCAAACTAAGCACAAAGTCCATGTTGACATCACTTTAAGGTCGGGTCGGTACAGGTAATGTCATAGCTTGCCCTTGTTTAGCTTGGCTCTTGGCCTCTTTGTAGATCATACACCTCTTAATGATCCAATGAACATATCTCATCATCCTTGGCCAATAGAATCTTGATTTTAATAGCTTATATGTTCTTTTCACACCAAAATGCCTAAATAATCCTTTACCATGGGCTTCTCTCACAAGCAGATCTATATCGAACAAGCTGGTACACGTAGTTTTCCAGCTTAGAAGAGATATCCTTCTACTACAAAGTAATGATCAAATGTCCTTCCTTCTCTACACTAATTAAAAATAGGTTAAAGTATGGATCTTCAACGTACTGCTCCTTTAAGCTTGCAAACCTTAACAACATCATCTAAAGCTTAGAGATCAATACATGTCTTTAGGATAATGCATCAGCAATCACATTAGATTTCCCTCGCTTGTACTTGATAAAAAATGCAAATCATTGTAAGAATTCAACCTATATAATATGAAGTTTCAAGAGCTTAGGCTGGCTCTTCAGATACCTCAGCATTTGGTGATCATAATACACCATGAACTCCTTAGGTAGCATGTAATGTTACCAGGTTTGCAAAGTTCAAACTAAGGCATATATCTCTTTGTCATATACGAAGTAATTCAACATAGGTCCTTTGAGTTTCTTACTGAAATAAGTAATAGGTTGGTAGTCTTACATGAGAACTACTCTATTCCATACGCTTGAAGCATCACATTCGAGTTTGAAGACCTTACCAAAGTCTGGCAATACAAGCAAAGGTGTAGTAGTTAACCGACTCTTGAGTTCAGTAAAACTCTTCTCTTCTTTTTCTCCCTAATGGAACTCAACATTCTTCTTGGTTAGGTTGACTAATGGTATGGCAATAGGACTGAAGTTCTAGATGAATATACGGTAAAATGATGCTAACCTATGAAAGCTTCTAACATCAGCACAAGAGGTTAGTGTAGGCCATTCTACCATGGCTTAGCCCTTTTCATTGTCTACTCGTAGTCCTTCCTTGCTCACAAGCTCTTCAAATTTCCATACAATTTTTTCAAATCGAAGATGACTTACATGACATATCCGAACTATATACAAGGATATCATCAAAATATACAACTATAAACTTTCCAATCAAATTCCTTAATACATGATTCATTAATCGCATGAATATACTTAGAGCATTGGATAATCTAAATGGCATGACAAGCCACTCATATTGGCCACGTCTTGTCTTGAAGGTTGTTTTCCATTCATTGCCTTCTCTCATATGCATCTGATGATATTTAGACTTTAAGTCTATCTTTGAGAACATACTTCCTCTATGGAGTTCATCTAACATGCCATCTAATATGGGGATAGGATATTAGCTATCTATATAGATCCTTTAACTTCCATCTTTCTTCGGGACTTATAGTGCTAGTACAACATACAGACTTATACTTTCTTGAACATATCCTCTATGAACAAGCTCATTCACCTATAGTTGTAGCTTAGCTACTTGCTTAAGGTTCATTCGATAAGCTAGTTGATTAGGCAATGTAGCTCTAGGTTGTAACACAATGCCATCCTCTATTCCTTGTTTTGGTAGTAATCCTTTAGTAGTTCATTAAGGAATAGGTTAGCAAATTCTTTCAACAAATTCTCCTCAAGTAGGTCTTCTTGTTCCCTCATCCTTAACAATCTTTGAATAAGTAGGAAAGTCATCTCATCCTCCTCTATAGCTTTCCTAAGCTTCGATCTTCTTATCACTAAAGTCTTCTTGTTCGTTTGGATGAGTTTAGAGTGCATGTTGTTCACTTATCTTGGAGTCATAGGATATAAGGTAATAGATAGACCATCTTTCTTAAAGCTATATGTATACAGATACCTATCATGCATAACTCTTCGATCAAACAACCATGGTTAACCAAACAAGAAGTGAGATGCATACATAGGCAATGCATTACCCATGATCTCATCCTCATAGCTCCCAATTGAGATTAGTAATAATATTTGCTTAGTGACATGCAATGAGCTTTTCTCAATCAACTAGTGTAACTTAGAAGGTTATGAGTGCATATCAGTCGGCAACTTCAATTGTTCTAGCATCTTAGCAGACGCAACATTTAGACAGCTACCCTATCTATGATTAAAGAACAAAGTTGTTGATTTACCTTACAGGTAGTATTGTCGAGCTTGGTTTTTTCCTCCCGGTTTTTATAAATTAGTCTTCTTTAGACAGATCAATATTAAACCTTACTCGTTTAATATTGACCTTCGACTAGGGTTTAAAGAAAATACTTTTTTTTTTTTTTTGAAAATGCTTTAGAGCCGTGTTGCCATCTAACTGTAATCAAGAAAAAGAGTTAAGTTATAATCATATAACTTAGCTATTAATCTTTCGATAAAACTAATTTTGTTAAAATGATTTTTAAAAATCAAGGATCTAAATTTAAGGGCTAATTTTTAAACCTTAAGCAGGTATCACCTTTTAAATTTTTGAATTTAATTTTTCTTTTTAAATAACCTTCCAATAATGATTATTTACCAGCTATAACCTATTTAAAAAAAAAAGAATTTAAAGAATTATCTACTAAATGGGAAAAATAAAAATTTTCCTATCTTAAGTCGTCCCATATGTACAGATGCCTACGTACCCGCTATTTAGGATTAGACTTTTATAGTTCATTCATGAAAATTTTAGCTTGTTGATTGATTTTAGTTTTGAAAAAAGGTCAAGTTTACCCGTTTTGAGTTTAAAGAAAATTTCTCAAAAGATCTTAAATCATATTTTATTCTAAAGTGCCCTAATTTTGGAAATAATTCGATTTATTTTTGATTTGTTATTATTTTTGGAAAATTTATTTTTCTAAGTGATAAGATGATTTTTTATTTTATATTATTTTTCATTTATTCATCATTATTAATTATTTATTTTTACTTTCTAAAATAAATAAATAAATAAGAACTAAACTTCATCCTCTTTTCCTTTTCTTTTCTTTCTTTTTTTTTTCTTTTATTTATTTATTTTTTTCCTTCTTTTTTTTATTATTACAATTACATGAATCAAATAAGTAAATGAAAAAGAAAAAATAAGTAAATAAATAAATAAACAAAAGAACTAAAGCTGGAATGAAGGCTAGATCAGGTATATAGGTTAGGGCATAGGTTGGAGTTGGGTATGGATCCAGATTGGGTTAGGTTAGGTAATCGGATTCGAGTCAAATGATTCGATTATGTTGAAGAAGTAGTGGCGTTGGCAGGGGGTGATCCAAGGCTATTTGGGGGGGTGTAATTTATTGAACTTAGGGTGTTTTGGATTGCTGTCGTAGTGTTTAGGTGGTGTTTTGGCAATGGTTAGAATTGGGAGGGTGGTAGTGGTCTTGGTTAGGTCGTATGGAGGTTGTTGGGGTTCGATTGGTGGTTGGGTCATGTGTTTTGAAGTGTTGTGGGTGTCATAGTACGGTGGGCTTGTTCCTAAGTGCGACTAAAGTGGTGGTTCACGTGGTGGTGGCCGTGAGCTTTAGGGTTCGAAGAGTGGTGGTTCAAAGATGAGGCTAGGGGCTATGGTGGCGGTCGAAATGGGTTAGGCTTGGTTACTGGTAGCTAGAGGGACTTAATTGTAGTGGTGATGCAATCCAATGGAAGCTTGAGAGAGTTAACTGAAGAGAGAGAGTGGTCATGGGTAAAGCGAGAAAGTGAGCTCAAACGTGATGTCAAATAAATTCCAAAGCTCATCCCCTTGATTGGAATGCATCCTTACGATGCTACTTATATTGCTTTGAGCTTGGATAAACTTGGTAAGTAGCTTTAATGGATGAATTGGCCATGAATACTAAACTTCGAAATTTGTGTTTTCCTTAACTTTCTCGACTAATTCAATGACTGGAATGAATGAACGTGGCTGTGTTTTTGGGTTAAATACGAAAGAGGCCATGTGGAACACGAGATCAAAGTAAGATATTGTGTGCTTGTGTGTGAAATTTACAAAAAAAATTGAGGCAAAGTGAAGGGAGTAGATTGTTTTGCTAGGGAAAGAGAGGGAAAGGGGAGGAAAAAGAAAGGAAAGGGAGGGAAAAAGGGGCTGATGTAGGCTATGTCGTCCAATGTTGGCATGTTACATGTCCCTTAAGGACACGTGGCAACTGACATGACACAGACGCTAACGTGGCATGCCACGTAGTGCCTTGTCAGCGTGGTCTAATCCGAGGGTGCCTCGTGTTAGGGTACGTAACATAATGAAACCTGACATGTGGCAGTGTGGTGTGTGTTGTGGAAAAAAGAAAAAAGAAAAAAAAGAAAAAAAGGAAATTTCTACCTCTAACAAGATTTGAACCCTTGACCTCATGCTTAAATCCAATGCTATGTCCATGTGCTTATTTGTTGGGTCGTTGGCCTATGCCTTATTTATATGTGTAATTAAATTACACCTATGGAAAATGTCAACCTAAACTAGATTCAAATCGAAGGTCAACCTAGGCTAGGCCCAACGAATCTCTATTTATTTTATCTTAAAAAATTATATTCTATTAAACTAAGGAATTTATTATTTTCTTAACCGCCTAAATCCTCTATTATTTATTTATTTATTTTGTAAATTTTTTATTTTTGTGATTTTTTCTGAATTTCTTCTTCTTTTTTTAAATTTTCTATTTTTTTTTGTATTTTTCGAAATTTATTTTTTTTTTCTAAATTTCTTAATTATTTTAGGTTTTCTTAATTTCCTATTTTTTTGTATTTTTCCTAATTTAGGGCCCTTTAACTTATTCTAAAAATTTTTAAAAATAAAGGGGCAAAATATGGAGTGTCTATAAGTATGAAACAAGTTGTTGTGTTGTTTTTCTTGTTGATCATATCCTACACTAAGAGCATGGCGAATTACCTAGGTTAGCATATCCCCTTCTTTTAGGTAGATCACATCACTCATGACTTCTACCTTTACTCCATCTTCTTCTTCTACAGTTTCACAAACTTCCTCATTAGTGCTATAGTCTTCATTTGCTTAGATAAACATAATTCGTTGGTTTGGACATTAAGATGCTACATGCCCAAAACCCTTGCATTTGAAACACTTTATCTCGCAGGTTTTTCTTCCAAAGGTTTATCCCTTTTTAAATTCCTTCTCTTTTCCTCCTTTGTTCCAACCTCATTCCTTCTCTTTAGGAGGTTGGTTCTTCTTTCGACCTAGATATTGAATTAACAGGCTTCTTGCTGTTTCCTTGAATAAGTTGGCTATTAGGCACAATTTGAGAATTGAAGCTTTTATAAGGTCTGTTCCTTCTCTGCCTCTCAATTCGTTAAGCAACCTTAATAGCTTCTTCAAAGTTCATATGGACAACACTTCAATAATCTCTCTTAGGTTAGGTCTTAGTCCAACAATAAATCTAGAGATAGTTTGTGCTTTAGGTTCTTTCACCTCACAATGGATCACTAGCATTTGGAACTCTTGCACATACTCATCGACAATTCAGCTTCCTTATTGGAGTTCTTGCAATTTGACAAAAGTGTCCAAGTAATAAGATTTAGGGACAAACCTTCTACGCATGACTCTCTTCATTTCTTCCCATGACCTTACTTCATGTTGTCCTTCCCGATTTCTCATAACATGCAACCTCTTCCACTACATGTAGGCTTATCCAACAAATTTAAGAGCAGCTATGCTGACTTGATCTCCTTTAGTATACCAATAACACTTAAACAACTTCTTAACTTACTCCTCCTAATCTATGTATTCATTAGCATTTCCACTTCCTAAGAAGCCTAAAATTTGAATTCTCACATTGCCTACCCCTCTAGGAGCTTGAGCAACTCTCTCCCCTTCCTTAGTTTTTACTTCATTAGATTTGAACTTTGTGAAGTTCATTCTAGGTCAGAATTGTCGATCAACTCTTCTTATGAAGTTTTAAGCAAGTTGAGGTGTTCGATTAGGTTGGACTTCTCGTCAATTAATTCTCAAAGGTTGGACGTTTATCTCCTCCTTATCAAACTCCTAAAGTTCACTATTTTCCTCATAATTAAGCTCTAGTCTTTGATTAACTCAGTGCTCTATTCCTCCATCTTGTTCCTGACAAGCTAGGTGATCTACTTCTCTATGAGGAACTTCTTGAGCTTGGGGAACTCCTATATTAGATCGATTCTCAATTAGAGTGTACTCATTAGTTTGGCCTTTAACCTTACATGCTCCATTTGCACTTGCAAACATCGTATCATGCATCATTATCATCATGTTTTCCATCCTTAGTGCCATTTAATTCAACCATTCATTCGTAGTCGGCTCTACATGGCATCCATGACCATTAACGTCACTATCATTATCTACTACCATTACATTTACACTCAGATTGGTTATAACTTCTACTCTAATAATCAAAATCTTTCATAGCAAATTTGAAAACCTGGAGACTCTCGACAACACAATCACAGCAACTACAATTACTACCATTCTATTTCTGACAATGCAAAATAGGGCAAATAGAGTATGATTCTCACTCTCAATTTGCAATGATGAAACCTAAACAAATACCCAAATCTCAAACATAGAAAACTGCACGAAATCAACTCAATACTAACTCTACTAACAACAACACCAATATCAACTCATAATGACTATAACATAAACATACATGAACACACTACAAAACTCGACATCAAACTTCAAACTCCTACAATACCTAATCAAAACTACAATACAACTCAACTTACGACCCTAGTTAGAACCTCGAGCTATGATACCAAGATCATGTGCCTCAGATGAGGTTTTACTATAACGTAGATGGGTCCTTTAGAGATAGCTATTAGAGTTAGGAAGAAGTCAGTTTAAGGTAGAAAAACAACAAGAGGAAAAGGGAGATTAACCAAATTTGTGAGTTGCTTTTGGATGTGATACACTACTTAAGCATAACATGGCCTACCATCTAGTTGGATTCGAAATTATAGGGTTGCTTACTAACACAACCTTGCTTAAGGGTTGTTATGAGCTACAATGGAGAACAAGTAATCACTAAAGTATTCAAGGAAGGGAAACCTAGAAATGGGTGAAATTCATTAACTAGAGTGGTAAAAACTTATTATAAGCTAAGTACATGAGCTATTTATACTATGCCTACTAGGGTTACGGGCACATATCAATTTACAAAAAAGGTAATGTATGAATGCAAGGACTAAGTACAAGAAGATAAAGGCAACGTTATAATCCTTCTAGAAACTGCATTCTCCATATGTTGGGTGCTTGAGGTGAGAGAAGGGATATGTGTTGACCTAGGAATGGAAGGTGCGCTTGTGAATAATGGTTTTTGACACATGACATCGAGGTCAACATATGGGTGATCTTCTATTAGGTCAACACTTTTGGGTAGGTTAGGTGCTCAAGCTCAATTGGTACAGGTTCATTAGGTAGGTTAGGGTTTGATAAGAATTAGACCACTAGACTCTTGACCCATGCCCAAGTTCGAGGGCTGGAAAGCATTGCTAAGTGAATTCTTTCCTTAAGACCTACCATTGAGGATTCTGAGCTATTACAATCTCTTGACCTGCTGCCTTGTCTAAACCAAACCTTCTCATACTCATCATTCATCTCCACCTGCTGACCTAAACTATACTTGAATGATAGCTCAGCTCGTCTAACCATTAGCTTAGTTAACCTAAATTCGAGCCATATTGAAAGTGTTTGAGGTGAATTTGCCTTGGAAGAATTATTTGCTTGGCTTGGCATAGTCGACCTACCACCCCCTTCTAGGTACCTTGGCTTGGTAAAAACCAAGTTGATTGTATAGAATTGTTTTTTCTGCCAGAAAGCCATCCACCCACAATAAACCATGTTTACGAGCAATCATGTGTTAGAATCCTTCATATAAGATGCTCATTTTGGAGTATTTTCAATTGTACTCTTATTATTCCTTGTACATTACTTCTTTTAGATAATATCCTTTTAGTCTTCTCTATTTTTAGGTAGGTTGCCTTAGTTTTGCAGGTATAAATACCCACTATACATATAGCTACAATGATCTTATCATCATCAATATATTGAATACACTTCTTTGTGAACATTGCTTTCGTTAGCTTGTTTGCTTATTTCACTTATTTCACTTCTTACCCTAACCTTTAAGTAAGGCTAAGTGGTGAGTAACCTCACTGGATCATCTCATGCATCATATCAAGTTTTACCTTGAGTCCTTAGAAGTTCCATCGGTGCGTCATATCTTGTGGAGCTGCTTGTGGGTTTGCTTTTCCTGTTGTTTTTTGCACCTTTCCATTACCTTTTTGAGCTTTTTGTGAGCCCAAACATGCCTTAGTGATCGGCCTTATTTATCTTTGGCTATGGTTCCACATCAAGGTAGGTTACTATAATACTCCAAATAGGCTAGGCAACTTAGAGTTCTTCACTACATGCGCTACATTATAGGTCGAAAAGGTTGAAATTACATTAGCAATTGAGTACATAGGTTGTTAAGTTTGCTAGGCCTTTTGCTATGGATTAGGTTATGGGTTCTGGACCTTAATTCCTATAAGATCCTGTCTAAAGAAGAAAAAGAACTAATTTCCTATCATTACATTTTTTGTCGTTGTCTCATTACATTTTCTATTGATGTTTTAAAAACCTTTTTTTGTTGATTTTTTTTTTTTTTTGTGTTTTGGTCATTAAGTTGTTAGGCTTCGTTATCATTTTGTGCTATGTTTGTCATTTATGTGTAGGTTGCTATATGAACCTTTATCTCTTCATGTTTAACATTTATGTTCATATTATTTTCTTTATATTCATGTGGCATATCGATACATTCTTTAAGGGGAGTTATATAATGAAAGATGATAACAAAAAGGGGGAGATAGGCAAGTAAAATATTGAATCATACATGCCTAATTCTAATATGCATTTAGAATCTATTTAAATACCTGTACTGCATTTGGCTAATATGTAAACAAAGGATTCAACATTTTTCTAAGGCTTTTGTAATCATTAAAAAGGGGGAGAATATTGAGTTATCTTCATTTGCTTTGATGATAACAAAAAGAACAAGTGTGTTTGATATAGATCGTAGTACGTAGTGAACATGATCCATGAATGAGTATTCGGAGTTAGGGAGATGAGTGTGAATGTGGATGGATATCATGCACCAATACACATATATAATCAGGGTTTGAGCTTAAAATGGGTCATGATATGACTCTTAAGATCCAAATCAATACTCAGTTTTCAAATGAGTGGTTAGATACAACTCAATAACTTACTCAAATAAAGGGGGTTCACCATAATCTCAAGAAGGAGATTGATAAGAACTTAAGAACATTAAAGGGCTAATAACACACTTAATAATCAGCCAGAAAGGAAACTAGCTTAAGTAAGCTTTATGAGAGGAAATTCTTTGAGAATATTCTTGATAATTGATGATGAAAAACTGACTGGTACTTACAAAAGTTACTATTTATAGTACATCCTAAAACCCTAGCGGCAAAGATGTAAATAGTGTATAAGGTCTTAAACCCTAAAGATTAAGCCCACAATTATATTAAAGAAAATATTTACAAATATGAAAAATTGTGCATTTTAATAAGAAGGTTGGCATGCAGGCCATCCAAGTTGTCCTGGTTCAGGTTAGGGTCACTGAAGTCTTATAGTGTTTAACCGAGTTGCTTATGAGGTTGGCCCATAGTTGTCGAGCTTTAGGATTGGTCGACATTGGATCCTTTGTGCTATGCCAAGCTGGTCTTTAGGATTGGGACTTCAGTTGTTTGGTCCTTGGTCTTCTTAGTAGCTGATAGAGCTATTACAGAGCTATCTTTCTTTCCCTTCTTAGCTTTCTGGTACCTACTCGGCCTTAAGTAGGGTAAGTCGGGTCGACCGTGGCTTAAAGATGGTTGTAGGCCAAATCCTATCATCACCGTGGGGTTGAAAAAAAGTTGTCCTCGACTTTAAGCAATGAGCATGAGCTTGGGTATCTAATAGGCTCCTCTTTGCTTTTTTCTTTACCATGGGCACTAGGCTACTCTGAATCTCCTTAATAGTCATAGGGGTTAAATAGTAGCTCTTCCTCTCCTTTCAAATTGTATAAGTGTTGAAGAAGCCTTCATATATCACTCTTTGGTCATACTCGTAAGGCTTGCTAAGAATTAAATTTGCTGCGTTCATAGGCACCACCTCGAAATTAAGCTCATCTTCATATTGCCTTGCCTAAATGTTGTTTGATCTCTCTTATGCACATGGACCATACCTTTATCATTAAACCACTTAAGTCCATAAGGTCAGGAATGCAAGAAGGTCGGTAGTTTCATCCTTGTAATTAGCTCGACAAAAATGATGTTGGTGCAACTACCTTTATCAACAACTAGGGAACATGTCTTTCCATTCACTAAACATTGGATCTAGAATAAATTCTCCCTTTAACTTGGGTGGTCTTTCAGGTCAACTCATCGACTCATCATGGTTAAGAATTCTCCCATCTTAAGATAGATGTTTATTGTTCTCTCATTCTTCGAGCTGTTATCACCTTAGCTCTTTACTTAAGCATTCGGTCATTCACCTTTCAAAATCATAACCCTCTTGTTAGGACATTGGGAGGCAATATGACTATATTCCAAACACTTGAAGAACTTAACTTCTTGGGCCTTGGTGCCTGGTACTCTCTGCTTCTTTACTCTTTTTTCTTCTTTCTTTCTTTCTTTGTTTTTTTTTTTTTTTGTCTCAACTTGGTTAGGTCGGCTAGACTCTCCTTTATCCATCTTCTTCTCCGACCTTTTCTTCTTGTCATACCTTTTAGGCTTAGGGCTACCTTATTGAAGTTGGTTGGTCGGTTAATCTTTGGTGCCTCCTTCTTTGACGTTCTACTCTTATTGCTAAATTGATTAGCTTATCCAATAGATTAAACGGCTGGAGTTTGACCATGTCGGCAATGTCATCTTTCAGGTCGCTAAGGAACTTGACAATAGTGTGGTCATGTAGCTTGGCAATCTCACATTTGGTCATTAAGGTCTTAAACTCTTGTAAGTATTCCTCAACAGTGTTTTGACCTTACCTTAGGTGTTAGAAAGCATGGAGCATCTCTTGCTTGAAGTAGGTTGGCACAAATTGCTAATTCATCAAATGTTTCATAAGCCTCCACATTCTAATTGGCTCTTCTGCTTCAACATCTCGCTTGGCAATTACTTGTTTGAATAAAGACTTGTATACTTGGTAAGGGATAATGAGGCTAACTTAACCTTAGTTTGATCATCGCATTCATAACACTAAAACACCTTCTCAACTTAAGGAACCTAGTCAAGGAATTCTTTAATTAGTTGCTTCCACTGAAGGTTGGTAGCTTAAGCTTGATGTTTTTAAGTCCTTAGCTATGTGTTTGGGGCTCATCCTTTCCATTCTAAGTTGGTTGGTTCATTTTGGATTTACCACTTCTGTTGGAGCTCTGCTCGGCTAAGTCTTTTCTTAGCTCTTGCTCTCTTCCTTGGGCTCTTTGGTTTACCTCGAAATCAATACTCTTGTCATTGTTCCTCCTTGGCTCTGCTTGTTCTCCTCTTTTACGTGGCTTAGCAGTTCATTTAGGTTGTTGCCGATCATTCTCAGGCTCATTGGAGTTACTCTCACTGGTTGGTACTTAGTCTCTTCTTTCACCTTAGCCAACATGTTGGTAGCTTCTAACTAACCCAGTTAGCTCATAGATTGATTCTGTAAGGTTTTGAATATGATATTCAAGATTATCAACACGTCGCCTTAAACTTCCATGAGGAATATCACCATTGATATGCACACCATCTTTAGACATTCTCGTTTGTATAGGAATTTCCATTGAGAGATTTTAACAAACGCGTAATATACCTAACTCAACTCAACTCAGAACCTACTACTACTCAATTTCTATAGCTATCCATGACTGACAAACATTACTACAACTACTAGAGCACTGCTAAAACAAATTACAACTAGAAATGACTACTAAAATTACTGTTATATGACTCAACAAACTAGTTCAAACAACATAATAACATGACCACTACGAATACGAGTAATACATTATATTATAGAATGACAGTTAATAGAAATGTTCAAACCATGAGTTAAACTTTGAAGAACACTATCACGCATGTCTTCTTAAAGCTCTGATATCAAGATGATATGAATCGGAGTACACAATGAACATAAACTACGAATGGGTATTCATAGTCAAGGGAGAAGAAAGTGAAAGAGGATGGATATCGTGCACCAATACACAAACACAATTAGGGTTTGAGCTTAAAATGGATCTTGATATCACGCACAAGATCCAAATCAATACTTGAGGTTCAAATGAGGGGTTAGATATAACTCATTAACTCGCTCAAATGAAGGGGTGATAGGAATTAGACTACTAGACCCTAAACCTGCACCTAAGCTTGAGGGTTGGAAAGCAAGACCAAGCAAATTCTTTCCTTAAGATCCACTACTAAGGAGTCCAAGTTACTACAATCTCCTGACTTGCTGCCCTAGCTAAACGAAACCCTCTCGTACTCATCATTTGTCTCCAACTATTGACCTGAATTGCACTTGAATGACAGCTCAACTCGTTTTACCATCAGCTCATCCGACTTGAATCTAAGCTATATTGAAAGTGTCTAAGGTGAATTTACCTTGGAAGAATTGTTTGCTCTACTCAGCATAGCTGACTTACTACCCTTGCTTGGCCCCTTAGCTTGGCAAAAACCAAGTTGATCGTACAAGATTGTTTTTTCTGCCAAAAAGCCATCCACTCATAGTGAGCCACATGTCTAAGCAACCATGTGACAAAATCCTCCATACAAGATGCTTATTTCGCTGTGTTTTCAATTGTACCCTTATTATTCCTTATACATTACTTCTTAGATCATACCCTTTTAGTCTTTTCCATTTTTAGGTAGGTTGCCTTAGTTTTGCAGGTATAAATACCCACTATACTTATAGCTATAATGATCTTATCATCATCAATATATTGAATATACTTCTTTGTGAACATTGCTCTCATTAACTTGTTTGCTTACTTCACAAATATCCTAACCCTCAAGTAAGGCTAGGTGCTAAGTAACCTTATTGGACCACCTCGTGCATTATATTGAGTTATGCTGTGAGTCCTCGAAAGTTTCATTGGTGTGTCATATCCTATAGAATTGTTCGTAGTTTTGCTTTTCCTGTTGTTTTTTGTACCTTTCCATCACCTTTTCGAGCTTTTTGTAAGCTTAGACCCACCTCAACTACCAACTTTGTCTATCCTCGGCTAGGTTCCATAACACCTTGGTATTAGAGCGAAGGTTTCATTTAGGTAAGTTGTACTTAGATTTTTGTGAAGTAGTGTTCACTGTAGTAGTGTATTGAAGTTGTGTAGAGATTCACTGAAGTGTTCGAGTAAGTAAAAGAGTGTAGTGGTTTGTTTTCGTGCATACTTTGTTTTATCCTATTTTGAGTATACGAAAAAAGAATAAGTTTCTATTGAATTTATTGTTCATTGGAGTAGTTAATGTGTTTACGGATTAACTGGATATTTGTGTGGAGAGTATACGTATTGTTTAGCTTAGAGGAATAGTATCAATCACATCTCAAATTCAAAGTTTAAAACCAAATTTATCGAAGACAATGACAAACTTGAGTACTAATGCTCGTATTTGGGTGACAATAGTGACATTGTCCACCATGGTCGATAACCTCAGAGCACCCCTAGGAGTATAGATGAAAGACTTGATGAGGTGGCTAACCTCTTAGTTGATTAACTAGAGTTGCTCATGGATTGGCTTATCGACTTGTTGAGACCATGTAGAATACCTTGCAAGTTGCTCAACCTATTAGGAGACAGAATCCAGCTCGATAAGTTCAAGGTAGAGGAATAGGAGCATGGGTATGATAAAGGATTGACTTGGGAAATATGGACAATGAAGAAGAAGAAGAAGAGTATAACGAGGAAGAAGAGTGATGATATGAATTCCGTGGATGAACACACGGACCTAATATCATGTGTAACCAAAAGGGTAGGTTTAGACCGTGAGATGGCCCAAAAGATAAATGATAGTTGAAGATTAAGTAGGGGTTCTCGTGCACTGATGATAGATATGACACACCAATGCCTTATACGAGCTCGGGTTACACTTAATATGACGCACAATATGGTTAGAGGTCAATCACCACTAGTTTATGCTTAAATGGGCTAGATAAGAGTAGTTCAAGAGTAAGCATAAGGATACTTAGCTCAAGAGGGAGTAGAAAGTTCAGTATATTCTCTGTATATGTATTGATACGGCTAATTCATTATGCAAGTATTTATAGTACCTAGTTAGGGTAAGTCCTAAATTATAGAAATGGTTAAATAAAAAGGAGAATAATTTACAGGGAAAAAATGAAATTGTGCAAAAAGAATATCCTTTGTCAGAAAAGGACAATACGGTGTCAAAAAGAACAGTGCGCATGTAATTCTACTCATTCTATGGTCCTAATAACGTTACAAGCTGTGCAAAGGTAAGCCTTGATTAGGTTTGGTTAGTGTCTATAGTTCGGGAGTTTTGATTGCTAGGACTGGGCAAGGGTTGGCTCGAGGAAAACTCACATTTGGGTCAGCCTCAACTAGTTAGCTCTTGATAATTGTCAGCTTGGTCTTGATACTGTGGAGATGGCTGTTTTCTTAATTTGGTGCTTAGATTGGGGTATTGCGAAGGGGTTGGCTCAACATGTTGGCTGGTTACCTCGGCAGCTTCTTAGATGGTGTAGAGAGTGAAGTAGCTTGACAGATTGGACTAGGGAAAACACTACTCCTTGGTACTTAACTGTCCTCAAACAACTTGGCGAACTATCTGAGAAAGCCCTTGGGCTTAAGAGCACATGATCGGTCTTTGATCCCTATTGAGTGAGCTTAAGCACCCTGAACTATCGATCATATGTAGTTTTAGATTTCGAGCATCAAAGGTTTTAAGAGTGTAGATGATTATTTAGATTGAGAGGAGAAAGTTGAGCATGTCTTTGATTATTACTAGTACGGGGATTGAGAGAAGGTAAGGACTACTACTATTGAGTTCTTAGGGTATGCCATAATATGGTGGAAGAACTTCCAACTTATGAGGAGACGAAAAGGATTTAGGGAAGTTAATACTTCACTTGAGGTGAAGAGTGATAGGGATCAAGGATAGATTATACGCTCTCAAGCCCGAGGGTTCTCTCAGGTGGTTTATCGAGTTATTTGAGGTGAGTTAAGCACCGAGGAGTAATGCTTGCCCTAATCTGATTTGTCGAGCTACTTTCCTCTCCATGCCATCCAAGATGTTGTCGAGGTGATCAATTAACATACTGAGCTGAACCCTTTACTAAACCGTAATCTAATTGCCAAGTCTGAATGCAACAATTCCACTATGCCGAAGCTTAGCAAAACTGTCAGGAGTTGACCATTCGAGACTAATTCTAATGTTAGCCATCCCTGAACTAACCACTATTCAGCCCCTTTTGACATTGAACAGGCCTGAATCGAGGTCCACCCTTGTCTGGACCACAATACTGTCAAAATCACAGTAAAAACGTATGCGTGCATTGTCCTTCATTGACATCCATACTGTCCTTTCTGACAAAGGACATAAGCGTTCCTTCTTTTGCACGATTTCATATTTTCTTTGTAAATTATTCTCTTTTGTTTTTAGCAAATAAGGACCATTCTTTTGTAATTTCTATAACTTAAGATTTGCCCTATTGGGAAGATATAAATACCATTATACTGTAAAAGTTGAAATCATATTAGAATATAGATGAATATACTGAACTTGTTCACTCTCAAGCTAAGTGTTCCTCTTATTCTTGAGCTACTCTTATCTAGCCTATTCGAGCGTAGCCTAGTGGCGAGTAACCCCCAGTCATACTTGTGCGTCACATTAAGTGCGACTTGGGCTCGTGTGAGGTGTTGGTACGTCATATCTTTCATCGGTGTACGAGAACCCCTTGCTTAACCTTTGACTATCATTTACATTTCAAGATATCTTGTGGCTTGAACTTACCCCTTTGGTTACACATGATATCGAGTTCGTGTGTTCATCCATGAGTTCGTATCAAAGAGGATCCTTAGAAATAAGTTCGTATTGGACACTTATTTGCAAGACACTTTTGCTTGGCTTCAAGAGATGAGGCAAGGAGGTTGAACTATTGATGAGTATATTCAAGAGAGGCTATACAAATGGCTTAGTGAGTGGAGAGGCAAAGAAGGAGTAGAATACCAACTTGATCCCTAATGAGCCAACTCGGTTAGTCGAGCTGACTTGGTCAATTAAGCTGACCTACTTAAGGTAGTTATTGAGCTTAGTTAAGTATTGAGTTGATAAGAAAGGTAGATGTTAGAGCTAAATAGAAGGGTTAACTTGATGGTGACATGCGGTGAGAACATAAGAAGGGGTAAGGATCCAAAAGGAAGACTAGCTTGATCAAGTGCTTTAAGTGCCAAAGGTTTGGGCATATGGCTACTTAGTGTCCAAACCAAAGGATAGATCATTAAAGGAGATGTCCTAATGATCTAACTAGCTTGTATAGATGAGGAACCTAAGGAGGAGAAAGAAGGGGGAGATGAGATTGATGTCAATGCCAACTTGATTGAGGAAGATGTGTTTGTAGAGGACTTGGATAAGTTGACCCTAGTTGTCCGATATGCAATGAGATTAGAACTCTTTATCAAGGAGGAGTAAAGAGAGAACTTATTTCACATCACTTGCAAAATGAATGATCAGGTGTGTACACTTAAAGTGGACAGTGGAAGTTGTAGCAATGTGGTATCCACTAACCTAGTTAAGAAGCCTAAGTTACTGACCACTTCACGTTTGAAGCCATATAAATTATATTGGTTGAATGAGAAGGCAGCACTACATGTCACTCAGTAAGTGTTGTTGCTGATCTCAATTGGAAACTACTTTGATGAAATTCTTCGTGATGTGTAACCCATGTGTACATCACATGTGCTTTTAGGCTGACCTTGGCTTTTTGATCAAAGGGTAATTTATGATGGATATAGGAATATGTATGTGTTTGAGAAGGATGGGAGGAAGATTACGTGAATCCTATGGGCTGAGTTGTCAAGCCTAGTTTTTTCCTCCTAGTTTTTAAATTAGTCTTCTTCAAACCAATCAATATTAAACCCTACCCGTTTAATATTGATCATTGATTAGGGTTTAAAGAAAACTGGTTCTTTTAACTTTGAAAATGTTTTGGAGTCACCATCCGATTGGAGTCGGGAAAAAGAGTTTAGTTATAACCAATTGAGTGGATTAATTATAACTTAACTACTGATCTTTTGATAAAACTGATTTTTATTAAGATGATTTTTTGGAAACCAAAGATTTGGATCTAGGGGCTAAACTTTTAAACCCTAAGTGAGTACCACTTTTAATCTTTCCAAATTTAAATTTACTATTTAATATACCCCTATAATGACATTTATTTACAAGCTATAATTGAAATTATGTCTATTTATAAAAAATAAGGATTTAAAGAATTAATACTAAAGGGGGGAAATAAATATTTTCATTTTTTAAGTTGCCCCGTATGTACAGATGCCTATATACTCGCTATTTGGGATCAAACTTCTATAGTTCATTCAAAAATATCAATGGTTTGGTCGATTTTAAATTTGGAAAGTGGTTGAGTTTACGTCTCTTAGTCATTTCATTTTATTTAAGAAAAACACCTAAAAGAAAAGGGTTATAATTTGATGATTTTCTTTTTGGGAAAATTGTAAAATATCCTTATTTTTGAAAAAAAAAATAGTCCATTTGTTTTTATTTATTTGGAAAAGGAAAAATTTCTAGGTGATAAAACTTTTTATGAAAATCTTAAAATACCTAAATACAACTTTCCATGAAATATGTAATTACCATGCCTAACATGCCTAAGATAAAAAAGAAGCCTAAATATAGAAAATAAGCCTAAATCATGGAAAAATGTTTGAATCATAGAAAAAATGTCTGAATTATGGAAAACATACCTAAATAGTTTATTTATTTTATTAAAAGAAGGATTTTTTTTTAAGTGAGAGGACATCTTTATTCTTCATTATTATTATTCTTTTACTTTTTTTTTATTTTTATTTTTTATTGTATATTTATGGCTAAAACATAAAAATAAGCAAACCAAACAAACTAGGCCTTTTCTTTTTTTTTTTCTTTTTCCTTCTTTTCTTTTTCTTCTCTTTTCTTTTCTTTTCTTTTTTCTTTTTTTACAAATGCAAATAGAATACAATCATAACAATAACCATAACAACAACAACAACAACAACAAAAAGAAAAAGAAAAAGTACGATATTACAAAAAAAAAAAACAAATATGGAGAACAAAACACAAATCAAAACTAAAGTAGAGCCAGACCAAGTTGGAGTTTGCACAAATCCTAAAAAAAGGGGTTAAGTAGAGAGAGAGAGTGGCGTTGTGATTGGATTTAAGTGATTGTGAGTGATGAGTTGATGGTTTGCAGTGAAATGAAATCTCCTATTTATAGGTATCATAATTGAGTTAAGGATGGAAAATATTAAATGCAATATGATTTTCTTCCATGTTTAGGTTAGGTGAACCTCGACAATATGTGATGCTAAATATAAAGTTGTGCGCCCAGCATGTGTAGGAGTATGCCTACAACACTTAGAAGTGAGTTGGTAAATGATGTGGCGATGACGTGGTAATGACATGAGAAAAGAAAAAAAAAAGATGCATTTTGCATCTTTTATAGATTGAACCCAAGATTTCTAAGTCATATGTAATATTAAGTCTAAGTGTTTATCCAGATGGGCTATTGGCTTTTCCTTATTCATATGTTGTACATATGGACTAGGTTAACCTAGCCAAGATTCAAATCTAAGCCCAAGTCCAATGATCCTTTCTTTATTTTATCTAAATTAAAAATTATATTCTATTAAACTATCTAAAAGATATATTATTTTTGAAATCTTCTTTTTTTTTTTTGTCTTTTTCTAATTTCTTTTATTTTTTCTAAATTTCTTATTTTTTGGCTTTCTTTAATTTTCTTGATTTTTTAGTTTTCTTAAAATTTCTACTTTTTTCTTTTGTATTTTTAAAATTTCTTATTTTTTGGGTTTTCTTATTTTTTTTTTATTTTTTTGCATTTTTCCTAATTTAGGACTCTTTACCTTTTTGAAAAAGATAAAAAGGGGCAAAAATTAGTTGTTTATAGTTACTCTTCTTTATGGTGAAGTTTGAATAAAACTTTGCTACGAAGACAAAAGAGACAATATTTTTGCCTTGAGGGTGACTTTGACCTAAGAAGCGCAATAAATAGATAGCTATCTTAGACTTGATCCGTTAAGAATTTGGTGAAAAGGTTAAAGAGAGAGGAGGTGCTCTAAGGGTTAAAAAGAAGAAATGAAGCTTGGTTATGCCTTTTTAAGCTCACTAACCTAGGTGGGAGCGTCTGATGGGGGACTAGTAACCTTAAACTAGAATTGATTTGGAAAACTTAGTTGTACCCTTCTCGGCTTACTAACCTAGGCGGGTATGTCTCTTAGGGACTAGCAACCCTAAGCTAGCATCAATCTGGCAAACCTAATCGTGCCCTTCTAGGCTTACTTACCTAGGCGGGCAAGTCTTTTGAGGACTAGTAACTCTAAGTTAGAATTGATTTGGAAAACCTGGTTGTGCCCTTCTAGGCTTACTAACCTGAGTGGGTATGTTTCTCGGGGACCTTTAACCTTAAGCTAGAATCGATTTGGAAAACTTAGTCTTACCCTTATAGGCTCACTAACCTAGGAGGGTACATTTCTTAAGGACTAGTAACCTTAAGCTAGAATCGATTTGGAAAATCTGGTCGTGTCCTTTTAGGCTCACTAACCTAGGTAAGTACGTCTTTTAGGGACTAGTAACCTTAAGTTGGAATAAATTTAGAAAACCTGGTTGTGCTTTTCTGGGCTCACTTACCTAGGCGAGTGCATCTCTTGGAAATTAGTAACCTTAAATTCGAATCGATCTGGAGAACTTGCTTGTGCCCTTATAGGCTCACTAATCTAGGCGAGAGCATCTCTTGGGGACTAGTAACCCTAAATTGACCTTAGAAGAAGTGTCCTTATGGGTTCGCCAAAGGAATCGATAATGAATGGAAGTGCCCTTTGGGCTCGTGAAGACACCTCATTTTTGCCTTTGAAAAAGAGAGAGTTAAGTCAAGTCGAGCCAAATCGTGTCGAGTCTTGTTGTATTGAATCGAGTTCTATTGTATTAAGTTGAGTCGAGCTGAATCGTATTGAGTTAAGTTAAATTGTATTGAGTCGAGTCAAATCGTATCAATTTGAGTTAAATCGTATCAAGTCGAGTTGAATCGCATCGAGATGAGCCAAATTGTGCCAAGTCAAACAGTATCAAGTCGTGTTGAGCCAAGTTACGCCGGATCATTTAAGATCAAATTTGATAACATTACGTGATTAATTTAATAAAATTTAAGTTGTTGGAGAATAGGGCTTTAATAAAATGATTTTGGCCTACTCCGATTTAAAGTAGATTTTTCTCTAATTTATATTGGTCTAGAATAGACTTGTAATTTATTAGATAAGTAATTGGGCAATATTATATCAGATCAGATTGGCTTTGAAAAAGAGATAGCCCGAATTAAGTAGGGTTTTTAAAAGATAGGTTAAATCTTCAAAAGATAGTAATTGTATCTTCCATATCTTTGATACCAAAGATACAATTGAAGGTTTATAAATAGTACATTGACGAGTGGATTGAAACATATTTTTTTAGTACATAACCCCAAATACACATCTCATAATTCACTTGCATCGCCATAATTAACCAATCTCCACGTGATAGTCTGTACCCCCCTCAATCACAACCTAAACAATTCCAACGTCCCATGGCCTGATGCAATCTGATGCAATCCAAACACACGAAGTCTATGCAAATCCTGACGAAAATTCATAACCAAATCCCATTCCATGCTACGTACCACGGCCTGACGCAATCCACACACACGGAGAACTACACCTAATCAAACACAACATGTCCTGACGTCCTCACTTACCACTGACTTCCTAACAGTGATAGCAAACTCTACGCCATGCTGATCACCCACTGACTCGCTAACGTCCCCTTTGAATAACACCACACGAACACAACAGCCCAATTCACGTACGCTTGAAATTCCCTGCCCCTAATCAAATTCCACGCATGGATCAGCCAACTCCTGACCAACAGTGCCCTCGATGCACACAAAATGATTAGGATTCACACATCGACTGAAGCCCCTGTCCCTCATCTAATCGCCATCCCAATTCACAACCGACGTAAGCACGATACGTCTACGCACGGCCACTCCACCAACCGCATAGATACAAGCCAAGCACGATTCACTTCATGATCACACCGTATATGATCAACACATATGACTTGACTCATTGGTAAAAACCGTTTTATTTTATTTCATTATTTATTTTATTTTATTTTAATTATTTTTACTATTTTTTTTTGTTTTAATACAGGTTTTTTATTATTATTTTCATATTGCATGATATTTTTTAGATAATTCTAATAAAATTTAGTTAAATTGAGTTTTTAGTAAATTTGTGTTTTTTTGAAAAAATAAACGTATCTTTAGTATATCTTGTAGATGAGATATATATATCCAGATTATATCGAGATACGTATTTTACAGTTAGGATTTAAAAAAAATATGTACAAAGATACGTATCTTAGTCGTATCTTCAACGTATTTTATAGTTAGGATTTAGAAAAGATATGTAAGGAGATACGTATTTAGATCTTATTTTCAATATATCTTATAGTTAGGATTTAGAAAAGATATCATTTGGCACATAGTGTTTTAAAAAAAAATAAAAAATCTTAACCAGGATTTTAAAAAGATTTAGTTAGTTAGGATTTCTTTAATTCGTGAAAATTAGATTTCTTAGGTTTTTTTAAAAAAACATTTTTCCTTTTTCTTGGGAAGTTCGTAATAAAAAATAATAAAAAATCATTTTAGTTATCTTTTGCATATTTATATATATTTTAGTATTTTTTGAGGAAATTATAAAAAATAAAAGCCTATCAATTTTTCTTTAGTTTTTATATGGTGATTTAGTCTTAATAGGCTAGCTCTTAAACCTAGTTTGGTCTAATTTAATTTTCTAAAAATCATTTTCTTAGAAAATTCACTGATTGGTAGTCAAATTAATGTTTTTCCACCTGAAAACTCTAATTTCATTTTTTACCAGTTGAATTGGTTGGTGACTCCAATTTTTTAAAATATTTTAAATTTCTTTTAAAGTAAAATGTTTTCTTAATTTAATGTTGAGTAATTTATATCAAGCAGGCTAGGCTTTATATAGGCTAAATTAAGGAAAATCAAAATAGGGCTCTACAACTCGCTAAAAGAATTTTATGAAGAGAAGCGTTTGATGGGTTCACTTAAAATAAAGTGCCCAATAGGCTTGATAAAAGGAATCGATGAAGGGAAGCACCGATAGGGATGAAGGACCGATTACATGCTCTTGAGCCCGAGAGCTCTCCTAAGTAGTTCGTCAAACTGTTTGAGGAGAGTTAAGTGCCGAGCAGCAGTGTTTGCCCCAGCTCGATTTGCCGAGCTACTTTGCTCTCCATGCCATCTAAGATGTTGCCGAAGTGATCAACCATCATGCTAAGCCGAACTCTCTACTAAACCGTAGTCTAAGCGCCAAATTTGAATGCAGCAATCTCCATCGTGTTGAGGCTGAGAAGAACTGTTAGGAGCTAACCATCCGAAGCTAACCCCAATGTGAGCCGTCCTTGAACCAACCACTGTCCAACCCCTTCTAACGAGGAATAGGCCTGAACCGAGGTCCACCCTTGCCTAGACCACAATGCTGTCAGAATTGCAACAAAAACGCATGTACACTGTCCTTTACTAACATTCATATTGTCCTTTTTGACAAAGGACGTTTGCATTCATTCTTTTGCATGATTTCATATTTTCCTTGTAAATTATTCTCTTTTTTTTTTTTTTTTAGCAAATAAGGACCATTCTTCTTGTAATTTTTGCAACTTAGGATTTTCCCTAACAGGATGATATAAATACTATCATACTATAAAAGTTAAAGAGATCAGAATACAGAGAATACATTGAACTTTTTCACTCTCGAGCTAAGTGTCCCTCTTACTTTGGAGCTACTCTTATTTCGCCCATTCGAGCATGAACTAGTAGCAAGTGACCTCCAGCTAAACTTGTGTATCATATCAAGTGTGACCTAAGCTCGTATGAGGCATTGGTGCGTCATATCCTTCGTCGGTGCATGGGAACCCCTTGCTCAACCTTCAACTATCATTTACATTTCAAGCCATCATGTGGCTTGAACCCACCCCTTTTGGTTACGTATGATATTGGGTTCGTGTGTTCATTTATGAGTTTGTATCATCTTGGTATTAGAGCTTGGCTATGTCTGAAGCTAGATTCTGCTACTGTGTTATTTTAATAGCGAGGAAGGCAACTTCATGTTGATCACTCTAGTATTGAGGAGGAAAATAAATGCCAATCCTTTGCCTGAAGATGAGTAAAGGGAAAATCTCTTCCATATTAGATGTAAGGTGAACAAATCATTATGCACATTGATTGTAGATAGTAGGAGCTACACCAATGTAGCCTCCGCATTTATGGTCCAGTAGCTGAAATTGTCGATCATGCCTAACCCAAAATCTTACAAGCTTCATTGGCTTAGTGATAAGGGAGCCCTACAAGTGAACAAACAAGTGTCTGTACTGATCTGTATAGGTCGATATTGAGATGAAGTGCTTTGTGATGTGTTGCCATGAGTGTGTCTTACCTTTTACTTAGATGACCATGGATGTTCGATCGAGCAGTTATATATGATGGTAGGAGGAATACATGTTCTATGGAGCATGAAGGAAGAAGATTGAAATTGAGTCCCATGACTGCGGAGCAGGTAAAAGTCATGCAGTCCTAGCTTAGTTGAACCTTGAAGAAGAAGGCTTTGGTACTGACCTGAGTCGAATTGAAAAGAGAAATGTAGTTGGAGGGACGAACTTATGTTAGGGGGCTCCTAGAGATAAGACTTGGGGAGGAAGAGCTATCGATCGAGGTAAAAACCCTTCTGAAAGACTTTACTGACTTGTTTCCAAAGGAGCTATTGGAAGGTTTACCCCCAATCTGAGGTGTCGAGCATATAATTAACCTACAGCCAAAGCCATACTGCTGAACAAGCTTGCCTATAGGTTAAACCCTGAATAGGTTGTTGAGCTGCAGAGGCAAGTAAATGACCTCTTGAAGAAAGGGTATGTGCATGAGTCCCTAAGCCCCTATACTGTACTAGCCTTGTTAGTGCTGAAGAAGGATGGTTCTTAGAAGATGTACATGGATAGCTGAGCCATCAATTGAATCACCATCAAGTACAGGTATACTATACCTAGGCTTGATGATATGCTAGACGAGTTAAGTGGAGCAAGAGTTTTCTCTAAAATCAATGTCAAATCTGGATACCATCATATTCAAATGTGTGAAGGTGATGAGTGGAAGACTGCCTTCAAGACACGACATGGTTTGTGTGAATGGCTTGTAATGCCATTTAGGCTATCTAATGCGCTAAGTACATTCATGCGACTTATGAATCATGTGCTCCAAGAGTTACTGGGAAGGTTTGTCGTGGTTTATTTCGACGACATTCTAGTATATAATCCCAACGTAGAGACGCATCGAGAGCATATCCAATAAGTGCTTGCAAAACTCCAAGCGAAACAGCTCAATGCCAATTTGAATAAGTATGATTTCTACCAATCCAAGGTGATCTTCTTGGGTTTTATGGTGAGTAGAGGTGGCATCCGAGTTGATGAGGAGAAGGTAAGACTGATTATAGAATGGCCCAAGCTGACTTATTTTGTCGACGTGAGAAGTTTCTACGACTTGGCATCATTCTATTTCTGATTCATAAAGAATTTCAGTACGATTGTAGCCCTGCTCATTGAACTCTCGAAGAAGAATGTTGAATTCAAATGAGGTGAGAAAGAGAGGAGTTTTGAAGACATAAAGGAGAAGCTAACTACAACCCTCCGTCTTAGCTCTACCGAGCTTCGACAAGGTATTTGAGGTAGAGTGTGATGCATCTGGACTAGGGATAGGTATTGTATTGATGCAAGAAGGTTGACCTATTGCTTACTTCAGTGAGAAACTTTGAGGAGCCACACTCAACTATTCCGTCTATGACAAGGAGTTTTACTCCTTAATTTGAGCCTTGATAGTATGGCAACACTACCTGCTGCCTAAGGAATTCGTGATCTACACCGATCATGAATCCTTGAGATATCTAAAGAGCCAACTGAAGTTGTCTCGGAGATAGGCCAAGTGGGTTGAGTTCATAGAGGGTTTTTCTTATGTTATAAAATACAAGAATGGAAAGAACAATGTAGTGGCCGACACCCTATCGAGACAGCATACCCTTCTGACGGAACTACAGATGAAGCTACTTGGTTTTTCAACCATCAAGAATGTGTATGTTAAGGACCCACACTTTGGTCCTATCTATGCCTGTTGTGAGGAAGGACAAACGTTGGATGACTATTATAGGGAAGACGGATTCTTATTTTGGAAGAGGAGGCTATGTATCTTAACCTATTCCACGTAAGAACTGCTAATGCGCTAGGCATATGGACGGAGATTGATAGGGTACTTTGGCCAATGCCGAACTTATGAGGTATTATCCTCCAGATTCCTTTAGTTAAGGATGAAGAGAGATGTCCAATCTATGCTGGAAAAATGTGCGACCTATCAAAAAGCGAAGAGTCGAGCCGAGCAAGGATACTACCAACTCTTGTAGATCCTGACCAAACCATGGTCTGAGTTGAGTATGGACTTTATGTTAGGATTACCGAGGGTGCCCAGTGGGAAGGACTCCATCATGGTGGTTGTGGATCGATTTAGCAAAATGGTATATTTTGTGCCCTGTTCCAAGACTAATGATGCTTTGCCTATCTCTTTTCTTTTCTTGCAGGAGGTAATTAAGCTTTACGGCGTGCCTAGAACCATAGTTTCGGATTGAGACCCTAAGTTCATGAGCCACTTTTGGAGGCAACTAGTGACTAAGTTATTATACAACACGTCCTGCCATCCACAAACCAATGGGCAGACCAAAGTTGTCAACCAAATTATGGAAACTTTGTTGTAGGTCGCTGTCGTATGAAACATGGCCAATTGGGTTCAATTGGAAGTTGCCTACAGGTTCAACCCCAAGCTCCCATTGGACCAAGTATCCCAACCAAGAATTGATAGTGATGATCGGCCAACGGTCGAGAAAGTAGAAGAAATCAAAACCATGCACCAGAAGGTTGTAGAGCAATTGACTTTTCGCTCGTAGTGCACTTATTGTGACCTATAAAACTTGATACGATATTTGTTTGTCGAATAATGATATGTGAATACCTTTGACTTGATACATGAGTACTTTGACCCCTATATACACGAGTACCGTTGTTGGGACTTAAACTATGCTTTCAGTAGAGGTCGTGAAGGGGTATGGCTGTTCACGGACTTCCGAGTATTTCCTGTATGACCGTGACTTATAGGGAGATTCCTACAATCAGTCGGGAGGGGCGATTGATTTTTCAGCCCCCCTTTTTTTTTTCTTTTTTAATTTTATGAAAATGTTACATTTTTTTTTTTTTTATAATTGTATTTTCTTTATGGTAACTAAGATAAAAATGCAATTTTTCAGTTACAATATATTTTCCCTTTTTTTAAAAAAAAAAATTGTGATAAAATTTTGAGACCTATTAACTTTTTTATTACTTTTTGATAACACATATATTTTCTTATAACATAATAAAAAAATATATGTATGCACCAACGGCTGAAAAATCAGCAGCTGATGCAAAGTATCACCCTAATTTATATTATATTTGCTTGTGGAATGCTGATTTATATGACCCATATATGTAAGAGTACCCTTCCTCAGACTTAAATCATATATGGTGTCATGGTTGTAGTATTGCATGACCATTTGAGGTTAGTGCTATTAAGTTTTCTAATCTTGTTTTGATAATAACAAAATATCTACTAAGTGAATACTAACAAGTTTATTCAGCGTGCAATGCAATGTAGAGGGCAAAATAGGAGGTTTGGTGAGTAACTAGTATGATGTATCTAAAGTAGAAGATATTTTAGCATGACAGTTTTTGGATGACAGTATGTTGAGGATAAAGTAGGAGGTTTTCTGTCTATATAAGAAAATTTACAGATTTTATATTCTTGGTGGATTAAGTTGGTTCAGTGATTATTTGAAGGTCCAACTTGATTTCTTGAATAAATTTAGATAATATATTTGATTCATTTCAATAAAATAGGATTAATTTTCTAAGGGTTAAATATTAAGGGGGAATTGAAGTTTCTAAATTTTATTGGTTAAGCGTTAGCAAGCTTCGAGTAATAAAAGCAACCTGATATTTTGGAGCTAGCTCATGTGTTCACTTGGAATAAATAGCAGCTCAATTAATCCTCTGTAGTTCACGATGAGAAATCCAAGCTTTGGTCATTATATGAACCACTGAGATTATTCATGTGCATATTAAGTTCACGCGGCAGTGGAGATTATCAAGCGTTAATCAATTAGCAAATCAAGATCAACCATCGTGACTTCAATTCTCCAAACTCTCTAACGTGACATTCATTTTCATATAGCAGTTCGTCAATGTGTCATCATTTGGAGATGACCAATGGTAAACATATTTTCATTAGTTTCCCAAAAGCCATCACTTAGACTTGGTGGAGTTTGTTATTCATCGGTTCATGTCCATAAACAACTTTATTCTCCTAGTAATTAAAGAAGTAAATTTTAAAAGCAGCTGGTCATTTTTTCAGTTTTTAAATCCACGTTTATGGCAACTCAATCAGTTCCAAGCAAGTATCGTGACATTGAATTGATGTTTTAACTAGAGATGGAAAAAAAAAAATTGACCAAACTGAATAAATCTCGAACCAAATGAAATTGAAAATACAATTTTTCTTATATTTTAGTTTAAAAAATTTTCAATCTGAATCAAATTGAAAATTTATGCGATTTGAAAGGATAAACCGGACTAATCTATAAAATCAAACTAAACTGTCTTATAAAAAACATAGTAATATTTCTCTTGGAACTAAATAATATCTTTTGCTATAATATAGAAATAAAAGGATTTTTTAATTTACATTTATTGAAATGTATATGTATTGAACTTTTAATTATTATAATGTATACATTATATATAATTTGTCTCAAAATTTATAATATATGCTATTTTAAATAAAATTAGTTATTAATAAATTTTTGAAAATTTTTAGTCATATGAATAGAAACTTCCACAACCTCTTTTATGACATTAATAATTTTCATATGAGATTATATGTCACACAAATACACTTTCATAAACTAGAAAATATGGTTCAATCCATAAATCAAATCAAGAAAAACTAAAATTTTATAAGTTGGAAAATTTCATAATCCGAATTGTATAATTTGGTTGAAAGATATAAAAAATCAAACTTCATTTTCATGATTTGGTTTGGTTTGAAGAAAAAATTAAATCAAATCGAAACATGCCCACCCCTATTTTTAATCTTAATATAACCATCCATTAGTTGGTATATGGGAGAAATATCTAGTATCTACTTTCAATTTTAAATCAAACTGGTTAATTTCCAACACTTTACGTAAATTATTTCAGTTTAAAATATATTTTATGTCAATAGATTAGAAACAATAGTTTTAAAAAAAAAAAATATCACAAATAACATATTAATAATGCATAAATTTTAAAGATCATGAGACTACTATTATTTGGTAATATAATAAATATATTTCACATATTGTTAACTTCTCCAATAAGTAGCCGTTACATCAAGTTATATACTCAACACTTTTAATTTGAAGACCAGACAAATGAGTATAATGGAAAGAGAAGTTTTTGAAATTCAACATATACGTGCCAATGTTCTTTATTTTGCTATTGTATCTTTTTGAGCAAAAAGTATAGGCTACCTTAAGAATTATTTAGAGGATTTGATTCTTACTTTGTTATCCTCATTGATTTGATACCCTTTTTCGAGTGAGGTATTGTTGTACCTTGAGAGTAGGTAGTAGATCATTTTAACTTGTGATTTAGCTTAAGTATTATTGAAGGGAGATGGAGTAGTGGGTTTTGGTTAAGGGCTGATTATATATTATATAACTCTCAAGGTTTGATTTTTGATATAGTAGAACGATCGATGTAGACGATTGGATCAATGGTGATAGAGTTGGAAGAGTAGATTGACATATAAGATGGAATTACTATAAAAATCTACGTATGATCTTCTTTTCCTACACTTTTCAAATCCTACAATTTTATATCTTGATTGTTATTGTTGTATGATCTAATTTCATTAAACATGATTACTTATCTCATAATTATAGTGATTCAAAGAGGATTTTCATTTTATGAGAAATATTTAATTCTACAAGTAAAGAATTTACCCCTTGTTTTATTGCTTAATAGGACCAACAGGTTTACTTATCAACATAATTTCACTTATTATGAATTTAATGGCTTGATGTGTCGTTATTATATTGACTAATAATTTGCTCAAGTAGTGAGAACCTCAAACTTTATTTAAGTGAGTATTCTGATTCCCTTATGTTGGAGTATACTTAAGTATCTCTAACTTGATGATATATGTGAGTATCCTATATCATGTTTGCATATGCATGTTATTAATCTATTTAAGATTTTGATTAATAAAGCACTAGATAAAAATCCCTTTTCCTAAAGCAAGTGATTCTTGGGATGAACCAATTGAGCTTTCCTATTTCTAGAATTGTTAATTAATTGAATAATCCTTTTTAATTTTCTAAACCTTAGTTGAATTAAAGCTTGTATCTCTATGATTACCTCTGATCCAAATTAGCCATTCATAGAAGCAACTAAAATTGATCTTTACAAATGCAATCTTAGTTTATCATATATTCCAAAGTAGCTCAAAATACATGCTCAGTTATAAGTGAAATCAATAACTTAACTACATTCATATTTCACTAATAACATTAATACCAACTAAATAATCCAACACAAAACAATTCATGACATTAATAAAGAACAAGAAGAACAAATGTAAACAACATCCATAACATGAAATAAAGAAAAGAACTAGAAAAATATTGTCATGAAGATCCCATGTATAAATAAAGTTACTCACTTGCTCCTAAGTTAGATACCATTATTAAAAACCTAGCTAAACAAATAAAAAAGAAACAAGTGCATGGAAGGTCCCAAGCATTAAATACCTAAAGAAAAACTAAAAAGAAAATTCTCTAGTCTCCCTCGCTCTCTTACTTTGTTTGTTACCCCATCTTTAGAAAAATTTATGTCCCTTTATGTAATGCATGCGATGATTTAAAGGGGCAAAATGCCCTCCTTATCATGTGTGATGTACATAGCCAATGTTATTGAGGCTCATCATCTTCACAAAATGCATTTGTATCAATACTAGCTAGCTTCTAGCTTTTGTTTCACTAGAAATAGTTTTGCCTTTTTTGTACTAGGATAAGAGCCTTCTTATGTATATAAGGGAACATCATGTCCAAGCCGATTCAATATTGTCAAACCTGGACTAAAGGTTTGACCCAACCTAGACATATGAGAGGGCTAATGGTTAAGGGATCAAATCCTGATTAATAAAAAAAAAAAAACATAAATCAAATTATAACAATTATAGAATTTTATATGATTTAAATTTTTTGTATATGATGTGTGTTTCTCTACTAATTTAAAAAAATCAATATTCCATTAAAAATATTCCTTCTAATATGCTTCTAATGAAATTAATGCACTAGATAAATATCTAATTTGCACTTAAGAGAAACCATTGATTATTAAAATTTCGTATGTAATTTTGTTTTACTTTTTAAGAGATAATAGTTTTTCTTTTTAATTTATGGATTAGGTGATATAACTTGTGGTATATTATTATTAGCTCCTCCATGCCTATACTATATAGACCTAAGTAAACTGTAAGGAAATTCTATAAATCTTAAACCAAACCCATTTCTTTGCATTATCCTTCACTCAAGTCTTTGTCTCTCTCTCATCATACTTTACTCATGCCTTTAAAAGAACAACAAAATGGAGGAGAAAGACAAGAAAAGAAAAATCATCACAACAAACTCCATGTCTTTACAGTTTCACTTCACATCCATTACAACTACACTATCTTTATGCTATGATATTAGATCCGCTCCTCTCTCTCTCTCTCTCAATATCAGTGTGCATTCTAACCTAATAGACTTGGCTAAGTGAATTGGTTCATGGTTAAATTACTTAAGTCAAGCGGTTTAAGCTAAGTCAAAGTAAAAATGAGCTTAGAGAGGGGATTTGTCAGGACCCTAAAGGGGGCCTAGTAGGATTACCTAAAATTTTTATAACATGTGTGCACCCATGCTATGAAAACCGTCTTTCAAGTCAGAGATTGCAAGACTCTAAATAATAAATCACTAAGATTAATGATTTTCAAGTAATTAATTTATTATAACATGACATAATATATATAATTATAAATAACTATGGATGTCCTATATCCCACAGTTCCTCAGAACCGCAGAGAATCGGTATCCCCTACCAAATAATAAGACAGGATATACTAGCATTATAGTAAGGTTTAATAAATAAATATTTTCTACAAAGGATGTCTATGTGTCATCTAAAAAGTACTCAGCTACTTCTAATACTAATGTACATATCTTCATCTCGCACTCAGCACTCGAGACATATCCCAATCACATCGTATGTAAACCTGCAAAGAAAACTAAGGGGGAATGAGCATAAAACAGCTCAGTGAGTTCGTTCCTCACTACTACTGGTCAAGCAAGTTTTCACACATTATTATCACACATGCAAGCAAGCTATCTACATACATAATGAATGCAGGCGTAATGAATGCAAGCAACACATCCATAGGAGTCCAGAACTATGGAAGGTGTAGAATTACGTCGTCTACACTTCGATTATCCCCTGTACTTACCTGCACAGGGCACCTCAGCTTACCCGTAGAGGCTACCTAGGGGCACCACCCCACTAGGCAAAACTCGACTATTACCCTAGCCGAGAAAAGAATTTCAATCTAAATATGGGGAGTCCGAACTAGGACTATCCACCCTCCAAAGCCCCTCGGGCACAAACATGCGAGTCCTCTCGCAACCAAAAGTAACCAAGGCCTTTCAGGCACAATAAAGCGAGTCCTCTCGCTAGCAAGTGGAGAACCCATGCTAGCTTTGCCTTAACGTTAAAAATACTATTTATGGCTCCACAAGCCCTTATAGTGATCATGCAAAAATTTGTTTAAGGATAGAAAAGCTTTTGCCAAAAATACTTTTCTTAAGATTTTTGCAAGGCTAGCACTCTCCATTCATACCTTTACCAAGTCATAGACATGTGACAAGTAGAATCAGTTATTTGGGTCAGACATTTATATTTATTAACTTAAAAAGGTGATCATACAGATGATGGCATACAAACAGAACAGTCATTCAAACTTACAAGTAATAGCAAACAACAAAACATCATACAAATAACAAGCAAGTAGTAGGTCATCAGAACTCCCTCACTTGGATTATTGCTCATTCTCTAAGCCTTTAGGGTTTCCAAGACTCGATATCGAATGCCTATATCAAAATGGTAAACCTTATAAGTGTTCTGAGAATTTAGACTCCTTAGTCAACTAAAAGTCTATTGTAGTTTGTCTAGTTTCCTCCAATATAACCCGAGTATAATATGTATAGGGTTACCATATTCTATGAGATTAATAATAACTATTTTTTTTTTTTTATATTAGTAAGGTATGAGGCTTCCTTTATGTATTTTGTAATTTTTTGTTCTGATTCCGATATTTGCAAACTTATAATGGTTTTTCATCGTTTTCAGACGCACGTTCATACGGTAATGTCCGTTTTAGACGTTAAGACCTGTGTTTTATGATATGGGCTAAATTTATTAAAATTTTATTTTATTGAAGTTTAATTACTCCTATTGGCTAGTTTTATGTTCCATTTTAGCTGTTAATGATTTAATTAGCCATTTAGTCTTATACTTAAGGGCTTTTACTTTTCTATTATTAATTTATGTACTTAATTAAGTATGATTCAATTTAGAAAGTGTATTAGGGTTTACTAGTTTAGGATCCTAATTATGATACACTCTTCTTCTTTTCTTAGTTTATAATCTATGCTTATGGCATGCTTACATCATCATTTGCTTATGTCATTGCTTATGTCATGGCTTATGTCATCATGTGCTTACCTCATCACTCACCTCATCATTTAATTACCTAAGCTTCACCTCATGCTTATGTCATGTCTTAATGTCTTATGTATACTTTAATTAAACTACTATGTACATATACCTTTACTATACTTATATGTATACTAGTATACTTAAACATATACTTATACATGTACTTATACTTATACCGTATTTATACATATATACCTACTCGTATACCTACTCGTATACCTACTCATATACCTATACGGTTGGATACGTATTTTTATACAAAAATTCGTATGCCTAATCTTTTCCTTAAGAAAAGCTTCCTAATTCCATTCTTTTGTATTTTTATGTATGTATTTAGTGTAGTATACACACATATAGCTAGATATGGTCTTAATTCAAGTTATGTACATGATAGATACTCATGTACAAAGGTTCACATACATGTATTCTTTTAGTATTCCGTTATGTGCACATACTTATAAGCATATACTCATGTCTTCCTTTCTTCTTCTTCATAATTTCTAATTTCTACACTTAAAGATGGAAACTTTGCTCCCTCTTTTTCAAGACAAAACTAAACACATAATTACTTATCTAATCTATCTAATTAACTAACTAATGAAGGAGATAAAACAAGATAAAGTAACTTAGATACATACCTTTAATTGTGTTGGAGTTATGGAGAAAAAAATGAAATTGTGAAAGTAAAAGAGGAAGAAGATGCTCACGGCAAGAGGGAGTTGTTTTTGTTTTGTTTCTTTTGTCTTGTGTTGATTATGGAAGAAGGCAAATGGTGGGGCCTAGAAGGGAATAAGTGGACGGCAACAATTGAGGAGAAAGAGAAGAGAAAAAAAATCAAAAGAAAAGATAAGAGAAGCCATCATGAAGAAGTAGATATTTTCCTTATCTTTTAGTCTTTTGTTGACTTTTCAAAGTGTTGACTTGGTCAACCCTTTGACCTTGGTCAACATGCATTATCTTAGTCAACATTCCTTAAGTATGTGCAATTTTGTGCACATAATGTAGTAATTAAGGGAAATTAAGGGAAAAATGAAGGAAATGAGGTATTTGATGAATTGATTAGCAAACATAGTTGATGAGGTCTTACTTTAGGTCTTTATAACTTATATATCTCATTTAATAAACCATTTTAGATAACAAGTGCAAAAAGTACTAATTTAAGTATTAAAGTTCACTACATATAACCTAATTTTCAACTATAACCCTAACTCTAAGTGAGACTATCCTAATCACATACTTAAAGGATAAATATATTCTATGACTCATTATCTTAGTTTCTAATGGATTACTTGAGGATTCGAATCATATAAGCATGAATGAGAGTCATCTCTAACCTTTTACTAATGATTTGGCAAAATATGAGCATTATATTATCAATTAGGGTTTTTGGGTATATTATTGTGAATTAGTGCTTTTATATCCTTAAAGTTATAGTTTTAGGGTTTTTTATTACTTTAAGGCACCATCTCTAATGTTTTTACACATTTAGGGTTTCATATATTCTTACGCGATTAAATCTTCGATTGTCATCTTAGGGTTTTGATGAGGTTCGAGGTTTTAGGGTCTTCGTATGCGGTTAGGGTTTCAATTGATGATTTAAGGTTTTTCGTATCCACTTTAGGTTTTGGATTGAGATTTTATTGGTTTTAAATCTCATTGGCTCTTTTGAGTTTAGAAAATCATCTACAGTTTGGACGTTTGTTTTTATACTTAGAAAACTAAATTCGCGGGGTTTACAGGATTGGCTCATCCTTGAGGTCAATTTTGGTTCAACGAGTTGAACTAGTTGGATCGGTCTGGGAATAACATTGGTTTATGCTTTATTACATTTAGTATGTTGAATTGGCTATTTATTTATGTAGATGGACTTTGTTTTCTTGTTTTATTATAAATATAATCCCTATTTTAACCAAAAAAAGAAAAAGCATTTATGGCTCTATCTTCAAGAAAATATAAGAAAAAAAAAACTAAAGAAAAGTCCCCTGCATCTAAAAACATTATTGGAAGAGAGGCCCCTCAAATATCAAAAGAAGGGTCAAATGCCCATATGATGTCTATGTTGCATGAAGGGAAAATGAAATTCCCCATTCCTTTATTCTCTTAGATAAAAGCAAAATGATAGATATTATATTATATGTATACTTGAATATGGCTAGGTTGTGCTTGGTTACAAAATTTTACTTGGTTGTTGAGGACATTTGTTATACTAGAAATGTAATGATTTTTCCTATCAAACCTATGACTTGATTACTCTTTTTAACTTGGCAAGATTCTTAAGTAAAGTGGTAATTCTTGATTACACCAATGATTTGTAGAATGAATGTTAAGCTGGGTTTATATTCGATTTGTAATATATCATCCATGTTTTACTTTGAATTAAAATACTTGATTAGTGAGTTGATCGCTAGGCTAGGTTTACCTTACTTAGGGTTCACTTGAATATGTTGCTTGATGCATTTATGGCATGATATATCCATATGAAGAACTTTGATCATGGGCTTAGGTTTTGCTTTTGTTCCAATTTTCTTCTAATGTATTTTCTTGTATTTTTACAATAAACAATGTGTATATACTCTAATCTAATGCAATTTTTTTTTTCTATTACAAGGATTAAAAAGAAAATACATATACTAATATGGCTAATGATAAATGTAAAAACATATAAATCACATATAAGCCATTTTTGCCATCCATTTTTTTTTTTATTATTAGTACAATTGATCTAAAAGTGTGTGATTTATTATTTTTATACAATTTATCAATAAAAACTATAAATTACCGTAAATGTAGAATTTAAATAGGGTTTAATGTGTAAAAATATACATTTATTAAATACTTAAAGGCAATAGATATGATAACTTAATCATAAAGTTTAATCCTTAGGCTTAGTTAAGTAAGGTGTGAGAATGAACCCAAATAATCCTTAGCTTCACTAAATAAGAGTGATTATTTTCCTCAAGTTCATTTAAGTCCTAATAACTGAGAAGAAGATGTTGATTCATATTGATCATATATTCCTAACATATAGTAAGTATTTGAAAACCTGTTTGACATTATATTACTTGAATGAACAATATTGAGTTCCCATATAAATATTTTCACTACTAATCTAAAGGGCTATGACATATTTTGAGAGTAATGAGTAGCGTTAACCAAGGTACTAGTAGTTAATTGGTTTTGCATATATGATGTATCAGTGGAATCTTAGTGGGCTTTGGTATCTAACAAAATAGCATAGTTAGAGACTATTTGTATTAATTTGTTTTGTTGAATGCTTAGACCTTTATGTCTACTTGTAATCTTTTTTGGAGTCCAATTAACTATTTAATTGAGGAAAAATTACATAGAAAGGTATCATCTCTTGGGGGTAAGTTTAAATAGAAGGATCTATTAAATTCCCTCTACTAGCCTCAACTTGATGTAGCACTTTAGTTGAACATGTATATAATAATGTAGCTAGGTATGACCAAGTGGATGAGACATGGGTCAATCTACTTGACCAAAAAAGAAGGGAAAAAAATTGTTCAACAAAAAAATCAAAATGAAACCAACTTGAAATTTGAAAAGCAAATGTTAACCTAGTAAATTACAAAGGTTTAAACCAAAACACTTACAGTAAAGCCCTAAGTACTAGAGCATGAAACCTTAATTCAGTATAGAATTTGTAAACCTTAAAACATGAAACTTGAATCCCTTAACTCAATCCTTAATTAACAAAGAACGACTAGAAATCTCAAATGAATCCCCAGTCAAAACCTTAATTAAAGCCATAATCACACAAAGTCCTACATCAATCTGGTAAGTTATCTAATGTTTTCTATTTCTGTAATTGGTTTGTTGGTTAATGTTAACTTTTTTAACATTTTACACTTGGTTGATTTAGGTTATATATAGGGTAATGTTATTTGGATGAACTTAGTCAAATCTTTGGCTAAAGTTTTAGTTGGAAGCAGTCGGTAGTTTAAGTATGGTAAGTGTCAACATTGACTAAGAAATTATGTGCCATCATGATTTTTTTTCCCAAACATATATGAGGATTACTTGCTATCATATATGAAGAATTCTCAATATGGACCCTACATTATAGAAGTTGATGCATGTAACTTTTGCAAAAAATGAAATAAAATAAAAAAATAAAAAGGGTCTTTGGCTTAAGTTTTGAGTCCCATTAGTATCTTCATTATTTTTCATTGCTCATTTTCAATAGGTTTGCTTAAGGAAATTGTGAATCTGGCATTAGATGATTGATGAATCACTCATTAGAAGAAGGCTAAGTAAGAGTTATGCAAACCTTGACGTCGTGAAAGCATAATTATCCACTAGAAACTCCATGAGTAATGACAATCTTTACAGTTTGTTTTTGCTTAAGTAAACCGGCTAGTTAAAAAGAAATTTAGTGAGAGATTCCATGGTTGCCTATACCATAGAGGTGAAGGATGTTGTACATTCCTCAAAAGGGTAGTCTAGAATGTGCAAAAAGTGGTGATCTTGAAACTTAATGAGCGGTTAAGTGACTTTGCAAATTCAAATATCAATGTTCAAGCTTAAAATCTATATCTACATTTGAAACCATGTCAACATCAAGGAACTCTCTTCCCAATACTTGCAATTTGAATGCTTCATAAACTTTAGCAAGACTATCACACTTAATGAAAATTTCATCAACTCCTTTGTCTATAAAGTGGTAGACAAAGTTTGTAAGGCTAGAGTTATCGTGGATTAGTAGATAAGATGATATGTCACTGTGTAGGATTTTAAGAGAGTTGGAGGTAAGGGGTATGTGTTGGGGCTGTAAGACATCCTCTTCACAACTGCTTGGTTTAGCCCTCAGCATATGTCTTCAATAAAATCAGCGTATAATACCTAATTAATGCCGGTAGATATCATAAATAATATGCCACCTATACATTTAGGGCATAGGCATCACTAATGAAAGACCCTCCATAGTTCATGACAGTAAAATCTTTATTATCAGACATCTCATAACCTAAAACAAAACATAAACAGGTGTAATTATTGTTTATGTTTAAATGATGAAAAGTTAGCAAAGTACATATGATTTGTGATATTTAAGGTCAAACATGCATAAAGGAGAAACAAATTTTTGAAAATGAAAAGAGTCAAACTTAGTTTTATTTTTATTAATCAAGTAAACAAACAAACTTTTATGTTATCTTTTTCTATTTTCAAAAGGTACCACTATATGTCTCGTTGACAAATTGTAATATTATGATAAGTTATAAAATAGACAAATGTCTTGAAGATGAAATATTATAATAAGCATATTGAGTGTATATAAACGTAGGATAAAGGGCTTCCACTATCATTGATTAGCAAACAATAAGAGAGCCAATGTCTACTCATTATTCTGTCTTTAAAAAGGTTTTGAGGAGATAATTATAAAATAAGTGCACTTTTGAGAATTTTGGAAGGTTGCTTTCAGATTTTACTAGCAAAAGTTTCCAAATCCTGATTATTCCACACACAAATATCCCAAGTTCCTCCTTCTACATGCTTACAAGAAACCCTCGCTATTTAGGTCAAATTTGACTTCTTTTATTATGAAAAATTACACTTCCGTAGTAGTAATCTTTAACACTAATTAACAATCTAAGAATCATTCTTGAAGAGACTAAAAGCAAATGAAAACAAAAAGACCTAAAAATTAGTTGAAGTAGAAAGCATTCTTTACCACTTGATCACTCTATAATGTCCTAATAATCATACAAAATGGAAACTATCACATCATGAGAGTGGCAAAATCATAACAATCCCACCGTATATGCCAAACTATGATAAAAGCTAGCTATCCAACTACTATCATAAACTTAGTATACACATATGTTTATAAGTTATTTTTATAGTGTTTTTATATATTTTTTAAGTGCTTTAGTGATTTTGTTGCTTAATTGGTTCATGTTTTGGTTTCAAGCTTTGTTTGATGAATTTGAAAGATTTGATCAAGTTTTGAATAATTTTGAAGATGAATTTTATGATTTTGAAGCCATCGAAAAGATTGCACTCAAGAGTATTAGTCATGAACTGAAATCATGCTTATAAGAGCAAGAAAATAAGAATCAGCTGGCCGAGATGATCATGGGTAAGATCACAAGCATAAACCTTGACCATAATTCTTCTATTTCACTTATTTACAATTTTTGAATGGAGAAGATCATGTCCAAGAATCTTGACCATGAAATCGAGGTATGAACATGTTATTTATTGTGAATTTCCTCATTTTTAAAGAGATTTGAATCCTTAGAAGTTACCTTAGACATATAACTATATAAAGCCCTTGTAAATACACTTACATAAAATCATTTGTTCATCTTTTCATTCTTAAGCTAAGGTTTTTGACTTTTTCTTCTTCTTCCTTTCTTTCTTTATTGTCTTGATGTTTTAGTTTAGTTTTAGCATTCAATTATTGTGGACCCTAGATTCTATGTAATTAGTTTTCTTTCTTATTATCAACTTATGGTTTCTTGTTATTATGATCTAATTGCATTGAATTTTATTATGTTGAATTAGATATTTACCTAGGTTGTTAATTAAATGTTAGAGTTTACTTTAGAAATTACAAGATCCTATTGTAAATGGATTGTTGTAATTGGAAGGAATTGAAGTAGATAAAGTGATCAACTACTTGGTTTCTTTGGATTAAGGTAACCTAATAGTGGGATTCAAGGACTTAATGAAATCTTCCAATCTTGATATATTCTATTGTAGAAGCAATTCAAGTGGAGTATAATTGAGGTTAGGAGTCAATTTAAGGATTGATTTTGGTTTGGTTAACTTAAATTAAGAATTCCCCATTCAATAAATAAAAATGAGATTAATAGATTATTCTAAGGGGATCGGTAATTAAATACTAAGTTAATGCATTTGTAGATAATTTTAATGATCATTTATTTTGTTATTTGTTCTTTATTTTATTTTAATTGAAGTAGCTTAAATTAGATGACATTGATTAATCGAATTTGTTTGTTAGGTTAGATATTAGAAAAGGTGTAGGTATTAGTACTTGCATGACATCTATATGTAGTCAATGAAGGATTGATATTTAGACTCAAATTTGCTATATTATAAAATTGATAAGCGCACTTACCTACCAATTAAGTTTTTGGCACCGTTTTTGGGAAGTATGGCTACAATATGAGCACTTTAAATCTAGTACTCTAACTACTCTTAGAATTTAAAAAAAAAAATTGAAGAATAAAAAAAAATTCCTTCTATTTGTTTTAGACTTGCATTTAGTTGCATCGTTGTATCTTGATTTTCCTTCTTAGATTATTTTCTCTCTTTACTTTACAGATTTTGTTCTATTGTTTTTTTTTAATTTGAGGTTGAGATTTTTGTAGATTATTGATTTGAAAGCATTGGCTTCAACATTGAGATAAAGTACATTGGAGGAATTAAGGAGATAACTATTGGAGTGAATACAATAGCAATAATGATGTAGAACCTATAACCAGGTTGTGTGAACCATCTTTTTTTCTATAAATATCTAAGCTCAAAGCTCGAAGAATACTTGAAAAAGCAATATCCTAATTTCTATGTAGTTCCCCTAGAAATCCTAAAATAAAGTTTAACAAATAATTCTTGCAATTTCAATGAATCAACCCATATCTCAACTACTTTGCCATACTCACTGTATATACAAGTATATGTGCAACCAAAAGAGAAGTTTAATGTGGAATTGGCTAATGAGCATTAGGAAAGGTACAATACTTTTGATGTAAATAGTTTTTCCTTTTGTCATTTTCAATTACCTTAAACCGCTCTAAGACTCTAAAGTATAACCCTTTCAATTACCTTGCAAAGATATGTTATCCTAGATATATGGAAGGGTTTTTAAATAATAAAGAGAGTGAGTTGGTGGTTAAATGAGAATGGGATTTGGAAATTGGAGAGAATCTTGATAGCTAAAATATGAAAGTAGAGTTCAATAAGGGGAGAGAGCAGTTAGAGGAGAATGTTGATATTGTTTTTAGCCCCTTAGAGTCAAAAGTGCTTCCTATAAAAATCGAAGAAAGTGTAGATTTTTTAACCCCATAGGAAAAAGCTAGAGAGATTGAGCCATAACTTGATTTAAATGTTTTTGGTTCCTCTTTATTTTCTAATTTATGAATCTTTTGCAAGAGAAGTAGAGCTTAAGCTAAAGTGCTTAAAACTTTCAAGACATGTGATTGAGTTTGAGTAGGTACTTATTATAAATACTTCTCTTCATTCTAGATTCACTATGGGTAAGTTTAGGGGGATTAAGCTGGCGAAGAGTGATTACTTAATAAGCATTATTTTTCCAGATCTTTATTTAAGTTATGGGAATGGGACACTTTCCCATGAATTTTAGTACATAAAATTCAAATCGAATTTTTAACGTGTCTTGCTTTTTTAATTATTTTGTCTTTATCTTTTTTTTTTTTCATTGAATTTAAAAAAAAAAATAACTTACTCCACTTGCATTATTATTGAATTTAGCAATTTAATTGAATCCTTCCTTGCATTAGTTAAAATTTTGAACAAGTTTTTATAAAAAGCAAAGAAGACTTTAGGAGTGATCAATACAAAAGCTGATAAAAGCACGGTTAAGATTACACTCATGAACTAGGCTATGATTCTCTCTAAGTGCTAGTTGAATTTGGTTAAGTAAAGTTCCTCCAAATTCATGTTCAGATCTGAGGTGTGATCCTCATTGGCTGCAAGAAGGATAAAACAGGTGAATGATGACCATAGAATCATGCCCATGATCTAGGGCGTGATCCTTACCGATCATGGGTAATGTAATGGGCAATGGAGATCACAAGCAATATCATACTCGTGATTTCAATCATGATTATATTGAAATTCCAACCACTATTTGCAATAATTATCATAGTTGAGAATTATGCCTATAATTCAAGTCGTGATCTTCCCTAAACTCGCATTCATCAAGGCAACTCCAACTTCATGTGACATATTCCCCAATATGGCTGCATTTCTCTCATAATATGCACATCTTCTAATTTAAACTCCTTAACATGCCTCACATAGTTCTCACAACACTCTCTCACATTATTTCTCCTTCTCATTACTTCCCACATTATGCATTATTTTTTTCCTGCAATTACAATCACTTCCCCCTAAGCTCTAAAAAGAGTGTTTAGGTATCAATCTCATTTTGTGGCATTTTGTAAAAATGTGGTTGACAAATTTGTGGTTGAATTTCCACCTATGAGGGAAGACGACATTACCGATGATGATGAAAATGAGGATGAGGATGAGGATGTGAATGTTGATAAAGAGGCAAGTGAAGATGAGAAAGAGCAAACAAATGAGAACAACGATATAATGGATTTAGATATGGAAGATGTGGAAAATGAGCAAATATAGATAAGAGACAAGGAAGGAGATGTGCTTTCAAACATTTTTATATTTGCTAATTTTTGTACTTTTCTTTGTTTTTTTATGAATTTTATAATTAGCAAACTATTATTCCTTCTAATTTTATGCTATTTTTTAATGAGCTTTTCTTGTTTGCAAGTGTAGTTTTAGGAGTAATTTTAGTTTTATTTCTACTTTTTAGTTTTCAATTTTCTTTCATGCATTTTAATGTTTTCTTCATTTTGTTCTATTTATTTCAGTAAGGCCCTTAGGATTTTAAACTATGTAGATGGAATATTGTGGCATGATAACTTCAAACTTTACTATTAGAGCTTAATCTAAGGATGTTTCAATTCCCTTTTAATTTTTCTTTTATTTTTCCCTCTTGATTTTTTTCTTTTATTGTTGTTATTTGTATATTAAGGACAATATACAAAATGAGTGTAAAGGAGGAATAGAATGATATGATACTAGATGAAATTTTATAAAAGCATTTGAATTAACTTGATTTGATTATATTCCCATACATAGGATTTTTGCAAATAATTTTTAAAGAAGTATAGAAGCAATTGAGTTGATATTGCACATCCATTTACCATTAATTTTTCATCCGAAAAAAAGAAACTTTTTTTCAATTTTTCATGAGTTGAATAATGAAATGTTTGTGAAGTAAAGTTCTCTGTTATTTAAGCTTACATTAAGACTTAGGATTAGTTTAGATATTGACTACTTAAGGGTTTTTTGTTTTTATTTTTAAACTTTGCTTTAATGTATGTGTTCCCCTTTAGTATTTAGAGTGAATGAACAAATGAGATTTGTCTCTGGAAAGTTTCTTGAAAAAATTAAAGTAGCTAAAGGAAACGTTAATTAAATAATTGGACTTAATTGAGTGTAGCTATGGGCCTTGTTGACTTGAGTAATTAAGCCTATGGGGTACCTCCTTGATGTGGAATAGTACCCATCGACTTGGATGATAATCTTGAGTTGGTGGCTAAAAGGTTAAGAGAAAAGTCTATGTGAAAGTTGAGCTTAAATAAAAAAAGAAAAGTACAAAAAAGTCTCTAACATTTACCTATATATATGAATCAATCCTTAACATTTCATTTAGTCCTCAACCTTTTAAAAAATTTACAAAAAAGTCTCTCTGTTAGTTTTTCTGTTATGTATGGACACATTGATAACTAAAATGGACTAAATGAAAAAGGTTAAATACTAATTCGTATATACTGGCAAACATTAAAGATTGACTTGTATATACAGGTAAATGTTACAAAATTTTTTGTACTTATATGGACCAATTATATGATGACATGTATTTATAGTAATGGTAAATTTAATAGAGTTAATAAAAGAACTTATATGATACAACTTAAAAAAGTTGAGGACTAACATAGACTAAATGAGAGATTAAGAACTGATTCATAAAAACGTGAAACGTTAAGTAATTTTTTGTACTTTTCTAAAAAAAAAAGTGCTTAATTGAATAAATAAAGTGGTGGATGGTATAATGCTTAGTAGCCTAAGATCGTCTGATTTGGGACTTACTAATCAATCAACTTGCTCCAATTATCTCAAAGAAAAAAAAAAGAGTCCTCTAATGAAATCAAGACTAAGGAGATGATTAGGAGATGAGTTAATGTAACATGCATTCATCTAAGTTTTTCGTGCTTGATGAGATTAAAAGACAAGGATGTACACCCTCTAGTCATAGTGGCTAAAATGTTATCAACTCTCTCTTAGTTTATTAGTTTTCACTCTAATTTTAACTTTAGCCTTTATTTAAATGATGCAACTAACTCTAATTTACATTAATTAGTTATTGAAATCTAGTGTGATTTTATTACCCAGTAGGTTAGTATAGGATTTTGTACAATAATTAGTTCTTGAAAGGATGAATTTTGATGGAAGAATATGTACTCCTATTTGTGAATAGTCTGTGTGCCATATTGAAATTGATCCTATAATTTTGAGTATTCATCGATATTTTTTGTCTTGAAAAGTTTCATTGGGTTTTTATTTAATTATGCTTGACAACAAGCAAAAGCCTAAGTATGGGAAAATTTTATAAGGGCTTAGTGTTTTTATATGTTTATTGGGTATTTATAGCAATTTTAGTGTTTAATTGGTTTATATTTGATTTTAGGCTTTGTTTAATGAAATTGTTAAAGTTTTGGATGATTTGCAGATGATTTTTAAGTTTTGAAGCCTTAGAAAGGATCTCACACAAAAGTATTGAACATAAATTGAAATCGAGCCTAAAGAAGTAAGAAAATAAGGAAGAATTGGTTGGTTACAAGGATCATGAACAAGATCATGGGCATGAACTTTGACCATGATTCTTTTGTTTCACTTATTTACAAGTTTTTAGTAAAGAATATTACACCCAAGAATTGTAGTGATGAACTTAAGGCATGAACATGTTATTTCTTATAGGTCTCCTTATTTTTGAAAAGATTTAAAACTCTAGAAGATGCTCTAAACAAGTAACTATATAAATGCCTTGTAAATACACTTGTTCATCTTTTCATTCTTATGCAGGGGTTTTAGATTTCTTCTTCTTCTTCTTCTTCTTCCTTTTTTTTTTTTCATTTTCTCAGTGTTTTAATTTAGTTTCAGTATTCAATTATTATTAACCATAGATTCTATGTAAATAATTCTCTTTCTTATTCTCAATCTATGAATTTTTATTATTCTAATTCAATTGCACTTTGCTTTATTATGTTGAATTAATATTTACCTAGGTTGTTAAATCAATGTTAGAGTTCACTTTAGAGATTGCGACATCCTATTGTGAATGGACTAGTGTAAATAGAAAGAATTGAAGTAGACTAAGTGATCAACTACTTAGTTTCTCCAAATTAGGGTAATTTAATAGTGGAATTCAAGGACTCAATGTAATTTTGATATATTATATTGCTAAAAAAATTCAGATAGAGTGTAATTGAGATTCTGAGTTAATTTAAGAAGCGATTCCAATTAACTTAAACTAGGAAATTCCTATGGTCCAATAAACAAGAATGAGATTGATAAATTGTATAGTTGTTCTATGGGGATTAGTAATTGAATACTAAGTTAATACTTCATAGTTAATTTTAATTATCTTTATTTTGTTATTTGTTTTATTTTAATTAGATTAGTTGTCATTGATTAATTGAATTTGTTTGTTAGGTTAGATATTAAGAAAAATGATAAGTACTAGTACTTGCACTTATGTGTAGTCCCTAATGAATGGACATCTAAACTTAAATTTGTTATACTATAAAACTAATTAGTGCACTTGCCTACCAATCAAGGCACATAGGACTAAACAACTTCAAAGTATCTTTAGTTCAGCATCTAAAGTAAAATAAAAACCTTTGATTTATGTATTTCTTTAGAGGAAAAAAAAAAGTAGAAATATGATTTGTGTTTCTTTTGAAAAATTAAACTTTACATGGAGTATGCATACAAGAAAACCTATAAAAGAAATTCCAAATTCTTGTTTACAATAAATAAAATACTACAAGTTAATCAAGGTCATATACATGGCCTAGTTGAGTCTAAAACAAAAGACAAACATAATGATCCAAATCCATTTGCTCCTTACTTCGAACCCATTGCCCATCTTTTATATGTCTAGGGGTTAGTTGATCTTGGTGTCCATTTTCTAAGACTTGTAAAAGAACTATAAGCTATGAGCAATCACTATTTAGTAAGGGGATAGAGATCGAAGCATAAACAATACATGTAAACACCCCATTTTTTCCGCCTTAAATTTCTTTTTGAATTTTTTTTTGAATGAATAAAGGGTTCTAATTAAAAGATGCAACAAATTTGAAAAAACAAAAAAATTAGGAAAATTGAAAGAAAAAAGAAAATTTAGAAAAATAAAAAAAAAGAGTGTACCAAAAAATAACTATTAGGATAAATTAGGATAATAATAAAATATTACGGAAGCTAGAATAATCAAATATTTACAAATAATATTGGTTTAGGACATTTTGGGTTGGTTTGGGCTTACACCAAATAATTCAAAATTTGGTCTAGGCCAATTAGTCCATATATGCATTTTGTTTGCATATACAAATAAGGTACAAGTTCATAACCCATTTGGTTAAACACATAGTCTTGTATTAAAAAGGTTAAGGGTTCGAATTCTTAAAAGTGCATTTTTTTCCTTTTACACCCTTGTTTGCCACACTTCATATTCTTATTGGAACTGCTTTACAACACATAGTACAGTACCATTGGTCTATGTAGGTGATATGGCACCCACATGGCGCTATGTCATCTTCTTCTACACCATTGAATCCCAAATTTTTCTCCATTCTCCTTTTCATCCTCTTCACTTAGCCTTGATTCTTCTCAAATTTTTACATACAATTCCATCAAATCAATGATGGAATCATATACTCCACATGATTTAGTTTTAATTCCATCCCACTTTACATCCAGATTCATTGGTTTACATGGCCAAATCAAATAAAAAAAAAATTGAGAACGACTTGATATTTGTGATTACAAGCATGTAATATTTGTTTTCAAGTTGCAACAATCAAAAGTAAAGCTTTCTTTTAGTCATTTGAGTAAGAATATCATGTTTATAATCCAAAGAATCAACTCAAATCATGTTTCTTTCCTTGAATTTGAAGATCACACAATCTAGCCAATTAAGCTCAATTTAGCCATTAATGAAACTTTCCAAGCTTGTTCAAACTTGAAACTGTATAAATTCAATCCCCTATACTTGTTCTAGGCATTAATTCTCATCAACTCACTATTAATTACACTCAATCGCACACATTAAAGCATTTCTCTCTTTAGCCGCCTCTCTCTCTCTCTCTCTAACTTATCAATGGCTTACTATGGTTTTTAGAAAAGACCACTACTTCCACTAAGTTCACTACTACCTAAGCTTTCTAATGACACCGATCTTGCCTTTCACTATGCCCTTAACTCAAGTGACACCACCTTAAGAGTTTCAGAAAATCCTAACCATAGTAGTTGCTCCTCTTTGAAACACAATTTCCAACCACCCCCACTTGAAACTAATACCACCATTAAACTCACCACATCGAAAAACCCAAGACCTAACTCTCCTTTCACCTCCAGCAATTGCTACATGAAGTAATCACCACCACTACCTTTGGCCTCAAACAACTGCCAAAACTTATAACACCACCACCAAACTTACTTTTACTAATTAAAAAAATGGAAATGTGTTTTCCCACTCAATTTACCACCCAAAAGGAGTCGTAGCAAGACATCTCAATTGTTGCAGTCTCTTTCTCTTATGCGATCCAGATTTGACCATATTGGAGCACCTATATCCAATCTCAACCAACCCTTCGAATCCCCTTACTACCTAATCTAAGATTTGTGCTAAACCCAACCCCCTATCTCAGTTTAAGTTTGGCCTTTTTAATTTTTCTTTTCCCTTCTTATCTTGTAATTAATTAATAAAAAAAGAAAATAATAAAAATTAAAAATTAAAAACCATGATTTTTTAAAAAACACAAATTTCTTAAATAAGGCTAAGGTAAAACTTTTTCATTTTAGAAATTTTTTCTTTCCTTTTCTAAAAAACTTTTCTCACTATATTTTCAAAAAAAAAAAAAAGAAATAAATAAACACTTTACAAAGTAAGGGAACTTTAGAATTTTCAAACAATAATATCACCAAAAATTACAAACTCCTTTTCTAGATTTTCTCAAAATAAAATGGATTAGAAAATGTAATTCTGATTAATTTTTAAAATTAAAATAAACCACTACATTTAAAGTTTTTCTAAAAATAAATTATGAAAGTTGATCCTGAATAACTAGTGAGTAAGCACCTATAGGCAATTATGGATAAAATATGGAAAAAATTTATTTTCCCATTTTTTTCGTAAATAAATAGATTTTTACTTTTCAATTTTTCCTCTCTCACAAATAATAGTATATTTATTATTAGTTTAAATTTATTTTTTCAAATAAATGTGTATTTTGAATAATAATAACTAAATTCAAAAGGTTAAAGTAATACCCATTTAAAATTTAATAGGTTAGCCTCTGGACACAATATCTATGGTTTTCAAAAAACGTTTTCAAAATCAATTTTTCACATAAATCAGTAGTTAGGTTAGGATTAATCCAACTAATTGATTTTAACCTAACATTTTTTCCCGATCATGGTCAAGTGGTGACTCTAAATATCTACTAACACTTAAGAAAACTAAATTTTCCTTATTCACTAATAGAAGATTAATATTAAATAGATATGGTTTAATAATAATCAGGTTAAGGAAAATAAAACCGAAAATTTAAGCTCCATAAGATGGTGACTCCACTAAGGATTTAGAGAAGTGGGCTAGTCACTTAAACCTTCTCAATTTATAATTATTTTTCAAAATACCATGTTTAGTTTTGATTTCTTTAAAATATTTTTTCCCATAACCTTTTCTTACAGTGGACTCTAGTGATTCATATCTTTTGGGGTAAGGGGGTGGGTGTTATTTCTTAATCATAACGTATGGTAGATATGGTCAAACCTAAGTTATCTTAGGATCCTTGGATAGTGGGCCATTATGTAGGTTTCGGGTACAGTAGTGTAACTATTGCTTGGGGTTAATTTGGCCACCCCACTTAAGTTTCCATACTAACAAACCATTTCTCCAAAAAACGTATTATATCATAAAGCTTCAAGACCTTTAGAACCTACCCTTAATGCATACATGACATTCAAAAAATTGAGAAATAATCAAACAAGATAACGACTTGGAGTTTCATTTTCCTTTCCCTAGAATTTTTTTTTAATTTTGCAAACAAAAGTTGTCTTTCTCTATATATAGAATGTTGTTTTTAGTTTTTTATTCTTGTGATTTCTTTTCGCTATAATTCTCCCATAGATGGCTAATTCATCCAACTCTATGCATTTCAAAGAGAACTACATTGGTAAGCCTATCAATCCCAAACTCACCTTAGATTAGTGGTTCTAACACTTTAACTTAAGGGAGAAATAGTCCAAAACCAACAATATCAAGCCCATTCTATCATTTCCTAGGGTTAAGATTAAAAAAACTTGATTAAGGCCCTTGCTCACTTTTAGGAGCCCAAAGAAGTAACCTTCTAATTTGGACTTTCTCTTGATTAACCTAACACTTAAAGAATATACTCAATTGCTTTGAGTGCCTTCTTTAGAAAGCATATATACCCCAAATTTAGAAGTTAAGCCAGTGAATGCTTTTTCAAGATTCTTAAGGGTCTACAAAGCTGAAGTAGATAGAGGCCTAAAAGATTGCAATGGGAATTGCATCAAATTAATCGAGTTAACAACCTAGTTCACAACTAAATCTAATTCTGACAAACAGACCATCCTTTTGCGACAATTCCAAAACTTGGGGGCATAATAGATTAAGGATTTTATCCTAGTGGCTTAGGTACCATCTTATTCCTAAGTAAGGTCTTCTTATACACTATAGGGTCGTAGAATTGATAAGACAATTTCTTGAAGGAAAATCCTACATTTTAGCTCTACTCAAAAAACAAATTAGAAACTTGAACATCCTGAAAAGAAAAAAAATGATGGCGAACTTAAAACCATTATGGCATTACTAATGGTCTAGTATGTGAATCATATGAAGTGCTTTAGGCTTAACTTAATCTAAAGAGAGTCTACCCCTAGGATCGACTTGATAGACTCATTCGTTGATAAGGTCCATTTGCCAAAGGAAAAATCTACTTATTGTTGGGTACAAGTTCTACAAAATTTCTAAGTTGCCAATATTCTATGGATAGCCAAATGAAGCAACTTCAAAAGGGTGATATTGGTTTGCAAGGATTATTAAGCAATCACCCTAATTGGATTGACATGGTGTATAGCTATTACATGAACAACATGATCAGGTAGTTTAGAGGAGTTCAAGATATAGTCCATGAACCCTCATCAGATATCACGACCCTTGATTATGAAGATCTTCATCTTTTGACACCACAAAAGATATCCAAGCTTAAGTCAATTATAAAACTATAGGGAATCAGAACAATTAACCTTAATGTTGATATAGGAGACTGGGTGGGTGAGGTAGACAAGCATTAGGTTACCAAAGAATTCCTATATGAATAGCATCACAAGGTAGGGGCAATCTAGTACCTAGTATCAGAGGTCCTACAACTTGCACCTACAATTCTGAACCTTGAGATGAGAACCTATATGGATCAAGTGCAAGCCTATGTAGAAGTTATTTATGATGAGCGTAACATGTAGGAAAATCTATTTCAAGAGTCCAAACAATAATCTCATACCCTAGAGCACCAATCAGAGATAACCCAAAAAAGACTCAAAGAATATGAAGAAGCAGTTGAGCTTGACTACAAGAAGAAGAAAGGAGCAACAGTAGTACCCAGTAATCAGTGAAAGAAAGTGCCGACCAAACGCCAAAAGAAAAATAAGAGAACTTAGGAATTAATGTGTTTTTTGTCTGTTGAACAATTTATTTTATTTTAAAGGAAAATCTGAAGATTGTTGAATAATAAAATATTTGTCATCTTGTTAATTAATTGCCAATTCCCTTCTTTACATCCGTATACCATTCATCTTTCACATTTGCATATTTATTTTGACATTTATTTCCTTAAAAAAAAAAAAAAGAAGGAGGAAAAAAAAAGCAAAAGAAAACAAAAGCTTTAGACTCTCTAATATAGTAGGTAGTCCTTAATCATTTCCATAGGATTTTCCTTTCATTGCCTTGTAGGTCATTGTTCTAGGATTTTCCCCTTCATTTTATTATCATTCAAGTTTTCAAAATAAGGATTTTTCTTAAAGAAAAAAAAAAGTAAAAATGAAAAAAGAAAAAAGGGGAAAGGAGGAAAAAGAGTACCTTGTAAAGTGCCTCCTTTCTTTTAGTCTCCATTTTCAAGTCAATAATGGCTTGATCCCTCCCTTTCATAAAAAATTCAAAAATAAGGTTGTTTACATATGACTAAAATACTTTTTCAATTATGAGCATGTAGGGAAAAAAAAAAAAGAATAAGGAATGCGCTAATAGAAAGGGATTCTTATAGGACCCTAAAAAGCTACTTCTAAGCATTCGGCTTATTCTACCCCTTAAACACAAAGGCCCAAACCCCTTATCCATCCCAAACTTTAAAACTTTCCTATCCACTCCAATCTACTCTAAAACATAAGCACTGCCTATCTTTTCCCAAAACCAAAACATAAACACAAAGCCTTTCCACTTGCTCTAGTCTTGAAAACTGAACATTGGTTTGTCCCTAAAGCATGGGGGCAGTCGACTTCAAAGAAGATGGGTCTTATAGAAAGCCAAAGTTGGGGCAAATTTTCAACTAGGAGCATTTTCTAAGTCTTCCACTAGTAGGCACTTTGAAGGGACAATCAACTTTATTAAGGCATATACAAAGACAAGTTTAAGGAAATCTTCTTCTTGAGGCATAAAGGTACACCACATTTTGAAGCATTCAAAGAAGGCTCTCCTTTTAAGGCACACAACTACTAATACTAGGGTAAGAAAATGAACACGTAGAGGCTAACATGAACTAGGCACACTTTTAGAAGTATTTGTTTCTATACTATCCAATGAGAACTTTATGTAAACTCTAAACCTAAGATGGATGAAATTAGCTTAAACTTATCCCCCTTAGAGGAAATGTATCTCATTGTTGAAAAGTTTAGAATGAAAAGAGACAAACAAAGTCCCAAATACTTACTTATTAAACACTTGAGAGTTGAGTGTCATCAAAAGTGAGGTTATCGAACTCATTCCTTTAAGGAGGTCTGTCGTGAACTTAATATACGAATTAAAATGATGTTAGGTACTCTTTTTCATTATCCTAAACATAAGCTATTATTTTCCAAAACCTATTGAGTCAATTTATGAAGTGTTTTAAAAATTAAGCTCTATCAAGAACTACTCCACAATAGGTTAAAATTAGGAGGTCAGGGTCACTTGATTAAGAGAAAAGGATAAACTAGCTTGCATTTACCTTAGTTGCATCAATTCATAGATAATCCATTTTCTTTGATAGGAAGAAAAGCCTTAACTCTAGAAGTTTGAAATCAAATCCATTTTCTTATGCTTTAAGCTATAAGCAATCAAAGAATGGAAGGAATTAGAGAGTGCCTCCATTCAATTGTGCATAAGTAGAAAAAAAAAAAACCATTATGAAACAAAAACAAAAAAGAAAAGAAAAGAGGAAAGAAGGAAATAGGCATCACCTCTAAAACCCAGCATCCTGTGGTACTTCTCCAAAGCTCAAAGACATCATTGAAGAAGCTCAAGTACAAAGCCTAAGGACCATTTTATAGCCTTCCCACAACATCATCACCAAGAGGCTCCTTTGATTAAAGGGATTGAATTATCTTTACTTATGAAACTAAGGGCAAGCACGTTTTCAGTTTTCTTTTAAGTTCTTGACTTGTAAACCAAGGTTGAATAAATGAACTCTTTTAAAATGGCATGTGCACTATTATTCTCTTATTTGAACCTATGACAAAAAGCTCATACTATATTACAATTCAAAGAAGACCTAACAAATTGATTGAAGTGTATCACTTACAAGGTAGACTACAATTTGTGGAATTGTAGTGAAAGAGTAAGTTATGATAGTATGTGAGGAAGCCTTCTTAAACTAAGCTAATCAATCATAAGGTACTTTTCCATAGTAGGAAGGCATTTGAAGTCAGTGCCAAGGACACTAATGCCCTTAAAAATTCCAAAGAAAAACAAAATGTTAGGGTAATGTGCCTCCTATTGATTTCCACCATGTAAGAGTAGGAAAATTGAGTCATGATGGATTTTAAAAGTTTTCTAAGGGAAATTACCCCCTATAACACAAAGGGTTCTATGTTCTTAAGATTGGAAGCTATACAGAAAGCTAAATACATTAGAGAAAGAGAATCTCCCAAGGACAAGATTGTCAATATATTTAACTAAGATTGGGAAAAGAAAGCATAATACTCATTAGTAGCTTACTAAACTTGTATGGAATCCTTGCTTGTTAGCGAATAAATAAAAAATAAATAATGAAAAAATAATAGAAAAAGAAAATTTTTGCATCTCACAAGCTTTGAGTCTAAGTTGTCTTCACTATTTAAGTTGGCCTTAGTAGCTAAGTTTTATCCAAGTCAAAGAACTCTTTCTTAAGTCCATTCGTGCACTTCCTTCCTAAGTTGTCCTAAGTTGCCAAGTCAAGAACACTTCAAGTCAAGCTATCATTAGCAAAAGTTCTACCATGGCCTCTAAGTTTCACTGTCCCTAATAGTCGGTGTTTGTCAAACCTCCCAACTAGATTAAGTAGCCTTAATGGATCAATTTATCTTTAAACACCAAAGATCAATTGCCCCATTTGGAAAGTTTGATTGATCCTAAAAAATAAACCTATGAAAGGTATAAGAGGTCGAATTAGCCAAATCCGTATCCTTGTTTCTTGTCTCCTTATTCTCTTGTGCTTTTTATCAAACAATTTAATGCCTTTCAATGTCTATTAGCCAAAGGTGTTCTAAAAGAGCATCTCATTCTTCTTGCAAGCAACATAACATGCTAATACTGTAGTTTATAAAGCTTTATTCAAATTATTGGGTATACAACTTCATCTCACCAAAGCAACACTCTTCATGCTAAGAGAGTGTTTTGAGAAAGTTCCTACTAAAAATCATGTGGACTCTTTATTCTTGGGAAAAATAGGTAACTATTGGGACAAACCAAGGATTTGATTTTCTTTAGGCTAATAACAAAATGGATAGAAAGATAAAATTAGTGGCGGTGTGTACAACTTTCTTCATATGGCAAGAGGAGACAAAGCATTAAACCAAGGCATGAACTATCCTAGAGTTGATTTGACCATCTCAATACGGTGAATTTACTTGAATTTCCACTTTTGAGTAGCCAACTTTTTAAGGATAGTGACAAAAATGCTTAGAATGATCCTAACAAAACCTCATGGTCTAGTTGAACAAAGGATGAAGGTTTGGCAACATGACCTCATGGGGAAAAAAGGGAAAAAACACTAACTTGGGGAATAGAAAAGATTGAAAAACAAGGTAATGAATCCATTACAACTTAGGAGGAGCCAAGAAAAATCAGGGATTTCAAATGCTTCCTGCTTACAAATTTTGTCATAAAAAAAAAAAAAATAGGAAGTTTTCAATGCCACAAAGTTAGTGCCCTAATGGCTACTCTTGTTTCTTCCCCATGTCTTGGTATCTATTCTTATTGCCCTATCTAAGTGCAAGTCAAGAAACCTAGTTCCTATGATCCAATCCTAGGATCTCTTTTCCAGTTTGAGAATCTAAGAGATTTAGTTTTTAAATGTCCAGTTTAGTCTTTAAATATTTTTCTCAACTCATGTAAACACTTTACAATATTCCTCCAAAGAAGCAGAAAAAGTTTCTTTTATTTTTTTTCCAAGGTTCACCCTAATAGTCAATTTTGTCAAGTTAATAATAACTAGTTTAAGTAGCCCTTATGACTCAATTTATCTTCCAAGTCAACATAAGTAGGGCTCATACCCCCACAAGCTCATTCTTTCTCTAAATCGACTTTAAAGGTCAATTTCACCGATTCAAAATTAGGTCTTCATCCTAAGGATACCATCTTGAATGAGAATTGTTACCCCAAAGAGAAGCTTTTCAAAAGAGTTGAAGATTAATTGAATTAAGTCATCAATTTTCTTATCATAGCTTGGCTTTGTCCAAATAAGACGAACTGAGAAACTCCGTCCATATAAGATGGTTCCTATGGCTAGCTACGTCTATTCAATATGAACTAAAGACTTCCATCCATTCAAGATGGCCCCCATGATAAGTTTTGTCTATTCAAAATGAGCTAGGGAACTCCATCCATTCAAGATGGTAACTTAAAAATTTTAAAGGCAATTCTATGTTCTAATAAATCAAAGTCAATTTTCAACCATCTTAAGAAGATATGTTTTTCAAAAGACCCAATCAAGTCAAATAACTTTCTCCCTTAAGATTGTCCCTTAGAGGATATCTTTAGGGTTCCCTTCAATATAAATTCTAAAGAAAATGCATTCTATTCAGTCTTCTCTAAGGAGCTTCACCAAAATAGTTATTAGGATTAACAACACTCCAAAAGGAGAAAAGCCCCTCCGTATCCCAAGATAAATCATCCTCTCTAGGATTGAGAGTGCTATAGAAGGAGAATAACCTTTTTCTTTCCCTCAAGATAGTCATTAGTTCTATCTCTCTCCTTATGTTTGTGAGCTTTCAAGAAAAGGAGCCCCATCCTTTTATAGGTAGTTAACTTGACGAAAAATCCCTTTCCGCCCTTAAAATAGTCATTAGTACTATCTCTCTCTTTAGGAACGTAAGCTTTCCAAAAAAGGCACCTAATCCCTTTCTAAAATAGTTAGCTCAACAAAAAAAAATCCCTTTATGCTTTTGAGATAGTTATTAGTACTATCAGTTTCTTTAGAAATGTGAGCTTTCCAAAAAAGGAGCTCGATCCCTCTTCAAAGTAGTTAACTTGATGAAAAAATCCCTTTATACTCTCGAGATAGTCATTAGTACTATCTTCTCCATTTTTAGGATTGTTAGCTTAGTCAAAGGACCTCGAGCCCTTCTTAGGGTAAGTTAGCTTGTAAAGGAGCCCTTTTCCAATCCTTAGATAGTTTTTAGTACTATTAACCTTTTATGATTATAAGTTTGTCCAAAAGAGACCAAGCTCTTCTTAGGGTGAGTTAGCTCATAAAGGAGCCCTTTCTGACCCTTAGATAGTTTTTAATACTATCTACCCCTTTTGAATTGTTAGCTTATTTAGGAGTCAACGCCTTTCTTAAGGTAAGATAGCTCATTAAGGAGCCTCGACCCTTAGATAATCTTCAGTACTATCTTCCTCTCTTTAGGATTGCTAGCTTATCTAAAGGAGCCTAAGTCCTTCTTAGGGTAAGTTAGCTCATTAAGGAGCCCCTTTTGCCTTCTAGATTAATTATTCACATCACTTTTACAAAAAGATCCCTACCTACTTTAAGGTAGATGGCTTGCATAAAAGTTCCCTCCAATCTTAAATGACCTTTAGCAAGACCCTTTTTCCTTTTATGTAAACTATCAACTCATTTCCTTGAATCCCTAATAGTTTTTAGGCAAAAATGATGTCTCTCTTTATCTTTATGGTAAAGTTTTATTCAAACTTTACTATAAATAGGAGAAATTGTAAATATTCCATTTTTACCTCATCTCTCCTCTCTCTCTCTCTCTCTCTCTCTATATATATATATATATATATATATCTAAATTAAGTTTTTAGAATAAAGAAATGGTCCTAATTCAAAAATTAAAAAAAAAGTAAAAATTCAAAAAAATACAAAAAATTGAAAATTGAAAAAATACAAAAAATTAGAAACTGTAGAAAAACAAGAAAAGATTAAAAGAAAGTGTAACAAAAAAAAATTAGCTATTAGGATAAATTAAGGTAACAATAAAATATTAGGAAAGCTAGAACAATAAAATATATAAAAATAATAATGGTTTCAAACATTTTTGGTTGGTTTAGGCCTAAACTAAATAATTCAAAATCTAGACCTGGTTGGCATTTTGTTTGCATATATAAATAGAGCACAGGCCAATAGGCCATTTGGTTAAACTCATGGTCTAGTATTGCAATTGTTAGGGGGTTTGAATCCTTCAAAACCCAAAAGTACATTTTTTTCCTTTTATACCCTTGTTTGTCATGCGTCATGTTCTTATTAGACCTTGTATTGCTTTATGACACATGGCACAGTACCATTAGTCTACGTAGTTAATGTGGCACCCACATAGCTTTACATCATCATCTTCTTCACCATTGAATGCCAAATTTTTTCTACATTTTCCTTTTCATCCTCCTGACTTCACCTCAATTTTTCTCACATTTTTACATACAAATCCATCAATTTAATGATGGAATTGTATGCTCCACATGGTCTAGTTTTGATTCCATCCCATTTTGCATCCAAATTTATTGGTTTACATGGCCAAATCAAATCAAGAACAACTTGATATCCATGATTCTAATATGTGTGTAATCTTCGTTTTCAAGTTATAATAATATGAAGTGAAGCTTTCTTTTGGTCATTTAAGTAAGAATATATTGTTTTTAATCTAAAGAATCAACTCAAATTATGTTTCTTTTCTCAAATTTGAAGATCACACAACCTAGCTGATTAAGCTAAATCTAGCTATTAATGGAATTTTTTGCATGGTGGGGATGTTGTAGCTTGTTAATCACATGCGATAGGCATACTGGTCAACCTAAGAGACATTTTGAGCTAATGACACATAGAGGGATATTGTTAAGAAGAGGTGTAGGAGGAAGAATGGGCAAACTCGGTATCTTAAATGGACAAACTACGTGTGACAATGGATCAAACTCGGTGTTCTTGATCACTCTTGAATTGTTCTTGATGAATTGTCTATTTAATCTTATCTAAAGTGATTTCAATAGAGCTCTAATGTTTCTCTCAAGCTTGCTAATATTCTAAATATGAATCAAATGAGAAGAGAAACTTCCTATTTATAGAATTTGGAGATCAACCTTATCTATCAAATTACTTCAAGATGAATGACTAAGATTGAGACCTATTATTGAAGCTTATCCTCTCTTTTAACCATTATAAGCTTGGATATGGGCTCAAGTATGCTTAAGGCTTTTGTTGGCTAAAAAAAGCCCATTATCATTATTATTAAGCGTAAAG
>JAMXBB010000002.1:61751261-61842585 GCA_024138015.1 Lumnitzera littorea
CCCCCCCCCCCCCCCCCCCCTTTTGTTTTATTTACCTTTTCCCTTCTTATTTTGTAATTAATTAAAAAAATAAATAAATAAAAATCATGGTTAAAAAAAAAAAAACCTTTTCTAAAACTTTTTCTTCCCTTCCTCTTTTTAGATAAAATAAAGTTTTATTTAAAAAATCTTTTCTTATTGAGAAAAATTCTATATATTCAAAACATAATATAAATAAACACTTTACAAAGTTAAGGACCTTTAGAATTTTTAAAAAATAATGTCACTCAAAATTAGGACTTGTTTTCTGGAATTTTCTCAAAATAAAATAGACTAAAAAATTTAAATTCATTCGATTTTTAAAATTAAAATAAATTAACATATTTAAAGTTTTTTTGAAAATGAACTACAAAAGTTTGATATCAAGAATTAATATTAGACAAGTAAAGTTCAATATTAATCAGGTTATGGAAAATAAAATAAAAAATTCAAGCTCAACAAAACAATAGCAAGTAAGGTTGTTAATCAATTAGTTAGATATAATACAATGCAATTAAGCATATGTCATCTACATGATATTATCTAGTTTGTCATGAAGTTAGAGAAACTCCACACATTCTAACCCATGATAAGGATTTTTTATGCAAGATCATGACAAAACCTAAGCTTATGTAATAGAGTTTAGTCCTCCCGAGATTTCCTTCAAACCAAAATATTTTCTGGTCCATCATGAAGTTAGAAAAACTCCATACATTCTAACCCATGATAAGGAGTTTTGATGCGAGATCATGACAAAACCTAAGCTTATGTAATAAAGTTTAGTCCTCTTGAGATTTCCTTCAAACCAAAGCCCTCAACCTTACTGTAACTTCTTCTTCTATCACTTAGTTCAACCTTGAAGGTACGGGAAGGCCAATTTTAGCTACCTCATCTAAGGATCAATATTTGGTTGGATAGTCCTAATTATTCCCCCTATTAGGTTATAGTGCATGTCTAATTAGTTTTTGAGTCTACATTTAGCTTAGTACATTTTAAGGGTAACCAACCAATTGAGAACAATCAAATTAGGAACAATTACAGCAAAGCAATCACATGCAACAAAGTTACCAAACAATACAACACAACAGTCTCTAAGCATACATGTCGCATGTACACAACCAACTACTTTAGAACCATAAAGTAGTATACACATCAATCTCTAAGTACTTTTATATAGTACTCTAAAATACTATTAAGTATCGAACCCACTTATTTAGATTTTTAATCGCTTTTGTAAGTCAGGTTCCATGGTCCTTCCATCCTTAGTGATCCCTATACTGTAAATTATATTTCAATTTCCATACAACATATTGAAATAACAATGTTTTAATGGTCATACTTTTAATTAGACTTATTATTTCTGTAGTATTCATTGAGTGTTTGTTATGAGTATTAAATATCATTACTTCTACATAAGTTATTTATACCTTCTATTCAACCTTCTAATAGGGTTTCTTAGGCTTAGGGTACCTTTTATACAAGCTTCTACTAGGGTATCTTATGGCTTTTGTACCTTCTACTTAAGTTTCTATTAATGTTTCTTTGATAAGGAACCTTCTATACAACCTTCTATTAGTATATTGACTCATATTTCTTATTAAACCAACCTTTTACACAACTTTTTATGTGAATTTAAGTTAGAATCCTATAATTATGAAGCTCCAGTCTTTGCCCTACTACCATGGACTTAGGACAATGGGTTACTTTTATCACATATGAAACTTAAAAGGTATAGCTAGGGAAATAATGAAATAAACTTATTAAGAGAAGCTTGAGGAATGAGTTTAGTCATGTGACTAGACCCTAATTGTTTGGTATCAATACAAGGTAGGGCATTTAGTACAATTTAGGGCTTCCAAAAAATGTTATCTAAATTGAGTAAAATTTTGATATGAGGTCAGAATAGTTAGACGAAGAGTTCTAGTAAGGTCAATTCCCCAAAATAAAATATATATGATATTTAGTTTCCATAAAACTTACTTTTACCATAGTCATTTAATAATTATTGAGAACTCAAAATTTGAGCTTTAAAACATGGCATGCCCTCAGAGATAAAATATTTGACTTATAAAAAATAATATTTAGGAGTCCAATGACATATAATATGATTCTATTGTCATACTATACAAATGTTATATACCTGATATGTATATATACTACTAAATATGCTAAATAATTGCTAAAAAATTATAAAAAGATATCAAACACATTTTTAACTTCTAGAACCTAACGTGGTGAGCAATTCTAATGTTAAGTGACTCCTAAGGTGAGTTGTCACGTGAGGGAATTAATAAAATATATAAATGAAACACCTAATATAGCCTACAATTGACAATTAGATTTGGGATTTCTTCATCCATTGACTCATTGTCTATAAAAGGACTTGGACTAAAAACTTTAGTCATTTTACTAAACCAGGAAATCAAGAAATCCTATCAAAAGCTTAGGTTCGGTGGAAAAACAAAATTCAGAAAAATAAGGGAAGAATTTGAAATAAGGGTAAGGCTCTTAAGGATCACATAGCTAGGAACAACTTGATGTTATGGCAGTTTAGGAGTCAAAGGATGGTGGCTAAGAAAGTTTAGCCAACAAGGTTTCATTGCCGGTGAAGCTCTTATGACCAGAGAAACGACATACTTCCAATTTTTGCTTGAAATTTTCTGTTTTTATTAAAAATATCAAACAAAGTTCAAAAATTATGAAATTTAGTATTCTAAGTACTTGTGCCTGTAGAATTAGAATACTAATCCAAATTTTTGAAATTAGAAGTGCTTATATAGATTCTTTAAGAAACAGCATTGTTCCAACAAATTTTGCATTAATTTTTAAAAATAGTAAAAAATGTTGTTTTGAGATAATTTTTTTTTGGGTACATTCCTCAAATTATATATTTAATTTACATAAAAATAATTTTTGATAAACTATGCATATATAATTTATTAAATTTATTTTACACAATCTACTCTGTTTTTCATGTTAAAGGAATAACGATTTTAATTAAATATCTTGATGAATCTAATTTATAATGATTTCTGGAGCTTAGTTATGATTTTTTAGGTATTTAATTCGAATCTTATAAATTTTCTTAGTTATTTACTTAATTTAAGCTAATTTTTAGCAAAATTGAGCTTAAAATTGATATTTTGACAAATGTTGTATACTATGCTATTATAATACTTTTCATGGTTAGAGTATAATAAGTATGAATGTTTAATAGCAAACTATATTTTTTATGGATGTAATAGAGCATGGATTCTAATTAATAAGTATTTTCACATTATTCAAGTATATATTGCTAAATATGAATAATAAGGTAAATTGTATAATCAACACTATAGCAAGGGGAGTCTTGGATTATATTACAATAGATATGTTCTCTATTAGCCTTAGCTTGGCTTATTTGAAAAGTGAAAATATTATAAGTAAATAGAGTGAATTAGTTGAATCAGAGGTTAAAATAAAGAAAGAATTAGAGGCTACACTTAGGGGTCTTGCATAAGTTAGCCTTATAGATAGAGTTAGATGAATTGATTGAGATTCTTAATTGATAAAACTGAGGATATGATTTAGATAGTATTTATTGAGAAATTTTGAAGTTAGCTTAAATTAGAAGATAATTTAAAAGCTAGTCTAGAGGCTAAATCAAATGCTAAGTTAGAGATAGTCTAAGAGGAATATTCTCTTATTAGAACAAACTTATAGTATCATTAAGATAATATCGAGCTAGAATATATGTATGCATAATTTGTAGTGAACTTTGATACTATATGTCTTTATTAAGTGAAGTAACTAGAGAAGAAGCTTGTGCTAAAGAGTAGTGCTAGAGTGATTAATAGGCTAGATAAGTGGATGTATGTAAATCTTGAGTAGACTTATGTTTACTCCTAATTTTGCATGTTTTATAATGTTTTAGCTTAGCTGAGTTTGATGTACTACCTAATGAGTTATGTGGAGCTTCTCTCTATAACAGTTGTTGAATGAATGATGCTCTGATTATTGGACTTAGTTGTTGTGATTGTGTGCTAAGTGCTTATGTGACATTGCTAGTATTTGTGCTAACTTAGAAAAGGATTTATGAACTAACTCTACCTCTTAAGGTGTTTACATATGTGAACTTAATATCAAGGTCTTAGAAATGACAATAAAACAAAGTAAAGGTTAAGATAATAAGTATTCAGTAAGCTTGCTTGAATTTGTAGGGTATGTTTCATATGTGACTTGATGCGTTCATGGCATGATACGAAAAGGACCTATGAGTTAATTGTTTACAAAATTGAGATTTCACTAGGCTGAGATTTATATGAGAAGTTAGGTTTATCAAGTAAAAAACTTGATTTATTAAAGCTAGATTTTTCAATATATGGAATGTATTGTATCCACTATGCTAACTATATGATGGATTTTCTAAGTACTTCACGTAGTCTTTAGTAGGTTGAGTTTTAGCAACTCTTTGTTGCTTCACTAGGTTCCTTAACTTTGGTTTATGTCCAAATGCCCAATTGAAGTCAACTAACCAAATGAGTTGCTAGGCTGGCTAATATATTGGTACCAATGCAAGTCATACGCATTAACATGGCATACATTATTTGCATTGATTGCTTAGCTAGGAAATGATAATATAATTTGACTAATTACCCATTAATGTGCCTATGATATAAGCTATGCTTATTGTTGTGTATTTATCCACTCTCACTCAATTCATAGTAGTTTGGGGGATAAGTTATTTTATCCTCAAGTTAAGTAAGAAATTTAGATGAAACATCACTTGGCACAAGCAAGAAGGCTTAGGAGCATTGATGAAGTTGATTTTCATGAGAAGGATCAAGCAGTTGCAGGGTTTGACTCAAGATCCAAAAAGTGGCACTTTAAACAATATCGACATGTTTTATGTAGATCTCAACCTAGAAATTGTAAATTGATACTTAGGCTTTGTAATGGAATTAAGTATAGCATAAGATTTTATAGTTATAATAATTTGAGTACGACTCACTTCTATAAAAACTTCCACTGTTGTTTAATGTGTTGAATAAGAAGTGATATAGAAACAAATGTTTTATGAAGTTGAATAATAGGTGGTCTATAGATTTTACCTTATCTTTAAATTAGGGATGGTAGTTAAAAACCATCTTTAAGCATCATAAGCTTGAGAAAAATTTTTAACTAGACACTTAGAAGATGGGATATTACAGTAATAGGATATATTCTACAAAAGCTTCTATTGCTATATTTAAAGACTACTATGTTTAAAGTTAACCTAAGTAGGGAAAACTTCTACATTAAAAGAACCTATCTTTTGGTAATCCTATTGTTAATTTTGAACTTAAATAGTCAAATTTTGCGGACACCCTAAATTTGTGAGTTCAAAATTCTACAATTGTAGTTAGTTAATTCTTTTATATTTTTACCACTTTTATTTCTAAATGTCATTTAGTGTTGACTTATTTAATTTTTATTTTATTAATTCATGTTCGAAGTCTTGTTAATTTGGTTCTTAAGATAAACATTTTTCCTGTTTTGACCAATAACAGATAGATTTTGAAAATTTTAACTTTTAACTAATATTTTTATTGATATTTTATTGTTTCATTTCAAGCACCTAAAATTCTCTAGATAGTTCTAGCCAATTTATGGTCTTAGCTTGTATTTCAAGTTATAATAGATAAATTCTTACTAATGTCCTAAATTTTTGGAGCTAAGGATCTCTTTGCTTAAGTGTGGATCTCATGAAAATCAAATAAAAACAAAGAGACATGTGAAAAGTTACTAGAATATGTACACTAATTAGGATTTCAATTGGGTCTTGATTAACACTTCATAGGGTTAAGGTTTGTGTGAAAGTTTTGGGTTAGAATTTTGATTTAGAGAAATTAGGTTTTTCAATAAATAAACGAATGTGTTTTAGTTATACTTAGTCATTTGGTTTTAACTTATCATTTATGGGTAGGTTTATTTTGATTTTAGGTAGGGCTCTTTATTTATCTTTTATTTTTTTTCAAGGTCATTGGCCACATCATGTTGACGTGTTAAAGTAATGCCATGTTAAAGCACACTTATCCAATTAACTTGCCACCTCATAGTGTGTTAATAGGGTTATAATGACTCCTTAAGGGGATTCATTATTTAAACTTCTTGAAACATTGATTCCTTATTAAACTTAATACCAAATGTTGATACCTTCTTGTATGATTTTCTCATTTAATTGTATTTCTATATGTTTTTCTAGTGTGAGGTATAAGGCTTTGCAGGCTTATTGGTAAGGCTTGTAGTTAATGGAGACCTATATCTTGAAAATGTCTATATTTTAATCTATCTTTGTTTATATCTATCTTTATCATAGCCTAAGATCATCATAGCTACTATGATTTTTTAGAAACCTTTTTCTAATATAAATTTTGTATTAATAGTATAAGTGGTGGTGTCATCACTTTGATATGGTGTTAGGGTAGCACATCGTGTTAGCAGATTAGATTCATATCTTATTTTCTATATACTTCATGTCAATGCTAAATGTATGTAAAGTTGAATAAGAGTTACAAATAACTAGCTTGTGTTACAATAATATTAATTTATATCATAATCATGTTTTTCCATACAATGTATTAATGGGAATCAAGTCCCCAACCCTGTTATTTGAAGCCGAGCTCAAGGATACTAGAACCTCAAACATTATATTCTGGTTGATCAGCTAGCTAAGGATTAGGTTTCGTTCCTTATTTTCGGTCTCAACTACTTCCCAGAGCATGTAGAGCTAATCCTCGTCAAGGTTGAGCCTTCCTCCGACTTGCCTCCAAATGCTCTGATCGATTATCCAAACAGCCAACCTGCATTAGCTCGACTAACCTGACCTGCCTGTGATTTCCCCTATACCGTCTTGCCTCCACTTTGATCAACGTGTATCATCACCCTCCAACCTCACCACCCTTGATAGAATTCATAATAACTTGGTCTTATCTGCCAGATGTGTACCAACAATAGTCCAACATGTGTCCTCTGACACTAACACTGGTAAAAGATATTCCTTTCATTGCTTTCTACATTTGACCCCTTTTTGGACCAGTTTAAGGATGTGTTATTTTTATATTATTTAGATTATACCATTTTTTTCTTTTTTCATGATATAATTACTATAAATAGCTTTCGTCTTGTATTAGCTGCAACAACTTATTGAGTATTGTTACAAACGTTTCATTTGTTCTTACGGGTGTCTCCAAGTTCAAATCCTACTCTTATCTATTAATCTAGTAAGGAATAATAGTGAGGTGATCTTAGATTATTGTTTGTGAGTAATATCAAGTGATAAATTAGGTTGTGTAGAGCTTAGTGTTGTATCACATCCGGTGAGTTGCTCATGAAATCAGCTAAAAATCCACACTTCGTAAAACCATTATATTTCCTTCTATTATTAGACAAACCCACCATTTTCCATGCGCGTAGAGTTCATGCCTTCATACGCACAATCTCTAGGCACACCATGTTTCATGTCAATTTTTTATTTTGTATTGAATAGTCATGTAAATTTGCTTTCATGTAATTATATCATGTTCAAAATTGTGGCTCTTATGATGGGTTGTTGCTACTTAGGGAACGCTGGAGTACGAATAGATGACACCTGCATCGTTATTTTCCAAAACGTGCAAGACGAAGACATAAATGGGGTCATGGCCATAATCTTGTGGATTATCTAGCACACGATCTACCCTAATAAGGCCTTGTTTATTAATTTCCATGGACAATATTCAATTGTTCTTTTTTTGGGGGGAGGAAAAAAAGATCCAATTGTTTACAACTTTTAATAAAAACATAATTACGATGAATGAATTGGGGATATATAAATTGTGATTTCAAGCCTTGCTGTTTCTTGGAATCTCAATTTCCAGTAGAAGAAAAGAATCAAAATTCAAGGACTTTAGAGGCGTGGGATCAGATTTGTTTATATAATCACAATTGCATCTTTCATCAAATTTCGCTAAACACAATTAACAAATTGCATTCCATGAATGATAGTCCATGAAAATAAGCTTGTAACTTGTTTTAAATTGGTTGTTATTGTGTTAAAGCCATGGAAAACCCTAGAGGGAATGGTTTGGTGTCAGAGGATGATGACAGCAATTTTTTTTGCTGTAGCAAAAAACGGATAGCTAGTGATCACTTGGATCAACCTACTTTCATTAATGGAAATGAAGCTTCAACATCTCTGGAGAATAGATTGAATAAAATATCTTCTAGGGACATGGTCTAACCAATATTCTTGGTGCATATGAGAAATTTTGTTTTAAGGAAATGGAAGGAAATGAAAATGTAGATCATAATTCAAAAATAACAGAGGAGGAAAGACTTTTAAATGAGAATGTTGAACCAAGATTGTGTTATGTGGATTTTTCAAAATTAGAAAGGGACATTTTGTGTGCTCCTTGGAAAAATACCTTTATAGCTAAGGTCATAGGACTAAATCTTAGATACATAATCATGTGGGAAAGATTGAGAAGGACTTGGAGATCTCTAGCTTCATTCAAATTAATTTATGCAAGATTGGGATTTTGTTTGATCTCAGTAGACAATATCTCTAATTGTCAATGGGTAATAGAAAATGAACCATGGTTCATAAATGGTTTCCATTTAGCCTTAAAAAAATGGGAACTAGATTTTCACCTGAAAAATGAAGGGCTTTGATGTACTAGCAGTTTGGGTTAGGAATGCCAATCTCCTAGTTGAATATTTATCTCCTCTAGTGATTCACCACATAAAGGAGAAAATTGAGCTAGTTTTGAGATATGACTCCTACATGGTAGGATTTGAGAGAAGGCATTTCATGAGAATTTTTGTGCAAGTGAAAATGTAGACACCATTGATACACACTATGGTGATGAACAAAATTCCCTATAAAGTCCAATATGAGGGATTGCCAAATCTATGTGAGGTATGCGAAAAAATTAGTCATAACAAGTTCTATTACCCTCTTAAGATCGAAAAAGAAAAGGCAGGTTAGGAATAGGAAGAAAGTAATATAAGGGATGACATAAATCCTAAGAAGAGCAGGATGTGCATCATAATCCCATGATGGCAAACATAGTGAGGGCAGAGAGTAATATAGATGGGGCAAAAAATCCAATGTATGAGGCGATAAAAAATCCAAGTTTACAAATCAACTTGAAGAAACTATAAGGGATACTCATTATGGAGAGTAGATAAAGTATAGAGTATAAAAACTCTATAGAAGAGGAGCATGAGAAACCTGAAGAGTGTGGATAAGGAAAATTTAAAAGGGAAGGAACATTTTCCTCAAGGCACGAGAAATCCACTTAAGGAAAAGAAGAGAAATGAGTTAAATGCACTTCATAATGAAGTGATTGAGCTGGAGAAGAAACAAAAGTTGGAAAAGATGGAACTGATGTGTTGGTTAGAAACCAAAAAGATACGAATGTGAAATATATTCTTAAAGAGAGAGAAAAGGAGAACATTACTCCTATACTAAACACCTAAATAGTCTCCAAGAAGAAACAAAAAAAAAAAAAATTTAACTTCTATTAGAAAAACTTGCAAAACAAAATAGTGTGTACGTTGGAGGTAGGTCTGTTACTGCAAGCACTACACCTAGATTCCTTATTCCCTTATCTTCACCTAAACTAGAGGGTATGGCAAATTCAAGCATTGTTATTTTTAGGGTAGGTAGTAGTAGAGGTGCTTAGAATAATCATGACACAAGCATAATGGAAAAGAGGTAAAGTTCTAAAGATAATGTTTCAACCAAGGTTTCTAGGAGTTTAGTCTTTCAATTAAGTAAATGATTCAAACAACAATGTAGGGCTTCTTAATAGTAAAAATGCCCATGGAAAGTCCAAACATGACAAGAGAGAAGATTTTAGGAGTTATTAGAGTAAACATTTAAGACGACAATAAAGAATATCATAGTAGGCATAATGTTCCCAATAGAGGTATAGAGAGTGCCTTTCACATTGTCCATGATGGAATATCAAAGAAAACACATCCTCTTTATAGTAGGGGAAATGTAGATGCTTATGGTCAGTACAACTTTCAAACCATGTTAGTGGAGAGTAGAAACTAAGTCCTTCTAATAGGATTTTATAAGGGAGAAATGGTATAAATTATCTTTCTTTATGATAAATCTGAAAATGCTGGACAACTTATGATGCGAACTATGATAAAAAACAGATAAGGTTGATCGTTAGATGAGTCCAAGCTTATAGAAAGCTTGAAAGGGAGTGATGGGGAATGTACGAAAAGGATAGATGCAGGTAAAGGGTAAGCAAAAACCTACCAATAGCTCTAGAGAATATGACGTACCAATGAAACTTCTAAAGACTTACGGTACAATTCGATATGATGTAGAAATTGGTCTGGTGATATTACTCACCACCTTGCTTTACTCAAGGGTTAGGATAAGAGTGATGCCGAGAGTAAATAAGTAATGTTTACGTAAGGAAGGAAAATACTTAATTGTATTAATGGTAATTTGATCTAATTGTAGCTACCATTACAAGGGTATTATACTTAGGGCAACTTGCCCAAAAGGAAAAAGACAAAAATGACATTTCCTAAGAAAATAATATACAAGATACAAAATAGTAAAAGTGAATATTCAAGAAAAAAATAATCATTAGTGTAACAAATTCTACACATGATTCTGTACACGTGACGATGATGTATTGGTGAGGCCGTTAGAAGATGTGGACAAAAAGTACGGTCAGTTTACTTATTCGAGCAGAGGTGGCTTAGTTAATCCGAAGTCTTTCTCTCAGCATCTCAACAAGGGTGATGCCAAGTAAGTAATTGGCCAGGCTTAAGTGAGACTAAGGATTAATTATTCTCTCAGCCTTTTTCTTCTCGGTACACTATCTGCGAGAAATAAGCAACTATACGGCTCGATATGTGAAACGTGTTACCAAGGAAATACTTGGCCTATATAGGAGTTGGGTAGAACAGGAGAATCCACTATGCAAGGCCTTCCAGTCCTCGGGCTTAACTACAGGTCAAAGGTCCCGTAGCTTAATTGCCATAATTCCCTCCAGGTTAATTTAGATTTAGGATCAAATCCATACAATCTTCAATCAACTCTCCATAAGGGTGATAGGGATTGAGGTTAGCAATGTTGAAGGTATTAGATATCCTATAATCATCGGACAACTCTAACTTGTAAGCGTTATCATTGATTTCCTAGAGGATCTTAAAGGGTCCTTCAGCTCTTGTAGATAATTCATTCCTCATTTTACTTGGAAATTGTTCCTTGTTAAGGTGTAACCATACTAAGTCTTGTTGTTGGAATTGTTTAACTGTCTTACCTTTAGTCTTCTCTCACATTCTTTTAGCAACTTAGTCGATATGTCGAGTAACTTTGTCATAGATGTACTGAAGGGATTGTGCTCTAGCCCTCACATTAGGGTCTTCGTACACGGGTACAGGAATAAGGGTATGATTAAGGGGCTATTTGAGATTGAAACCATAGACCACTTTGAAGAGAGTGTACTTAGTGGTGTCACGCATTGTCCAGTTGTAAGCGAATTCGACCACTAGCAAGTAGACGTCCCAATCAGCTAAGTTCCTTCTTATTGCAGCTCGAAGCAGGGATCCTAGAACGCGATTAATCATCTTTATTTGGTTGTCAGTTTAGGGGTGACAGGAAGTACTAAATGGTAGTTTGGTACCCATCTGATGCTATAAGATCATCCAAAAATGGCTCAAAAACTTCAAGTCCTTATCAAAGACTATACTCCTTGGCATGTCATGTAATTGCATAATCTCTTGCAAGAAAAGAGTAGCAATAGCCAAAGCATCATTAGTTTTAGATTAAGGGACAAAGTGTGCCATCTTATTGAACTAATCCATGACAACCATTACAAAATCTTTGCCTTAGGTAGTTCGTAGTAATTTGAGAACAAAGTTCACGCTTAATTTGATCCATTATTTCATCAAAACAGGTAATGGCATTGCTTTCCCCTTTTCGGCTCAGCAAATTGCCCTTTTATAGACAGTACAGCTCTCAAAAACTAGGTGCACATCTCGCCTCATTCTTGGCCAAAAGAATCGGTTATTCAACAATTCATACATTCTTTTCTCTCCAAAATGTCTAGAGAGTCCTCTACTGTAAACTTCCCTGATCAGCAGCTCTCTTAGGGAACAAGTTAACACGCATAATTTTCCACCTCAGAACAAGTAGCCATCCTTTACACGATATTCGTCTACTATTCTTCCATCGATGCACCGTTTAATTATAGGTCCAAAGTATGGGTCCTCAAAATACTGTTCTTTGATACTCGCAAACCTAAATAGCTTAGTCTGTAGTTCATTCAAAAGTGCATGTCTTCTCGAAAAAGTATCTGTAACAACATTGCTTTTTCCTTGTTTATATTTTATTACAAAATTGAATCCCTCAAGGAATTTAACCTATCTCGCCTATCACTTCAATAACTTTGTCTGATTTCACAAGTACCTCAGCGACTCATGGTTAGTATATATGACAAATTCTCTTAACAGTAAGTAGTGCTACCAGACTTATAGTGCTCAGATCAACGCCAAGAGTTCTTTGTCAAATACAGAATAATTCAACTGCTGTCCTTTGAGCTTTTCACTGTGGAAGGCAATTGGTCGACCTTCCTACATTAGGACAACATCTATTCCAATGTCTGATGCATCGCATTCTAGCTCAAATATTTTCTTGAAGTCAGGTAGAACTTAATCTTTCTTTTATCTCGGCAAAGCTCTTCTCCTCCCTTTCTCACCATCAAAAGTTGGTATGTTTCTTCATTAGCTCAATAAATGGCACAGCGAGGGTCCTGAAACTTTTGATGAATTGTTTACAAAATGAAGCCAGTCTGTGTAAACTTCTTACATCGGCATAAGTAGTAGGAGTCGGCCACTCTATAATTGCTCGTATCTTCTCGTCATTCACTCATAAGCCTCCTCCACTAACTATATAGCCTAAGAAGACCACTTCTTCCTAGTAAAAGCAACACTTCTTCAAGTTGCTGAATAACCTCTCGATACAAAGAATATTCAATAAGGCTCAAAGATGCTCATAGTGACTCGGCATGTTGGCACTGTAAACCATTATGTCGTTAAAGTACACTATGATACACTTTCCAATCAGATGTCTTAACACATGGTTCATCAATTGCATGAAAGTGCTCAAGGCATTCGACAAGCCAAATGGTATGACTATCCACTCATAGAGTCCATGTCAAGTTTTAAATGAAATCTTCCATTCATCTCTCAACCTCATGTGAATTTTATGGTAGCTAGACTTCATGTCAATCTTATTCAAGACCTTGGATCCACTCAACTCATCCAAGATGTCTTCTAACCTTAGGATCAGATACCTACATTTGATTGCAATCTTATTCATAGCTCGGCTGTTAACATACATCTACCAGGTTCCATCCCTTCTTGACACTAGAAGTGCCGACACAGTGCAAGGGCTTAGACTTTCTCTAACATATCTTCTCTCCATCAACTCATTGACTTAATGTTGGAGCTCAAAAGTCTATTCGGGATTCATTTTATAGGCTGGCTTATTCAGCAGTACGGCGTCGGGTATTAAGTTAATGCAATACTTTATACCTCGAGTTGGGGACAACCCTTCAGGCAACTGTTCTGGGAACAAGTCAGTATACTCATCTAGCAACTCTTTGATTCCTTGGGATAGTTCACCCAGCTCCTTCATCTCTAATAGTCGTTTAACCAACATAAGGGTCAATCCATTAACATTGATGGCCTCTTAAAGCTCGGCTCTACTCATCACTAGAGCTTTCTTCGTTCCGCGAGCAAGTTTTATCTACAATTTATTAACTTCTCTTGGCAGTAGTAGGTTCAGCGTAATCTTCTAGTCTCCTTCTCGGACATGTACATATTATTGTAGTTGTCATGGATAACTCTCATATCAAATAATCATAGTTTACCTAGCAATACGTAGGAAGCACATATGGCTAATGCCCCTTTTTCATAGAGAATCTGGTTAGAGTAATTCTCTATAGTGATCAACAATAATAATCGCTGAGTGACACGTAGTGCTCCTTTTTCACTCAACTAGTGTAACTTATATGACTTTGGATGAACAACAGTCAGTAACTTCAATTTTGAAATAAGATCGGTCAATGTCATAATGTTGTAACTTCCACCATCCACAATGAGGATACACATCTGATTATTCACCTTATAGGTGGTATAAAACAAATTCTCTCTCTGCTCCTCCTCTCGTAAAGGTTTCATGTTCATTGTGCATCAGACAACCATGATCAACTTATCTAAGTCCTTAGTAAACACGTCCTCTTCAATTAGTTCATCTTAACTTTTTTTTCTCGATAGTGATCTCCTCCTCAGGTTCCTCATCTATACTGTCTACCTCTAGCTTCGGGATGTCTCCATTAATCACCATAGTTCTTCAGTTCAAATACTGAGCAATCATATGTCTAAACCCTTAGCATTTGAAGTAATTGATCTGGTTCATCTTCCAGTCTGATCCTTGCTCTTCTCATAAGTTTGGGTCGGTACTTCATTGTTAAGTCGACCTTTCTGATCGGCTTGTACATCTATCTTTCTACTTGACTCGGTACTCAACTAAGCTCGATGACCAACCTATCCAAGTTGAGTAGTCGACATCCTAACTAGTACTTGATTTCTTCTTTGCCTCACTACTCGCTGGGTTATTCTGATGGCCTCATCCATTATGGCAAATTGTTAGAGTTCCACAATGTCTCAAATGTTACCTCTCAACCCAGTAATGAATCTTAAGACTATTCGAGCCAGTGGTTCCTCCACTTTGCAATAGTTCCTCCACTTTGCAATAGTTCATAAGTGTTTGAAATTCCTGAACATACTCATTAATAGTCCAACCTCCTTGTCTTAGCTCCTGAAGCTAAGTGAAAGTATCTTGAAGATAAGTTTCCGACTCGAACCTATTTCTAAGTGTTCTCTTTATCTTGAGCTAGGTATTAATCTCTTGATAGCCCTCTTATCTCTTCATGGACTAAAAATTCTTCTACTACATAGTAGCATATTCGGAGAACTCAACAGTAGTGGTTCTCACTTTCTCGTAATCTTTGTATTGATAATAATAAAAAGCACACTCCACCTTCTCTTCCTACTCTAAATATTTATAAGCATTCCTAGATCCATTAAAGCCCAGAATCCGAAGCTTCACGTAGTCAAATGCTCTATGGACTCATACGTGCTCTTCTTCAAAATACTCTTCCTCGTCCTTTTCATCTAGTTTTCTCAAGCCTATCATTCATCTTATTCATCTACTTACTCCTCTACCTTAAACGGGTCAAGCTGGGTTCTAACCTTTAACAAGTTAAGTAGCTTGTAGGGCGTTTTATGTAGCCTTAGTTGGTTGGCAAGCCAATGCATGAATAGCTCGGGTTAGTTCTACTAAGAGATTGGTCACCTCATCTAATCTCTCACTAGTGCTTCTAAGAGTTCACTAAAATTGTCTACTACATTGGATAACTCTACTATTGTTATCTCCTATACCAATGTTCACACTTGGGTCAATCATTTTCTTCACAGATTCAAAACTCAATCAAACACTTTAAGAAAGTAACAATTAGTAAACACAATAGCTAAGATGACCACAATAACTTGCTTTGTTTTATACATGTAAAATAGAGTATAAATAGAACTTCAACAATAAACTCTAACTCAAACAAAACCTTTGCTCTGATGCCAAGATGATGTGAACAGTAACCTAGAACAAACAAGGTCGATCGTTAGATAGGTCCAAGCTTGTAGAAAGCTTGAAAGGGAGTGATGGGGAATGTGTGAAAAGGACAAATGCAAGTGAAGGGTAAGCAAAAACTCATAAACAGCTCTAGGGGATATGACACACCAATGGAACTTTCGAGGACTCACGGTACAATTCGATATGATGTACAAATTGGTCTGATGAGGTTACTTATCACCTACCCTTGCTCAAGGGTTAGGATAAGACTGATGCTAAGGGTAAACACGTAGTGTTTACACAAGAAAGGAAAATACTCAAGTGTATTAATGGTAATTTGATTTGATTGTAACTACAATTACAAAGATATTTATACTCATAAGTTAGGGCAACTTGCCCAAAAGAGAAAAGAAAAAAAGGGTATTTCCTAAGGAAATAATGCATAAGATGCATAAGGGTAAAAATGAATATTCAAGAAAAATAATCATTAGTGTAACGGATTCTACACATGATTCTATACACGTAGTGATGCCGTATTAGCGAAGCCATTGGAAGATGTAAACAAAAAGAACAATCAACTTACTTGTCTAAGTAGGGGTGTCTTAATCAATCTGGAGTCTCTCTCTTGGCATCTTGGCAAGGGTGATGCCAAGTAAGTAATTAGCCAAGTGTGAGTGAGAATGAAGATTAGTTGTTCTCTTGGTCTTTTGCTTCTCAGCACATTATCTACGACAAATAGGTAGTCATACGGCTCGACATGTAGAACACATCGGCAAGGAAATACTTGACTTGACAGGAGTCAAGGGGAACAAGAGAATCCAACTTGCTAGGCCTTCCAGTCCTAAGGTTCGGTCGTGAGTCAAAGGTCTCGCGGCTTGATTCTTGTTAGCTTATCTTAAAAAATGAAGCCAAAACCTTTGAAAGTCTTGGTATGGAATGTGAGGGGTGTAAACTTAAAGGGAAGGAGGAAAGCTATAGGGAACCTAGTATAGTAGTATGATCCTTAAATTGTAATTTTATAAAGACAAGAAAATTTTGCAAGGTTATCTTCATTTCAAGTGTATGCTCTACTCGAAAGTAGTTGGCCTTAGTAGAGGTATCATAATGATATGGATTGATGATGATGTTATGATCCAGGAACTGTTTACATCCCATCAACAAGTTTTAAGGGAAGTATAGGTATGCAATTCTAATTTATGTTAGCATTTGATGCGAATTGTAACCAATAATATACAAGACCGATTACTGGATGGGTCTAAGCTTATAGAAAGCTCGAAAGGGAATGATGGGGAATGTACAAAAAAAGATAAATGCGGGTGAAGGGTAAGCAAAAACCTACAAACAACTCTAGAAGATATGATACACCAATAGAACTTTTAAAGACTCATGACATAATTCGATATGACGTACGAATAAGTCTAGTGAGATTACTCGCTACCTAACCTTACTCAAGAGTTAGGATAAGAGTGATACTAAGAGTAAATAGGTAGTGTTTACACAAGGAAGGAAAATACTCAAGTATATTAATGATAATCTAATCTACAGCTACAATTACAAGGGTATTTATACTCATAAGTTAAGGCAACTTACCCAAAAGGGAAAAGACAAAAAAAGTATTTTCTAAGGAAATAATGTATAAAATACAAAAGGGTAAAAATGAATATTCAAGAAAAATAATCATTGGTGTAATGGATTCTATACATGATTCTGTACACATGGCAATATTGTATTAATGAGACCGTTGGAAGATGCGGACAAAAAGTACGGTCAACTTGCTTGTCTGAACGTCCAAACAGGGGTAGCTTAGTCGGTCCAAAGTCTCTCTCTCAGCACTTCAGTAAGGGTGATGCTGAGTAAGTATGTAAACCCTGTAAATTTAGCCATTCAAATTTAGCCATTTGAGTGTATGATTAAGCTCAAATACTATAAATAACTTTAGTAGTCAATAAAGCTAAGTAAGATAAAAATTTTGTTAAATTATAAATTTGAATATATTATAAGTAATAAAAACTTTAAAATTTTAATCAAAACCTAAATCATGTATGAAAACCCTAAACCCTATGTACATGTAAGTACCCAAGATTGAACTTGAACTTGACAAAAACCTTAAAACTATAATTCTAAGCTTATAAAATAGATAAATATAACTTAATAGTAATAAAACTTTAGTCAATTGTAATTATTAACTAATTCGTGTAATTACGTATAAATTTCAATGAACACGTTGAAATAACTTATAAATATTATAAATGTAACGGGTAACAATTAAATTAATAAATTTTTATAAAATCTCAAAATTATTTTATAAATACTAATTATATATAATTTTTGTATTTGGAAAAATTAAATATTTTATTTTTATTTTTCTTTTTCCTCCCTTTTCCTTTTTTTTTTCTTTTTCCTAATTCCCCTGCACTTCTATGTTGGCTCCAGAATTGTGCAATTGCCTAGGTGTTTTTTTTTCTTTTCACTTTAGGTATTTCATTATGAATAGAAAAACAAAGGAAATGATTACATTGTCCCATCACCATTAAACTACATCTTGCCTAAGATTTGCTTTTCATTTTGCTGTTTTATTTAGTCAATTGTTGAACCCCTTTAGTAGCTCTTCACATCTGGAAAGTGCATAAGAAAACACATAAAATCCTACCATTTGCTTTCTCTTTTAAACCATAAGCCTTCCTTCNCAAAGAAAAGTTTAAAATAATATTTTATAATTATTTAAGTCAAAATAACAAATTTCGTAATATTTTTATATCATAGTTGAAACTATGGGTCACAACATCCAAAACGAACCCCACTATGAGAAAGTATATCCAAAAATGATAAAGATGGACTATAAGTTCTTAAAAATCAGAGTTAAATTGAAAAAGTTATATACGATTAACGAAAGAACTTGAATTGAAAATTTTTACATTTAGGTAGTTGATTTAGGTAGTTATCACTAAATATATGAATAGCTTAGTTGTTTAACCCAAACACTTACTATTCCTTTCCTTCCTTAAATGTTAGGTGATTTTGAGATAGAGACCGACTTACCTTTAGACTGCTATGATCCCTGACATCTTTCATGGCCGAGTGAGTACTCTCAATGACTCTATACTTATTTTGTGCTTGTAGTTAGTGCATATAAATTAAATATTAATAACTTGATGCATGAGGGTTCAGGTTACGCATGTGTCTAATATTGATTGATTACTGTGCAAAATACTGTTAAATGTAAGAATTGAAGATTTGGTTATATGATTGATTGTTGCATAATTTGAATGATTTCTTGATAATGTTTGATTACTTCATAAATTGAATTAATCATATTCAACTCAACTAAAATTAAATGGATCATGCATAAGCACGAACATTGAATATAATGTTCCAACCATCACCTCACGCAATTGGTAATGAAAGGTCTTAGAGAGATGGATTCTTACATGATTTAATTAGTACAATACATGAGCATTTGTACAACAAGACCCTACCCTTGGTTCTTGGGTTTACTTGGCATCAGAGACGCTAACCGTAGGTAACTATGAGTCGTGTCTAAAGACCATCACTGTAAGGTATGAGCGTGGATTGCGAAAGCTACCTCACTGCTGACTTAGGAATTTGTATACTATTGACTGTTGGAAATAGAAACTTGTTTCGTGAAATAAGGAATTTCTATTTATATTTATATATGGTTAAAAATCAAGTGCTAAAGCCTAGTTGTTATTGGTGCCAAGGTATATCCAACCATTACTTTAGAAGGCGTTAAATTCGATGTTGTATGTAGCACCAGTCAACTACATATATATTGTTTGGTATATTGCTTATTCATCCATTCATATGTTTGTTAATGAATTGTTTGATAACCTGCTTGCTAATATAGTATGAGGGATAACTTACTAAGCTCTTGTAACTTACTCCTTAATAGTTTTTTTTTTTTTTTGCAGGTTAATAGATAATTGAGCACGGGTTAAGAGCTAAGTGTTAAGTACTAGCATCGAGATACATAGAAGTTAAAATCTAAGGACAGATTGTATATTTTGTTTGAATTATATGTTATAACTTGTGTAAGTTTAAGTTTTAAAACTTTACTAACTTATCTTATTGTTTGGTAGGGGATATCGATTCTCTACAATTCTGATGGACTGTAGCTTATTAGATATCTGTAGTTACTTATATGTTATAGTAAGTTAATTAAATTAAGAATCGAAAAATTTAGTGACTAATTGTTTAGAGTCTTACAATTTTTAGCTTGTAAGATGGTTTTTGTATTACGAGTATACACGTAATATAAAAATTTTAAGCAATCTTACTAAACCCCCCTTAGGGTCATGATAAAGTAATTGGCTAAGCATGAGTAAGAATGAGGATTGGCTATTCTCTTGACCTTTCGCTTCTTGACACACTACTTATAAGAAATAGGTAATCATCTGGCTTAGCATGCAAAATGTGTTGGCAAGGAGATACATGGCCTCGATAGGAGTTGGCTGGAATAGGAGAATCTACCTTGCTAGGCCTTCCAGTCCTCGAGCTCAACTATAAGTCAAAGGTCCCATGGGCTGATTCCCATCATTCCCTCCACGTTGATTTGGATTTGGGATCAAATTTGCACAATTTTCGATCACCTCTTCGTCAAGATAGTAAGGACTGAAGTTGGCAATATTAAAGGTGTCAAATACCCCATAATCATCGGGTAGCTCTAACCTGTAGGCACTATCATTGATTTTTTGGAGGATCTTAAAGGGTCCTTCAACTCTTGCAGATAATTTATTCCCCCTTTTGCTCGGAAACCATTCCTTGTTAAGGTATAGCCCTACCAAGTCTCCTTGTTAGAATTGTTTAGCCGTCCTACCCTTAATCTTTTCTCACATTCTTCTAATAGCTTGGTTGATGTGTCGAGTGACTTTGTCTTAGATGTACTAAAAGGATTGTGCTTTAGCCCTCGTGTTACGGTCCTCTTATGCAAGTATAGGTATATGGGCATGGTTAAGGGACAACTCAGGATTGAAACCATAGACCAATTTGAAGAGAGTCTGCTTAGTAGTATCATGTACTATCCGATCGTAAGCAAATTTGACCACTAGCAAGTAAATGTCCCAACCAGCCAAGTTCTTACCCATTACAACTCAAAGTAGTGATCCCAAAGTGCGATTAACCACCTCTATTTAGCCATTAGTTTAGGGGTGATAGGAAGTGCTGAATAGTAGTTTGGTCCCTATCCGATGCCATAAGGTCCTCCAAAAATGGCACAAAAACTTCGGGTCCCTATTAGAGACTACACTCCTTGACACATCATGTATCCACACAATCTCTTACAAGAAAAGAGCAACAATAGCCAAAGGATTGTTAATTTTAGAGCTAGGCACAAAGTGTACCATCTTACTGAACTGATCTACGATAACCATTACAGTATCTTTATCTTGAGCAATTTGTAGTAATCTGAGAACAAATTCAATGCTTAATTTGGTCCATGGTTTTGTTAAAACAGGCAATGGCATTGCTTTCCCCGTTTCAGCTCTATATTTTGCCCTTTCACATATGGCACAACTCTTAATGACTTGGTATACATCTCACATCATTCTCGACCAAAAGAATAAGCCATTTAACAATTTATACATTCCTTTCTTTCAAAATATCTAAATAGTCCTCCACTATAGGCTTCCCCGATTAGAAGCTCCCATATGGAACAAGTTGGCCCATATAATTTTCCACCTTGGAATAAGTAGCCATCCTCTACATAATGCTCATTCACTGTTCCTCGATCGATGCACTACGTAATTATGGGTCTAAAGTAGGGTCCTCAAAATACTGTTTTTTAATACTCGCAAACCTAAATAGTCTGGTCTATAGTTCATTTAGAAGTGCATGTCTTCTTGAAAGAGCATCTACCTCTTTCCTTGTTTACATTTTATTACAAAATTGAATCCCTCAAGGAATTTAACCCATCTCACCTGCTGCTTCGATAACTTAGTTTGACTTTGGAGGTACCTTAACAACTTACGGTTGGTATATATGACAAATTCTCTCAGTAATAAGTAGTGCTACCAGACTTACAATGCTCAAATCAACACCAAGAGTTCATTGTTGTACATGAAATAATTCAATTGTAGTCTTCTGAACGTTTCAATGTGAAAGGTAATTGGTTGACTTTCCTACATTAGGATAGTGCCTATTCCAATGCTTGATATGTCGCATTTCAGCTCAAATATTTTCTCGAAGTCAGGTAAAACTAATATTAACTTACAATCATCTATAGAATGAAGCCAGTTCATGGAAACTTCTCATATCGGCATAAGTAGTAAAAGTCGGCTACTCTATAATTGCTCAGATCTTCTCATCATCCACTCGTAAGCCTCCCTCATTGACTACATAGCTCAAGAAGACTACTTCCTCTTGGCAAAAGTAACACTTCTGCAAGTTGCCAAATGATCTCTTAGCACGAAGAATATTCAATACGGCTTAGAGATGCTTACAGTGACTCGGCATGTCGGCACTGTAAACCAGTATATCATCAAATTACACCATGACATACTTTCCAATCAGATGTCTTAACACGTGGTTTTATCAATTGTATGAAAGTGCTTAGGGCATTTGACAAGCTAAATTGCATAACCATCCACTCATAGAGTCTATGCTGAGTTTTAAACACAGTCTTCCATTCATATCTCGGCCTCATGCGAATTTGATGGTAGCTAGACTTCAAGTTAATCTAACTGAAGACCTTAGCTCTACTTAACTCATCCATCATGTCTTCTAACCTCGAGATTAGATACCTGTATTTGATCATGATCTTATTCATAGCTTAGCTATCGACCCACATCTGCCAGGTTCCATCCCTTCTTAGCAATAGAAGCGCCTATAAAGGCTAAGACTTTCTCTAACATATCCTCTCTCCACCAACTCATTGACTTAACATTGGAGCTTAGAAGCCTGTTCGGGATTAATCCGATAGGCTAGCTTATTCGACAATGTAGCTTTAGGTACTAAGTCAATGCAATGCTCTATGCCTTAAGTTAGGGGCAATCTTTTAGGTAACTATTCTAGGAATAGGTCGGTATACTCATCTAACAATTCTTTGATTTCTTAGGGTAGTTCACCTCGCTCCTTCATCTCAAATAGACGCTTGACCAACATAAGGGTAAGCTCGTCGGCATTAATGGCCTCTTGGAGTTCAGCTCTACTCATTACTAGAGCCTTCTTCAATCTACACGCAAGTTTTTTTTGTTTTTTGCAATTTATTAACTTCTCTCAGTAGCATCAGGTTCAGTGTAATCTTCTAGTCATCCTTCTTGAACATATACGTGTTCTTGTAACCATCATGGATAACTCTTCTATCAAACAACCACGGTCTACCTAATAATACGTGAGAAGCACACATGAGTAGTATGTCGTAGAAAATTTGGTTAGAGTAATTCTCTATTGTGGTCAATAGCAATATTTGTCGAGTGACATGTAGTGCCCCTTTTTCACTCAACCAGTGCAACTTGGATGGCTTTGGATGTGCAATAGTCGGCAACTTCAATTTTGAAATAAGATTTGCTAATGCCACATTAGTGTAACTTCCACTATCCATAATGAGGGCATAAACTTGATTATTCACCTTATAAGTGGTATGAAACAAATTTTCTCTTATGAGGGTTCCATGTTTATTGTGTGTTAAATAACCATGATCAACTGATCCAAGTCCTCAGCAAACACATCCTCCTCAATTAGTTCTTCCTCAGTATTTTCTTTCTCAACAGTGATCTCCTCCTTAGGTTCCTCATCTATACTGTCTACCTCTAGCTTCAGGAATTCTCCTTTAATCACTATAGTTCTTTGGTTCAGACACTAAGCAGCCATATGTTTAAACCCTTGGCATTTGAAGCACTTGATCTAACTTATCTTCCTAGCTAATCCTTGCCACTTCTCATAAGTTTGGGTTAGCACTTCACTGTTAGGTCGACCTTTCTAATTAGCTTAAACATCCATCTTTTAGCTTGACTTAGTACTCAACTAAGCTTAGTGATTCACCTATCCAGGTTGACTAGTCGGCATCCTGGCCAGTACTTGGCTTCTTCTTTGCCTCTATACTCATTAGGTTATTCTAATGGCCTCATCTATTATGGTAAATCTTTGGAGTTCCATAATGTCTCGAATGTCACCTCTTAACCCAGTAATGAATCTTAAAACTGTTTGAGCTGGTGTTTCTTTTATTTCACATTGGACCACAAGTATTTGAAATTCTTGAACATACTCGTCAACAATTCCTCCTCCTTATCTCAACTCCTAAAACCGAGTAAAAGTATCTTGAAGATAAGTTTTCGGCATGAACTTGTTTCTGAGTATTCTCTTCATCTCAGGCTAAATATTAATTTGTCGATAGCCCTCTCATCTCCTCATGGTCTGGAAATTCTTCCACCACATGGCGGCATCTCTAGAGAACTTAACAGTAGTGGTTCTCACTTTCTCATAATCCTTGTATTGATGATAATCAAAAACATGCTCCACACCTCTTCCCACTCTAAATATTCATCAGCATTTCCAAATTTATTAAAGCTTGGAATCCAAAGCTTCACATGATTAGATGTTCGAGGGACTTGTACGCACTCTTCTTCAAAATACTCTTCCTCATCCTCTTCATTTAGTTCTCTCAAGTCTATCTTTCGTCTTATTCATCCACTTACTCCTCCACCTCAAACAGGTTGAGTTGGGTTCTGACTTTTAACTAGTTGAATAGCTGTAGGGTGTTTTGCGTAGCCTTAATTAGATAGCAAGCCATCACATGAATAACTCGGGTCAGATCTACAAAGAGATTAGCCACCTCATCTAGTGACTCGTCAGTGCTTCTAGGAGTTCCCTGAAACTATCAACCATGGTCAATAACTCCATCATTGTCATCTTCCATACCGTCATTCACACTTAGGTTAGTCATTTTCTTTACAAATTCAAAGCTCAATCAAACACTTCAGGAAAGTAACAATTAGCAAACATAGTAGCTAAGATGAATACAGTAACTTGTTCTGTTTCACACACATAAAATAGAGTATAAACAGAACTTTGATAACAAACTCTAACTTAAACAAAACCTTTGCTTTGATACCAAGATAATGCGAATCATAACTCAAAACAAACAAAGCTGGTCTTTGGATGAGTTCAAGCTTGTAGCAAGCTCGAAAGGGAGTGATGGGGAATCTATGAAAAGGATAAATGCGGGTGAAGGGTAAGAAAAAACCTACAAATAGCTCTAAGGGATATATCACACTAATGGAACTTCTAAAGACTCATGACACAATTTGATATGACATACAAATCGGTCCAGTAAGATTACTCACTACCTAGCCTTACTCAAGGGTTAGGATAAGAGTGATGCTGAAGGTAAACAAGTAGTGTTTATGTAAAGAAGGAAAATACTCAAGTTTATTAATGGTAATTTGGTCTAATTTGCAGCTACAATTACAAGGGTATTTATACCTATAGGTTAGGGTAACTTACCCAAAAGGGAAAAGATAAAAAAGGTATTTCCTAAGGAAATAATGTACAAGATACAAAAGGGTAAAAATGAATATTCAAGAAAAAGAATTATTGGTGTAATGGATTCTACACATGATTCTATATAAGTGGTAATGCTGTATTAGCGAGGCCATTGGATTATGCAAACAAAAAGTACAGTTAGCTTACTTGTCCGAGCAAGGGTAGCATCATCAGTTCGGAGTCTTTCTCTCAGCATCTCGGTAAGGGTAATGCTAAGTAAGTAATTGGCCGGGTGTGAGTGAGAATGAGGATTGGTTATTCTCTTGAGCTTTCGCTTCTCGACACACTACCTATAAGAAATAGGTAGTGATCTAGCTCAACCTGCAAAACATGTCTACAAAGAGATACACGGCCTTGGTAAAAATTGCTTGGAACAGAAGAATCTGCCTTGCTAGGCCCTCTAGTGCTCGGGTTTAGCTATAGGTCAAAAGTCCAGTAGCTTGATTCCTATTAGCATTTATCCAGAATATGTGCTAATCTTATATTAGATGAGCCGATGTCACTTTCAAGTGAATTGATAGAGTAATAAGATAGGATTAAGAGACTTCGAGCTATGATGGGGGACTTTAATGAGATCTTATCTAGTAATGAGAAGTGGCGAGATACAAATATTTGTCAAGCTAGGGCCGATAAGTATCTGAATTGTATGAATGAATGCAATATGATTGATTTAGGCTTTGTTAGGCCAAACTTTACCTAATCCAAGACATTAAAATTTTATGTGATTTCATATAGAGACTAGATAAAGCTTGGTGGAATTACGAGTGGAGGAGAATGTTCCCGAAAGCAAAGCTTTCTCATACGTCTTTATCCTACTCTAATTATGTTCAAATTCTGCTAATTAATCTTCCTTTGGTGAAAAGTAGTCCAAAGGACATGAGGCCTTTTCATTTTCAACCTATGTGGCTAGACTACTTAGATTTTATGACTTCTGTTAAGAGAAATTGGTGCTAGCCTTCCTTTAGAATCCCAAATGACCTTGAAAACTTTACCAAGTCTTTAAATGAAAAAAAAAAGATGTATTTAGTAGTACACCCCACAAAAAAAGAAGTATTATGGCTAGCATTAAAAAAAGTAAGATATAAGCTATTTTAAAACCCTTTACAAGAGCTCCTAAATAGAAAGCACTCTTTGCAACAAGAACTTCAATGGGTCTTTACACAAGAGGAGAAGCTCTAGGTTGCAAAGGTAAGATCTAGATGGATAGTAAATGGAGAGAAAACTACATAGTTCTTCTATGACAATGTTATGGCAAGAAGATCTAAGTCAAGAGTCCTCAAATTGTTTGATTTAATGGGGAATTGGACTATTGGTAAGGAGAAACAAAGAATCTTTTCTAGAGTTTCTTTAAGAGCTTGTTTGCAATAGAAAGATCCTTTATAAATCGACACTTGCTTATATAGGCAGGAAGATAACGAAACCTAACTAAGAAAGAAAATGGAGATCTACAAAATCCATGGATAGATGAAGAGATAAAGTAGGCTCTATGGAGTATAAGAAGCAACAACTCACTAGGAATTAATGGTTACCATGCTAAGTTTTTAAAAAAAAAATGTCAAGGCCTTGTATGGAAGACTGTGTGTCAAACTATTAAGGACATCTTAACTGCAGGCACTATGCTTGAGGACATCAACAAGACATTAATTGTTCTCACTTGAAAAATGACTAGAGCCAACAAAGTGAAAAACTTTAGGCTAATAAGATCGCTAGTACTATGCTCTCTATGTAGGAGCTCTTGAGAAGGGTTTGAAAATAGCTCATACCTTACTTTTTCAATGCTAGCCATAATACTTCTTTTTTTATAGAGTATAATACCAAACACTTATTTGTTCCAAGTCTTTAAAGACTTGATAAAGTTTTTGAGGTCATTTAAGATTCTAAAGGAGAGCCAGCATTGTTTTCTCTCAACAAAAATCATAAAATCTTAGTGGTTTAGCTATATAGGTTGAAAACAAAAAGACCTCGTGTCCTTTGGATCACTACTTACCAAAGGAAGCGTATTAAGCAAGATTTGCATGTGGTTAAAGTAGGATGAAAAGATATGAAAAAGCTTTTCTTTTAGGAACATTCTCCTCCACTCATAATTCCATTGAGCTCTATTTAGTCTCTATATGAGATCACATAAGTGTTTTGATCTCTTGGATTAGGTAAGTTTCAACCCAATAAAGCCTAAATCAATCATATTGCACTCTTTCATAAAATTCTGATACTTATCGACCTTAGCTTGAAAAATATCCACATCTCCCTACTTCTCATTATTAGATAAGATCTCATTAAAGTCCCCAATCATAAGCTAGGGTCCCCTAATCTTATCTAACCACTCTATCGATTCATTCCAAAGTGACATGCACTCATCTAGTCTAAGACTAGCATATATTGCAAATAAATGCCAATGTAAATTAGAATTGCATACCTATACTTCCATCAAAACTTATTGATAAGACATAAATTGTTCCCAAATTACAACATCATCATCCCTCCATAGCAATATGATACATCCATTAAGGCCAACTACTTTTGAGTAGAGCATATGGTTGAAACGTAGACAACCTTGCAAAAATTCCACTATAGCCTCCCCATCTTTTTCTTAGTTAAAATTTTGATTTGAAGACCATATTGCCAAATTAGGTTCCTCATAGCTTTCCTCCTTCCCTTAAGTTTACAACCTTCGTATTTCATACCAAAACTTTGAAAGGTTTTGGTCTCATTTATGAAGATAAGGTGTTAATCATTTTTGGATTTATCATAAAGAAAGATAATATGTACCATTTCTCCCTAATAAAATCCTATTAAAGGGACTAAATTTCTACCCTCCATTAATATGTTATGAAGGTTATGTAGACTATAAGTATCTATAGTTTCCTCATTGTAAAGAGGATGTGTTTTCTCTAATCTTTGGTCATGAATAGTATGAAAGGCACCTTCTACACCTCTATTAGGAACATTATGCTCACCATGACACTCTTTAATATCGTCTTGCATGTCCACTCTAAAAACTCCAAAATCTTCTCTCTTGTCATGTATAGGCTAATTAAATCATTTATTCCATAGAGAACCACTAGAGATATTGACATCATATTTCAAGAAACCCTCCACATCTTGGAGAGTGGGAAGCAAAGGAAAAATTGGATGATAGTAAAGCTTGATTTAGAGAAGACTTATGACCATATAGAATAGGATTTTTATGAAAGTTAAACTCCATAGCCTCAACTTCTTAAGCTCATAGAGAAAAATCATTAGGTCATGCTTATCCACTATAAAGTACTAGATTGTGTTGAATGGTGCAACAATAGAAGAATTTTCATCTAATAGAGGTCTTAGGTAAAGAGACCCCTTGTCCCCATACCTCTTTATTATAGTTATGGAATTCCTGAGTAGATTGATTCATTTTACTATTGAAGAAGGTTCATGGAAGCTAATAAAAATTTAAGGCATGCAACTACAGATCTCCCACCTTCTTTTGGTTAATGACCTACTGTTGATGGGTGAGGCAATGGAAGAAAATGCTCAAAAAATAATGAAAGTAATATCTAACTTCTAAAAATTATCATGACAAAAGGTAAATTACAAGAAATCATGCATCTTATTTTCAAGAAATACATATCAAGACATAAAGAATAAATTATATGACCTCTTTGGAATAAGACAGAATGTAGACATAGGAGAGTATCTAGGGATCTCGGTTAAAGTTGGTCGCCCTATAAATGGCAACGACTTGTATTTTATCTTAGAGAAAACAAGGAACAAACTTGTGGGATGGAAATCAAAGTTACTGATCATGACTGGCAAGAAATTACTTATCTTGTCGATGCTAAAGAGTATAACAAACTACTACTCTCAAGAGATTTTGATTCTAAAAGCTTTAATTAATAAACTAGAAAAGATTCATAGAGACTTCTTGTGAGGAACATCAAATTATGAAAGAAGGACTCATTAGGTTGGCTACGCAAAGGTGAAAGCTCAAAAAAATGAAGTTCGACTCGGAATGCTAGATGTAAAGTTGAAGAAAAGAGTGAATTTTGCTAAATTAGGTTAGCTTGTGCACAAGAAAAACTTGTTATGGACCAATATGATCAGACAACAATATAAACATAGACAAACAAATCATAGGCAAAATAAAGAAATTGTATTTCATAGAGAACTAAGTAAGGCCTGAAATGGGTAGATGAGAAATGTACTGTGAAAATAAAAAATAAGATGGACATAAAGTTTTGACAAGATCGATGGACAAAGGAAGGAAAGGTCTTAGACTGGTTATGTAGTCCTCTCGATAAACATGACAAGATGGTTATGGTGCAACAAGCTTGGAATGGTCCATATGATTGGAATGAAATCGTGATCCTATTAACAATAATATTTGAGAGAAGCTATGTTTAATTAATCTAATAGATAGTGAAGATGTAAGAAGCTGGCCTTTAGAAGTCTTAGGGGAGATATTAATTAAAACTACATATGAACAATTGTGCAAGGAGGAACTAAAGAACTAATTAAAGGAGAAGTAGGAGTGGATTTAGCAAACACCAACTAAACCATGCATTCAAATGTTCATTTGGAAGATGTAGCACAATGCTTTAGTAAGTAACAATAATCTAAGCAAGAGGGGTATGAACTTTGGGAATATATGCTCACTATGCAATGAGAAGGATGAATCTATCCGACATATCTTCCTCAATTATAGGTAGAGTAAGAATTATGGAATAACTAGCAAATCCATATGGAAAATTTGGATTACAATTTTGAAAATCTAAAGAGATGGGTTTAACAGAATACCCAATGGAAGAACAAATAATGGAACTTCACTAAAGCACATCAAATGTTCTTATCATTTTTGGTTTAAGAGGAATATTGTGTAGACGAAATAGACAAATCTTTTAACTAAGAGAGGCAGGTGATTGTATAGGTATTATTTAGTTTGAAGCTAAATGGTGGGCTAATCATAGAGCATAAAGGCTAAATACAAATGAGAAGAAGTTTGAAGGCCCTTGGGAGAAGCTAGAGGATAGGTAGATGAAAGTGAATTGTGATGGAGCATGTAATAGGAAGGGTACGAAAGCGTGTATTAGTGTAATTTATAGGGGTAAGAATATATCAATGTTATGGGAACTATACAAATATATAAAACAAGCTTTACCATTGGAAGCAAAGATTTGGGCGGTGAAAGAGGGGCTTTCTTTTGCTATGACATTGGGCTTAGAGAGAGTTATCATAGAAGTTGATTCATAGCAAGTTGTTGATTGGCTTAATCAACAAAATGTTGACATTAACATTGCACCAAGCTTTAGGAGCAAGTTTATTTTTCCTCTCACTTTTTGATGCTATACTTCTTTGTAGGGTTGATAAGGAGAAGAATGGAGCTACAGGTAAGCTGGCAAAACATGGACCCACATCAAAATCAAACGTTACTTTCAATAGGGTGCCACCTAGCTTTTTGCTTGATTTTATTTTAAGGAACTTGGGAAAGTAACCACAGTAGTTTAGATGGTTTACATTTGCAGTTGTCTAGTTCTTCTAGTTTGTATTGAGCACTTTAGTTCTTTGTCTGGACTTTGTCATGGTTTGTGTTTTTGTTGTTGATGAATCAAATGTCTTTTCTACCAAGAAAAAAATAAAAAGCCGTCTATTGGCAATTGATTGAAGACAAAACTGGGAGTTGTGTCTTTCGGCTAAATTAATTAATTGGGGATGCTCAGATTTATCTTATATTTTAGTATTAAAATTTACATACAATCTGAGTCCCTACACTTTCCATCACATTTAGAAGTACCCTAAATTTGAAAAAATGCCTCGAACCACAAAACTTTCAATAATGTGCAATAGTCAAAATTTTGGGGTTCCTAATTAGTGGTGAGTGTAAGTTGGCCATGACGTTGCTATTTTTTTCTATATATATGTTTATTTATTTACTAAGATGCTATAGTACTATATCATAATTCTTACACACACATACACATATATATTTATAATTCCTTTCAATAAATATATAAACGACACACTTATTTTAGTATGTTATAAATAATCTGTAACAAGTCTTATTGATGCAATTGCAATTTTTGGATTAAATAGGTAGGATGGTTTGAATATTAAAAATAACATATATTCCATTTGATTGCTCCCATTTTCTACTCTCGGACATCATATTTTATATATATATATATATTCCCAAATATTGACAATGCGTCCTCACCTGGTCAAATAGACCGCAAAATGACATTTTTACTTGCTCTTAAAATTTCATTTATGCAAAAACGAAAAACATTCTTTCTATCACTTAGTTTTCTAGTACTAAACTGTGATGGTTTGACCATTTGAGTATATAAAAGGGTAAGCCAATACAAAATGAATAATCTTTACCTTATTTGCAAGACAGGTTTTGAAATTTTAGAGCAGAAATCTATCATGTAATACTCTAAAACCATTTTAAAACCTATATCCTATAAAATTTATAAGGTACAAAATACTTGCTAATCCTTATAAATTTTGCCTCTTTCCTACTAAGTTCACATTTTGTGTGATATTTATATATGACAGTGTTAAGTTCTTCGTATATAAAACGAACCAAACTTGAAACAAAATCTATAAAATTATGAAAGTAGTTTTCCTATTTTCATTTTGTTAAGTTTACTTGATCTTACTACTTAACAAATAAAAAAAAATTAGAAAATAATGAAAAATATAAGTTAGAAAAGAAAATGAGGAAGCACAAGAGAAAGGAGAGGTACCTGTTTATAAGTTGATCAACTTATAGGATTTTAATCTAGTTAGTTGAAAAACATAATATTATCATTCATTGTTTTAATATAATTTAATATTTTTTTAAAAAGAAGATACCAAGTATCTTTACAAGTTCCAGAACGAATAGAAAGTAACCGTAACCTAACCGGTAACAGTAGCTTCCAAAAAATATATAACTGATCAAGTATAGCATGATATAGACAATTTGTACGGTAGGATTACTCGCAAATATCTTCTAGAGGTAACGAGGAAAATTGAAAGACAGAAAACCAGTTTTGTATCCGGAAGCGAGCATAACACGATAACTAAGCCCTTCTACATAATTAGTTGGCAAAGAAAGATAATAATAATTTTATCGAAGGCAAACTAGATAAATGCATTTGGATTTCGCGGTTTTCTACTGGTGATTGATTTGCAATATAAAGTTCTCATTATAAATAAACAAATACGGTCATATAAATAGGGGGAAAAGTTGATACATCTATAATTGCATGTAAAAATAAGTACTTGTATCAATTTTTTCAACACAGAGAAAAAATCCATGCACCTTAAATATCCAATGTGTTGAATAATTAATGCAAGTTATACATGGAAACAGATGCGACTAGATGTCTGCGTACTTTGATGACGGAACTGTAAGCAAAAACTAAAACGGAATTCATCCATGGAAATCTGAAGCATGGAGAATAAAAAGCACAAATTTGATCTCAGGAGAAGATGAATGTGTACTATTCTATGCTCCGAACAAGATTAAAAGTAGGGTCAAAACATTTCACCATCTTAGCTCTCTTAATTAGGCACTCATAAACCCTAGCAGGTTTCACCCACTGGAACCTTCAAGTTTTTTCCAACGAAAGAATTAGAGGAGGCGTCCAGCTAATCTATATTTATAGCAATATTATTGACAGATCAATGCATACCAAAATGTGAACTATAAGCTTTGCTTTTTACTGCTTAAAACAGTATGTTGAGGTAGAGAGTGATCCATACAGCCATGGAAATAATCGCAAAGATATGAACCCAGAACAGGACAGCAGCTGCTTCCTTACCACACCCACGTAAACTAGCTACAGCACCTGCAGAAATGGGAATGGAAAAGAAATTTCAGCATGACAAATAAAATACTTGCAAGTAAGATACTAAGCCTAAAGCAAAATCTCCAGTTTTGGCAAAACAGTTGCTGAAATACAAAAGGTGCCTAAGTTACCCATATCACCAAAGATGAAAGGTAGTCTCACCGGAAAGGATAGATGTGGGCATTGTATGCTGCAATAATAACACAAAGCGGAACATCTTGTCATTTGGTGGGAGAAAGCCGAGCTTATCAGCCAGCATGACAATACCAAGACCTGTTGGAGGCACCAGCACTAATCGCGCAAAAATAATGGCAGTGGTTGTCCGGAACCCAAGTCTTGAACTTCCTGGACCTGATACATTTATGACAAACTCAGTCCAGCGTCAAACATCTCCATCAATGTACATATGGCAGGCCAATGGGTGGCTGACCATTTTGAAACATTTCAAGTTCAAGAATGTGATCATCAAGTCAAGATGCTGAACTTACCATCCACAAGGTTGCCTCCTAATGCCAACAATATGCAAGGAATCATGGCCTCCCTGGAAGATGTTACAAATGCCTTGTCAGAGTACATGTAAAATCATTCTTCATTTAGCACAATCTACTCTAATGCAATTTTGTTGTGAGAAGGAAAATGTTAGAGAAAATAAATTAGAACACTAGTTCTACCATCTTTTAATGGGAAAATCTCTTTCTCCTCTCCTTTTTAAATTAGATCCATGACATCATTATTACACACTCATTTCCTTTGTATGGTCTTTAAACCTTTAATCTGTAAATACATCTTCAGATACATTATATGCTATAGAGATTCACTTCATCATCATGTAGGCTGTGAGTTTGCCTAACTCAGCTTCTACTTAATATGCACTATTAGACACACCAATCCCTAAAAGCCATATTATAATCATATGAGAAGAAGTCTTCGGATGTAGAATCATTTATTCTTACAAATTGTCAATAGGGATTAGGATTACATCCTAGACCTATGAGAGCCACCCTACTACTATACTACATGGTCTAGTGGCTTAGGATAAAGAAATATAGGTTGGAAGGGTGGACAAGTGCCCAAACGTCCTTTCAAGAAATATTCTAATTTAGGTAGAAAAGGATTAGGCTGCACTGATTAAGGAATTAATCTGACCTATAATTCAGAAAAAAACTAAATCGTTACATGTTTGCAAATCATATATCTGACAATTGCCCCACCATCAAAGCCATCAAGCTACAGTATTATTCAAATCGACACTAATAATAGATGCTACTCAACAATAAACATAAAAAGGAATCTCAGTACATACCCAAGAATAATGCAGCTGTCAGTGAAGAAGAAGAGTGGGGCATCAGATGTGAATATCAATTGCTTAAAAAATGGTATTGCCCCAAGAAACATAGCCAATATCTGCAGAGACACATAGAAACCAAGAAAGGTGTCAATTAGATGCAAGAATTTATAAAATGGCAGCAGAAAACTCAAATATCAAAGAAAACAGTAAAATTACAAGTATGAGTAGGCCATTCTAATGTCTATATCAATTGCCTTTAGAGTGCAATGTTTGGTGATCTAAAAAGAAAAAAAGGGGTTCCCATAGTTTTGTATTTCTTTAATTGCAGGGAATCCAAATGAAAAAGATATGGCCTGCTGGAAAAAGAAAGATAAATCGGACTATGGAAAGCACAAAATGTCAACCAAATAAGTGAAGTGAATCTTACAGAGGCAACAATTGGAGGCTGAAGAATTTGCTTGAGCTTCAATTTATCGTACAGAAAAACAAGGATTTCCTTGATCTGCAAAAACAATTAAAGACCAACCAAATTTCAGATGATTTGAATACAGTTTTTCACGATATAAGGCAATGAAGGAACTTTTGCACTTAGCAGGATAATAAAGAAGTCCACTAGACATAACATTACACAGAGACACCAAATTCATAAGAATTAATATCACAGAATTCTAAAGAAGAATTTTAGGTGAAAGCTTTATCAGCATCATGATTAAATCATATGCAACATTACAAGCATTACTCATATGTTTCAGGTCAGCTAGATCATTGAACAGAAATTTTGGCTGTTCCTTCATAAAAGTGGAAAGACATAGGGTATTCATAATATATATATTAACAAAGGTCGGTGTCAGAACAATCTAGTTAGCCATATGCAGAGTACTTGCTGCTCTGAAATGATCCAGCCACTAGACTGTTGCAGTTTGACAAATAGAGGCAAGGGCATCGACACATATTACTCGAATAGTGGAGACATTTCATTAGTCTTCTACAAAAGGATAACGATGAATAAGCTGCTATTTGCAGCAGAAAAAACAATTTTTAGCAAAAGGCAAAAGAATAGTTTGCTCAGTCCCATCACAGCCTCATGTAAGAGGATCATGATAACCTTCCATTTAAAAGGAACTAAGCTATGATATCTTATCCATACAGAAATATTTGCCTGCTTTTCACTGTCATTTTTCTGTTGGTTGACTATGTATGTATTTTCCATCTCGGTTTCTCATTTCAAAATTTTGGGTGTAAAACTAATTTGAAGACTTGATGTGCAGGCAGAAAAATATTATTATATACTTATTTAACACTCTACTGAAGTCATGTGAAAATGAAAACTCTTAAGGAAGTTGTACCCACCTTTCCTTGTCTAGTTGCATCTGTCTGAGCAGAATCTTGTGTAAGCAGAGGAGCCTGCTCAGGTGCAAGCTCCTTTGTAGGTACTGCAGGCTCTTTTCTAGGTTGTGCCACATCTTTCGAAGGACTTCTGACAGGAAGATCTGCGTCCTCAATGTAAAAGGTACCTTCTGGAGGGGGTGCCAGCATATTGAAAACATATGTGTATAGGATTATCGCACCAACCTGAGCAGGCAAAATCAGAATTAAACTTATCTTAATGCCACAGTCAACGATGAATAATTCCATTAATGTTGACTATACAATCAGCTTCTAGACAAGAAATTGCTACACCTATTTTCTCAATGAGGCGGTCAATATTTCAAGCCTTGGATTTTGCCAACCTCCATCTCATCTAGATTAGGCACAGTCCAATCCAAGAAACTCATAAGGTTAGGTCAAACATTAACCACTTGTCCAGTTTTTTGAAAGAAACCAGAAAAGCCAATTGAGTATCAAGCCAATTGCAGTTTTTTGAGCACATGGGTTTTTAATCCTTAGCCATGGCTGTGTGATGGACCAATGTAAGTCTATCGGTGCCTAACAGGTAATAAAACATTGCTATTAGGTGACTTTTTTGTCAGAATGATATATGATATGACAGTATAAGAATTGACTCAGAAATAGGTGAGAGAAACTTAAAAGAATAACTTTAAAGTACATGTATAGCTTTGCAGCACTATCAATTATTGGAAAATGCCAGCGCTGCCACTGGAAAACTTGCTAAGATGCCCAATAAGAAAACTTTTCATCTTTTTATGCAATTACTTTTCCATAAAGTGTGTAATCAAAGGAGAAAAGCAGAAAAAATTTCTTCTTGAAGCCCTTAACATGTGCCTCAATAATACTTATTAAGCAGACGCTTAATGATTTTGTGTAAAAGTAAAAAGATGCTTAGAAAAATATATTAAAAAGATACCCACGTTTGTCAAAACAAGCGGATGCTTGCACTTATCATGATAACCTTATTTCAAACTTCACCGCCATCTAGAGCCATATTTATATGTTTTTTTGCCTTAATGATGAACACAAATTTTCACAGGAAAGCTAATCTTCAACTTGTAGGAAGTTGTAACCAAGGATGTTAACTTACCCACTGCCCAAATGAGATATAAGCAGTCCCATCAGTACTACATGTATCTGAATCGCCAAAAGGGTTGTTTTTATCCCTACATAATGCTGCGATCAGGACAAGCGGCACATTTCCAATGTTCCCTGCACATGATAGGCAAACCTCAGACTCAGCAACTAGATTTGGCCCAGTTATATGTGGACCTTATACATAAAGAGAGAATGCAAAAGAAGCCAATTCCCATCTTCAGTAAGTCTAATGGAATAAATTCTGCTATTACAATCCTATTTCATGTGGAATTGCAAGTCACTTATTAGTCCATGCCGTGCTTTGGACAAGTGATATGTTCATACTATGCAAAAACAACTACAACATCATTGTTCTATGTGTGGAATATTCAAGAAATGATCAACAAATATCTCTTGCTAATGATCGGAGATTCTGCATTATCCTAACCTTGCAAAATTTAAGATAAAGAAAAGGCCATAAACTATTAACTGGAAAATAACAGATATAATTTTGAACATCAGCTTCAGATGCATAGCTTACCAATCCCAATATGTATGATCGTAAACTTGAAAAAAGGGTAAGGTGGACGGACAACAAATGCTGTTACTAAACCAATAATTGAACCTGATATGGTTGTTAGAACAACATTCATGGGGATAAACCACCTGCATCCAGATAAAATAGCAATTAAAACTAAACCAATTATCAGCTCTCAGTCTAAAAAGGCAAACAAATTTAACCTGGATTTCTACTCACCACTCCAACATTTTCTCCAAAGTAATTGCTTGGCCAAGTTGTGAAAATATTAAGCATGGTAGCAACAGTGAAAAGACTAACTGCAAGACATGATGAGAAAATTATCAGAATTAGAGCAATCAAACTCTTTTGCTATTATTGAATCACGATAAATTCGAAGTGCTCATCATTGATCCATTCAATCACATATAGTCTCTTATTATTGTATGCAACGATTAAGCCTAATTCCACAAATTAAATTACATACAAAAAAGAAAAAAGAAAAAATTAGCAGCAATAAGTGGAACTAAAATTCAGGTAAAAACTATATACTTAAAAATAATATTAAAAGAGAAAGAGAAGCAGAAATATGAAATAATAGAGAAGAGTAAGAGAGTGACCCCATTGAGCAACTTTCTTCCACTGGCAGGCAATATGTTAACATACTTGGAGGCCATCAAAAACCCCAAGAAGCACATTGTGAATACTTTTGCAATCGGAAGTACTGCAATTTTGATTGTTCCAAGAAGCGACTCTCCTCCTACTCCTGCCTCCATCCCCATTCGCAACAATGTCTTTACACTTTCCATCTCCTTTGCAAATCCAATGTTCAGCACCACCCTTTCTAAACAAACCACTTTTTTTTGTTTATTTTTCCTTTACCGCTGCAATCAAGTCAAACCGAACCGAACTGAACCAAAGTTCAAAAAAACAGAAATTCTGCCGTCAATTCAATTCAATTCAGATTGACTCTTAAGAGCAGGTCGTTTTGAGTCAATGATTTAATCGAATCGCCTGTGAATCTTGTTTCCCTTTCTCTATCTCAACAAGAATCACAAATCTGCCAAAACACAAACACGGACGATGAATAAGAGACGAAGTCGATGCATGGACGAATATGATCTCACTGTATGTTTAAAATTACACGAATCTGAATGGTGTGATCAAACGTAAAAACAATGGCAATATAAATTTATAATTCCAGGGAGGAAGAACTTTTCATCAGTCTTTAAAGAAAAAAAGAAAAAACAAAAGAGAGAAAAAGGAATCCTTGCGTACAGAAAGGAAAAAGAGAATGTTATACGTGTGCGTGATCTCGTGAATTATGTTGGTGATGAAATGTTACCCATACTCATACATACACGTGAAGCTGTTATTTTTGGGGGTTGTATGGATTGTTGAAGAACATGCCAGAACTCCACACACAACTCTATTTTCCATTTTTTTTTTTTTCTGTTTTCTGTTGATGGTGGAGTGGAAATCATGAGAACAACATCTATATTTAAAAAAAATTTAAAGCAAATTATTATATATATTTTATACAGTTATATAATAAAGGAGGAGTCGAGGAGATGATATACTTTGAAGGAGAGTCTGAAATTCAGTTTGAGGTGAGGTTGAGATTTGACGACCCTATTATCTACCTATGAATTTATATTGCACGGGGAACAAACTGAAAGCTGTGAAAGCGAAAAGGGAAAACACCAAATACAGTAGACAACCTTATACTAACAATTAGGTTTTCTTTTAATGGGAATGCATACAATCATAAGTGTTAAATCAACCTATAAGTTAAATTATTAGATAAAGTAGTAAACTGCTACCTTTTGGCTCGCTTTGCCTTGCTTTCTCGTCCTCTCTCTCTCTCTCTCTCTCTCTATCTGTATTATGTGTGTTTGTGAGGCCTCTGTCTAGCTATTTATTCTTTTGGGTTGAGAAAGTTCCACTGTTTGTTAGTTGGAAACTCAAAAGGTTGTACCCATGTTCCCTTAAAGCTTCTAATCAAATCCTCGATTTCCTCACTTTTCACCCGAGACTCTTAATAATACGTATATAACTCAAGAAAATCTACGCATGAGGAACAATCATGTGTCTCTTTTAAAGATTTAGAGCTCTAAATCTTAGTTATATAAAAAAAACAAAAAAAATAAGGACTTTAACTACACATCAAGCAAATATATGGAGATATATTTGCAACTTACCTAACAAAATCTAATTCAATCAATGTCATATCGACTTATATTTTTCGCTCTTTTTTAATTACTTTATTTTGTCTTTTCAGGCCAAATATGGGTTGATATTCTAATCTAATATTAGAAGGTTAAATCTCAACAAATTTATTTACTAGAAGAGACAGGTAATCTCAAGTAAATGCAATAGTCATACTTCAAAAAAAAAAAAAAAGAAAATACATTAGACGTACCACCCAATGAGAGAGTGATAGCATGGAAGGCCCCAAAAAATATAATAAAAATAATAAATTACTAATGCATTTTCTATATTTGTTTCTTGTGCATTTAAGTTCTAATTTTTTTAAAAATATATACATGTTTGTACTCTTTTTTACTATTTTTAATGAAAATAGAAAAAAAAATTCTAATAATAAGAAATACATAAAATCAAGAGGATAATAATCATGTAGGAGTCTCATACATCTGTTTTGAAATTTGTTCTAAAATCTCGATTGAAAAATTAAGGAATTAAATACACATAAAGCAAATATCTTATTCAATTATATATCCACAGGTAGTTCGGAAAAGAAAAACTGAATAAAAAGAAATTGAACTCAGGAGAAAAAAGAAAGGAAAAAAGAAAATCCAATTCAACTACTGTTTTTTAAGGCACAATAACTTAATGCGAAAAGAAAACATAAAACAAAAAAAGCCAAAAAGACCCGATCAGTGTGGTATTTTGAAGGTTTATAAATATCCGGGAATTTAGGAAATATTACGAATTGGCCATCACCGGGAAAGAGCATATGAAATTTCCTCGACACTCAGAGAGTTTGGGATTGGATCTTGGCTGTCTCCGTCCTTTCACATTATGGCTCCTGGTAAGTGCCAAATCGTGGGTTCCTTATCATCCCCACAAGTGTTGATTCCATTCTTTCTTTACTTCTTTATCCTTTCTACCCGCTTTTATCCGATCTATCAAGAGGCTCAACCAGGTAAAGAATCAAGAAGATCAATCTAAAATCGAATCAGCATCAAATTAAGGTTAATAAAAATAAAATAATAAAACTATCTGCATTTTTATATTTGAAATGAAAGTTAAGATTTTTTTGTAGATTACTTTTTTTTTTTCTAAGATTTAGATTTATTTTTTAGTAAATTAGCATGTTCTTTAGTTAAAAAAATAAAAAAGAAAATAATATTTTCCACCTAAAGAACTTTGCTGGGTCTTATTGGAGCCAAATTAAACCAACCAAGGTAATGGAATCTTTTGAGATCACTATCGATAATGAGGGTTAAAGGGGTGATCCAAATTAGTTTTATAGCTAGATCAAGTTGAATGAAGTTTAATTAGTTGAATTGACATTAGTAGGACAATAGTGCTTTCATCTTTAGTTTCAAGAACTCATGTGTGTCTAAAACCATTTTAAATCCTATACAACTAGCTAAGGAGCTCACATAAGGCACGAATAAAAGTTTAAAAAATGTTTTTTTTTTTTTGGCAAAAACAAAAATTGAAAATATAATCTAATAATGTTTTTATAATTTTAAAAAAAGTACATTAAAAAATTATTTAAGCAATATAAGGATCCAAAAATAAATAACTTGTTATATTGGATATTCAACAAGAACAAAATAATAAAAAAAGCTTTTCTCTATTTAACATGTTTTTACTATCAAATTATATACAATATATATAATTTTCATAAAAAAGAACAATTTAAATTAAATTACTGAATAGTATTTAATTATGAAATTATTTAAACAATTTGAAATAATTTGTCCCAATATAATGTATTAAAAGAAAGAGTTCCCAAAATTATATTAAGTATGAAAAAACAAAATATGAAAATGCATTAATGATGTTGTAAAAATATGAGACTTAAGAAAGGAAAGAATTTCTAAAATTATCTATATTATTTAAGGGAAAATAAGAAAATAAAAAAAAAAAACTAAATCTAACTACAATTCAACTACACAAACTTTAATATAAGACTTTATTATATTTCTTTTTTTTTCATTTACTCTCTTTCTCTCTCCTACTTCTTAAACCTACCTTCTCATCTCTCTCTCCCTCTTTCCCTCCCTTTCTTTCTTCCTCTCTTCCCTCTCATCATTGCAATTATAACTTTTATTCATAATTTTATTATTTTCGTTTTTCTATAATTCTCTCCTATTTATCTACCCACTCTCCATTAGTAATTATAATAGAAATCATTTAAAAAATTTTATCTAGTTAAAATCTTCAAAGAATTCGAAAAATAAATTATTCAAATTGAAAGACTTGTAATTTGATTGTAAAAGTTTTAAAATACTTCTAATATGTGTGTACATGTGTTTTCTTTTTCTTTTTAATGTACCCGCATTGTGGGTGCATGATCTACTACTATATTGTAATATGAAGAAAATATAGAAATACATTAATAATGTTGTTAAAACATGAGATATTAAAAAGAAAAAAGAAAGAGTTTCCCAAACTATGTATTACTAATGAACGATGTATCCCCATTATATATATCAATAATAACTATCTAAATAAAGATTAATGAAATGAGTTTATTAATGTTTTTAATTTATTTTATCCCATAATATTAGAATTTGTTATTTTACATCACAAACTATTAATATCATTTCGTCAAGCTTTAAATATCTTTTTTTTTTTATTGATAACCATTATTGATATATTTACCATTATTACTATGTAATAGTCAATTCATATATACTCAGTTATTTAATTTATGATCATAATTGGTGTTTTCCTTCTTTAATTATATAGAATTTCATATTTTAAAAAATGAATTCCTTACATGGAATATGACCTTTTATAATATAATTGCATAAGATTTTTTTTTTTTTTTTGCAAAACTTTTATAGAAACAAATAAACCATTTATAAAATAGGTGCATAGTATTTTCTTCTACTAAAGTTTGAAAAAACAATTTATACTCATAAAGTATTAGGCTTATGTATATCGCAATAATTGAAAATTTGATTAGAGAATTATTAAGATTTATGGATATTGGAGCTATAAATAGAATATGTTATTTTGAATAAAAAAATTTAGTTTACGTAGCATTTTTTATTGATGATTTGTAAGTTGGAAACCATTTTTAGCTTATAAAGTTTTTTTACTACAATAACTCTAACACATTAATCATTTATTAATAGCTATTAAGTATGTAGGGTTATTTGGAAAAATCCAAGTCAAATGAAATATTAAAACACTTGACTTTAATAATATAGATAATATGATTAAATAGGTTTAATACAGTGATAAGATAACTTGAATAGTTTAATATTACAATTTTAGAGGATAACTAAATAGTGAAAGCACACACGCTCGCATGTATACACACATATATAATGTCTATAGAAGATTAATAAGAATTTTATGGGCTCTATAAGTCATCCTATAATGAACATATTTTATGAAAATGAAAATTTTCTTTACATGGCATAGATTCATATCCTTACCGATTACATATATATAAGTGTGTGTGTATGTCTTAGGGAAAGGGGGGTAGTTGAAAGGGTTCTAATATGAAGGTCACTGTATACTACACGACAAACACTACATGTGACTAAGAAAAATAAATTGACTTAATTAGTACTTGTAAGATGATTAAGTGAAGAGTGGAAGAGAGGAGAAGTAAACAATTTAACACAAGGTATAACAAGTAGAGAAGCTAAACAAGATCAAACTTTAATATTTGCAATGAATGGAGTGTATTTTCTTGAAGAGGTTGACTACTTTATTGGTTTGTGTAAGGAATTTGGTGTTAAGGCTTTCTTCTTTGCAAATGAGGGAAGAGATGAGATACTTATAGAAGTTAGCTGTTAATTCAATTTGTCAGATTATAATGGTGATTAACAGTTAAAATTAATCTATTTTTTCTTGGATCTTAAATGGATTCTCTTTGATTGGCTTAGCCTCGATAGTAGTTTTATCTTCTTAGTGTGGATCAAATTGAGAAAGGTTGGATCGAGCAATCAATCCAACGAGCACTACTTTGAGCTTATCATACTAAATGTTCCTTGATCATTTTTAAATTTTATAAGGTTGACTCATCAGAGCTCTATCACCTAAGCCCAAAAAGTCCATTTCGTATCAATTATCAGGCTTAAAGCCCAATTCAAATTTAGACCTCTGTATAATATTATATAGAGTTCTAAATTTGAATAACTGCTTTAATACTATGTTTAGAATGAATGAAAGAATTGAGAGGAGAAGCAAAGTGTGAATTTTGAGAAACTTTCTCTTATTCAAAAATAGAAAGAAAATGGGAGGGAAAGGATTTAGAATGAAATGTTTTCCATAAGGGCAAACTTTTTATTCCCCTTGAAATTGAAATGATTTAGAAGGGAAAATTCAATCATAGCCTTACTTGTTTGAAATCTTGTCACATTTTTTTAGATAATATAATAATTACATAGTTTAAAATACTTTCAAATATTATCTTGAAAAGTATTGTTCTTATGTTCTCTCTTTCACCATTCCCTTAATCCAAATAAGAGAAGGTACTAATTCTTTCCTCACACTTTACTTCCCTCCTAATTTCTTCTCTTTTCCCAATTAAAAACAAATTGATATAAATGATATTTAACACTTATTTTATTTTATTTTTATTTATTTATTTTTTTTTTTGCACATCATGTACAACATTTGGCTTGAAACAAATGAAGATAAAGAAAACATTTAACGGCATCCACTATGTTTGGATAGGAAGAAAGAAATTGGAGAGAAGGAATTGAAAAATAAAATTTTTCATTCCTTTTTTTTTTTTTTTTGGTGAAAGGACAAAAGTGGAGGGCATGATTATTTTTGGAAAACAGCTTTCCCTGGATCCTGAATCTATTTTTCCACAGTGGAGAAAAAGTAAGAGGAAAATATGTAAATTTAGCTAAATATCCATTTCACCGAAAACCACTTGAAATTTTCAAGAACCTTTTGGTGATTTAACAAATTTAAGGAAATACTTGGTGAACTTTTCATCGACAATCGTCATTTATTCCTATTGGCTTTCTGTCCAAGTAGCTTTTTCCTTTTCTTAAGTTTCTTTCCTCTCTAAACTTTTTCCTTCTAATTTCCTTCCTTGACTCTAAACATAGCGGAAAAGTTTACCCGTTTTACACGGTAAATGATTAGGATGACTCGAACGGGCAACCAAATAGTATTTGCTTCCAAATATTATGAGTATCTTGTTAAGTTTTGTCGACGAAATTACGTGTAGTTTGTTTTGGTTGTAGTGCTTTTGAATATCTCCTGTACACGATCATAAGGATTTGTTAAATATCTACTAACTTCCGGATTCCATCTCCCGGTATTCAATTGGAGAAATATTTCATTTACTTTACAAATTTTTTTTGCAAAACATTTCAGTAACCAAATAAGAGTTCACATAACCACAATTCAAAAAAAAAAAAAAAAAAAGGAAAGAAAAAAAGAGAAGAAAAAAACGAAGAAAAGTGAAAACGAAACACAGCCACTTTCATCTCTACGAATACCTTCTATTCCTTAATTTATTTTACATTTTTCTATACCTTTGCTAACCGGATGAGGGATAAATGCACCATTAAGTGCTTGTACTATTAAATTTTAATTATTTAATATCTAAACTTTTCGTTTTTACGATTTAGTATTTGAATGTTTAGTTTGGTTACAAGTTACTGTGTCTACTTTTAATTTGATTGACAATTTAGTGCCCAAATTTTCACTAGACCAAAAGAAATAAAACGGTACATAAAACCGGATAAAATATAATTTATATATTAAATTGTCAAAAGTTCAAATTGCATGCATTTATCCCACAGGATGGAGAGCAAAATATACTTTTGTGGCTTTACGAGATGTATCCTAAAACAAATTGAACGGAAAGAAGGCATAAGATTGTATGTTAAATGATTGGAAAAACTTGCCTCATTATTTATTTATTTATTTTTCACCGTCCTAACTAAAGTCTATGGGGATGGTAATGAATAACCAAACATGTTCATTCCGTGAAAGAACGGTACGCGTATTAGTTGTGTTAAAGGTCTTGTCTTGGATCGTTAGTCTAATTATTATAAGTGTTTAGTCCTAATATGATTTATTTTATGGAATGAGGTTTTATAGAATTCAATTTTCTTTCTTTTTTTTTTAAAAAAAAAAAAGAAAAAAATTAGACCTTTGGTAATAATGCGGCTATAAGGAGATAAAATATCTTTCAAATACTAATAACCGAGAACAACAATAGGAGTATATTAACATCGAGGGACAGTCTTACTCTTTATTAATTATATCCATGTCGGAATTACAGTGGAAAGGAATTTATTTCTTGTAGTTATACATCATGGTTAATTATGCATTCGATTATTAGTTTTCTATATCTACACAGCATGCTAATGGGTAAAAATTTAAAAGTAAGACACATAATATCATAAAATGTTCATAAATATAAAAGTTAATCGGTGAGTAGTGCATCAAAACGTAAAAGTGATATAGGCTTCTTATTTGTTGGAAACATAAAGGCGATAAACACGCAATTTATAAAATGCCTTGCGTAAAAATAATGATTGAATGTAAATGTGAAGAATAATGATTGTTTACTTTTTAGGATGTCTTTATCTTGGGTCCGTAGCACAGAGATCGGAACCCGTCCATGGAAGTCTTATGTGATAAAGCAAAGTCTTTAAATGCGATCAGGGGTCATTAGTTAAGTAAAAGTATAGTTAAGGACCTATTCTCGGCAATTAGCACAAGTACCTTTATACTCCAACAGGCATTGGTGTAAAATTAACAATAAGATGGGAGACGCAAAATCTTAAAACAAAACTATTAAGGAACTATCTTTAATAATCTTATAGATATAATTGGGAAATTATTAAATGAGAGAGTTCCTTAAATTACTGTAAAACTTAAAACATAAGGTCTTTTGTGGACAAAAATTTAACTAAGATATGTGGCATAAGTATCTAGGCTAAAGACCCCTCTCCCTCTACATGAAAGTCTTCAATTAGACATTCAGGACAAGTTCATATGCATTTCAACTTGTATTGATTTTTGAATTGTGGTAAAATTGATAATATGAAACCCACAAATAAGGATGCCATTGGGATAGATTCGGAATTGGTTTTGCAAAACCCAAACCTAAACCTGATCCAATATTTTATAGAGCTTCCCAAAATCTTATAAGGTTTTCATTCTATTTCTAAAATCTGCCCCTATAGGATTTTGTAGAAGCCATTAAAAATCCGACTTGACTTGCTAATGCAAAAAATAAAAAAATATATTTCCAATTATATACAAAAAATAAAGCGAATGGCATATAGTTATTTAAGACCAAACTAATCTCTTTTTATTTTAAATTAATACACGATTAATGAAAAGAAGATGGATAGGGATGGAGGAATGTAACCGATTGGCTGAGAGATGGTGTAAATGCAAGAAAAGAAAATCACAAAAAGTGTGAGACTATGAGACTGTGAGAGAGAAAAAGAGATGGCACTATTTTTTTTTTTTTAAGATAAAGCATAGAAGAAACAAGATATTTTTTATTAGTTATTATATTTTATTATTTACAACTAGTATTAAATTACTAATATTATATATGTTTATATTATTATTTTTAATCAGATTTAAGTTTTCAACCTAGTTTTCTCTATATCCCAAAACTCGACCTGAAACTCTGTAGTATTGGAGAACTACTTCTATAATCTGTCCAAAAATCCTTTAGAGTCAAACCTTATAGGATTTTTAATGGGTCGAAAACCCTATAATGAATTACTTGATGATATCCTTACCCATGAAAAGTTTAATAGATTTAGAAAACTCAATTGAAGAACCTTGTAAAGAGTGTCTTGAGTGGAAAAGTTGCTTAAGCTATCGATGTGCCTAAGATTAGTGTGAACATCCTTATGGATAAAAATGTGATTGGAGTGCATCCTAGGGTTGTAAAATAAAATGGCTCTTTAAAAGCACTTCTTTACTTTTAAAATGCATTGTTAATGGTTTTGTCTTTTTTTAGTCTTCTTAAGAAAACGCAACAAATTTTTTGAGATGCTAATTAATAAATAAAAATGATAAGAGCCGTTTCATAATGCAAGTGTTAATAGTTAATTTTCACTCATCTGATATACTCGTTCATTTGGCTGCCAATATGTTGAGTAGTCAAATTTGTTGACATATCACTTTTGTCGAGTAGAATAAATCTGTTTCTAGTTTGAATTCAGGTCCATGGTGCGAATGGTTTTATAAATACGATTATATTACATAATTGCTTGCTCTCCCTATATATCAAAGGAGATATCAAATTAAGAAGTTTCCATGTATCTTAACAGCTATTCCAACAACTGTTTTAGATACTACAACTATATATAAATATTGGAATGAAACTCTATAAGAACTTTTTAAGACTTTTTACTTACTCATATATTTTTCATACAAATCACCCTACTGACTTAGGTAATGGAGTAGCCGCACTAAACTAGCCTCGATATTAAGCATTTTACTTCCTTTTGCAAGATTTGTTCTTATCCCAAAATTCACCAACAACAACAAATAATAGCCATTAAGAAAAAAAAGTTAAATTATATCGCTATGTATGGCTTAACTAATTCACTGATAATATCTAATATCATAGGTTCTTTTGCTTTATCTTTCTCTGGTCAAATAATGGAATCGGTATTATGTACCCTTTTCATTTTTCTTTTTTCTTTTTTTTTTTGTAAAATTTATAAATTAAAGGCAGATACACAACATCTCAAAGAAATTAAAGAGATAAGGGGTCATAAACTCTAACCAACATGGTTATATCTCTTAATCTAAAAACGAGTACTAACAGCCCCTTAACAACAAATATTCTACCATACCATAAAAATGAAGAATCGGTACTTTGACCAGGAAAAACACCTGCTCAGGATGATGAAAAAAAAAAAAAAAAAGTAAATAGGAAGGAAAAAAAACTCTAGTGTTAAAGCATGGTGGAGCAATTTCCTTCTCATATATGTTTGAAGAAAATTGGTTACAATTCGGAACGGAAATAGAGATCTTGAAAAGGTGGACAAAAGGCCTTATGACGAAGAAAGAAGATGGATGACCGGCAAGGGAGGTCACTCTCTAATTTCTTTTGAAAGGTTTCTAGTCGTACCTCTATAGGCTTAATAAGGTAGGTGGAAGTGTTTCTCGGAGACTAATAACTTAAGTTGAACTAAACGAAACGCCTTAGGGGCTTGGTAAGGGAATATTGGTAGGGTTTTTTAGGAAGAGGAAAAGAGAAGGAGAGAGGGAGAAACACTGACTATTTTTAACACCGATAATATGAACTTGTTCCATCCCATTAGGTCAGTTACAAATGCAACAAATTTTTAGTCTTTGTGCTACCCCATAATTTTTGGGTTCCATTGTTTGGTAGTACTTAACATATTAAGATCTATTTGATTCGGGAAACAAAATATAATATAAAAGTTTCGTTACCCCAGTGTAAGCTCATGGAATGGTTTTGTAATATTGAGCAGTTCACTCAACTTGTGAAGGATGGGTACAACTTAACGCTGATGGATTTATGAGGCATTCTTTCGGCTAAGAAATAGTTATGGTATAATTAGGGTTAAATGTGATCGCTAGATTATTGGATTTGTGAGGAAAAGGGAAAAGTAGTCATTTGTTTCCCTTGTGCTTCAGTAATTATGTTAGGAGAATAAATTTTGCTTATTGATGGGGTTTAAAAGAATTGAAATTAACTCTAATTCGCTATTTACTTGTTGCATGTTTATTACACTTATCAAATAAATTTACTGATGCTTTATGTACTTGTAGGGAAAAACTTTTGCAACTTGTAAATAGTAAGATCGAGTATGCAGCCATAAAGGGAGATGAAGTTACTAATTTCATGGCAAATGAAGATGAGGGTTATGATCAAGAGGAAGTATTCACCTTTGTTCCTCCAACAGTTATTTTATCTTTGCTCTATAAAAAGATTATTTGCAAACTCTAAGAAGAGAAGAAATCTCATAGGACCATGAGTGGACCATAAGCCAGAGTGTGGGTATGTTGGCGGTTCCTCCGCTATAAAAATTTTGAATTCTCTTAGACTTGGTTTGGTTGGGCAATAAAAAATAATTTTGTTTTTTCCTCTTAGAAAAATAAGAATTTCCAAGTTGATTCATTTTTTTCTAGGTGGATTTAACTCTTTAAGTACTTTATATATTGGAAGAACAATTGAAAAAAAAAAAAAGGAAAATTTAATATCCCTTTCGAAACAAAGGAATTGTTTGAATGCCTACGAAATAGAATGAATGGATAAATAGTATTATTTATTGAAAATATCCTTAATTATTGTATGTCATAATTTATTTAACTTCAAATAAGTTTTTTTAATTAATTCTAATTAATAAAGGAGGAACAAAATTATGAAGGCGGAATCGAATTCTCCCTCGGAGCCTAGATTGCAATTCCATCTTCTAAGTGCTTTCAAATAGAGAGAGAAAAAAAAAAAAAATGGAATCTAGAATCATTGTTTCATTCCAATCCGTTCTTGTATAGTAAACACACGGAAGGGTAATCAAAATTCAGCAAAAGTATTAAGCGGGGAAAAGAAAAAATTTTCAGCGAAAAGCAAAAGTTGTATGGTGGAGCAATTACCCAAAGATTTTAGAGGGTCCTTCATATGTTATCATTACGATCGTCTAATTGCGACGAATAATAGGATACATGAAGTATAGAATGGACCATGTTCTGGAATGTGGATAAATTATATCTTGGACCATTGAAACGGTCGCTTCGGCTCCTTATCAATGAACGCCATTCCTAAATTCGAGGATGGGTGTGTCGCAAAAGCAACCCTTCCTATGTCGCGGGCACCAACAAAAAGGTGGCATATCATTAAATGAAAATCTGTGCTATAAAATGAGAACGAGTTCATTAATGCTAGTAAATACTAGATATCTGAATGGTTTTATCGTATTAGCTAGATGGGTTCTCTAGAAAATGTCCATCGTGCGGTCAACACGAACCAACCGTTCAAGCTGCAAAAGGGGAAGAAAAAAGGGAGAGACCAGCCAACCCATCAAACGGTAGTTGAGTCCCAATATAAGATAACCCCCGAAGAATAGCCGTTGTAGCTGGAGCTGGCATCTAAATATGATGAGAAACTTTGCCCACATCATGCGGCCCCTGGTTTTGAGCCGCAGTTCAAATGTACATACGGTCTAGAGTATAATATTATTTTTCCCCCAATAAGGCAGGAACCTGAGCTACTGAAAAACAGGGAACCTTGCTCTCTTAGGAATCTATCAGGGGATAAGACTTCCTCTGTCCAATTTTCCAAATGTACATACGGTCTAGATTAGGTTCCTTATTTTGAAAATTTGCTTAGATTAATATCTTATCCTTAGCAAATCTTTTAATTTCATTTTTTGTTATTTTCTTTATAATTTTTTAAATATACAATACAATAGAATGACTTGATTAATTTTGTGAATAGGTGTGATGTCTTTTTTTTTTTTCCTCTTTAGTGGTATGAGTTTATCAACTCTTGTTGGTGTAATTCCTTTAAACTTGTTATGTGGTATGATGCCGTAACAACAAATATAATCTGATGGTGTCAAACTATAAAATATATCTTCTTTTTAAATTTATTATTTATGTTCATATAAAAACATATTTTATTCATTTTGTGGTGATTTCTTAGCCTTTTTTTGGCCTAAATTTCTTAGCATTTATATTCATTGTTTAGATTATCTTGTTCTAATTGATTTCTACATATTTTTCAAGAATTTTATATCTTTGTAAATTTTTTGTTTCCATTATCCTACAACATAAAGGGAGTCATGTTAAGGGATGTCAAAGTCTAAGAAAGAAATTTTATATTCCCAAAATTATTTTCACGACCAAGTACATGAAAAATGTATAAAAGTATTATCTTTTATATGTTACCTTTTATAAGAGTAAAATATAATATCTTATAGAGGTGTTGTGTGAGCAAGTTAATTAAAGGTGAGCTTGCAATGGTAGAGCTAAACTGAGTCAACCTATCCTTACTGAGCATAAGGACTTCTTGAACTATGGTGTTGAGGAAGTGCTATAGAGGGTATAGAAGTAGAAGTTGAAAGGACTTTAGTCAAATTTCTTGAGGCTAACCTTTCAAATTTTAACTTTAGTGCATATTCCTAGAGCATAATTATTGCAACATGATAGTTGTCATGTTTGTTAAATAGTGCATGCAGTTGCAGCTATCTATCACTTTGTTCTTGGTTATTTGATTAAAATCATAGCCACATGTCTACATCTCGACATATAGGTAGAAATGCACCTATACGAATCCTTATAATTGTTAACATGCTTCCCTAAACCTTAAGCCTATAAATACCATCTAAATTGGCTAAGCAAATACTTAAAGTTCCTTAAAGTTCTTATGTTCTGATTGCAACTACGATCACTCTCTTCTTCTTTGACTTTCTTCTCTATTAATCCACTTTAATTACTTTCTTCTCTTTCTCTTCCATCTCTATTTCAAAATTGCAATAAACTCTAAGTCATATTCAAGTAAGACACCTTTTGACACATCAAAGTATGAATTGATGCCTTCAGACTCCGTGGTGACTAGGAGTGATACTCCCCTTAGGATGGTAAATGAGGAGGTTTCATCTACAATGGCACAATTAGATGAGGAGTCAAGAAGGATATTAGAGGAGCTAGATAGGATAGCATTGATAAACGCCATTCCTTGTGATGTCTATCCATCTAAGGCATTACTAAACGCTGTTGATTTGTTCGATAGGCTTTAGGATGACAAGAGACTAAGCGATTGAGTAAGCAAAAGTAAACTAGCTGCTGCAAATTATGTTTTAAGTAATTTTACATAGATTAGTATTGCTTACTATTGCTATAAAATGAGGAATTGTAATTCCTTTTCAAAGCCATCCAACATATTTTTGTATTTATGCATAAGCTCTCAAAGGAACTATAAGATATAGCTATCACTTTTCTATTTTATTTATAAATTATATTCCTATCTTATTTAATTATGTAAGATCAAACACTTAATTCTAAAGGTACGCATTAATTCTTTTCATATACATGGGATAAAGGGCAGTTTTGGTACAAAATTACCAAATTAATATTTCCCCTTAAAATAAAATAAGTTTGTTATGGGGTAATCATGCATAATAAAATGTAATAAATTAAATATTTATCATTTTGTTATAAGATTAATTTATATTGTTTTACACTTGTAATATTTTTATAGCAAGATATATATGTACAGAAACTTATGCGTCGGTTCAACTTGGCCTAAAAATCAGCCCTAAACAACCGATACATGAGCTTGGGCCGGTTTACCTAAACCGAGGGTCTTTTTTTTTTCTTTTTACTTTTTCTAACTTTCCCTTAATTATTATAAATAATTTGTGGACTACTTATCTTTTTCTTTTCTAGCTAAATCTAAAAATTATGTTGTTACACATGAATAAAAAATTTTATTTTTAGTTTATTTATTTTTTGCTATGTCGAAATAATTTATTTGAATTATGTAAGCATAAATGTGTGATGCTATATTATATATAGCATCATATATATATTCTTACATAATTCAAATAAATTATTTCGACATAGCAAAAAATAAATAAACATATATACTATATACTTATTTACAATATATATAGTATATTATATTTTATTTATACATATTATTTTAATTTTCAAGATTAGCCTAACCTTGAGCTGTCACGTCCAACTAGCGATTAGGTTGTATAGTTTAGTGGCGCATTAGCTCAACAAGTTATTATGATTGAATTACTTGGGTTTTTAAGAGTCCGATAAGCTACTTCACAATTTGGAATCAATTCTTATAGCAATGTATCTATCTAAAATTGAAAAAAAAGAAAAAAACTTGATTAACCAACCACTTCAGCACGCTAAGTAAATAAAATATTAAATAATTTAAATAAAAAATATTCCAGTTTGAGTTATCATTCATCATTTACTAAGTATAGGAGGCGATATTATAAGTTTAACTAGGAAAAATAAAAATTAAAATAAGTTTTGACAACAATTAAAACAAAAACATATATGTATGGTTGGTTTGATTTCGCGATCATAGAGAAGTGCCATGAAAAAGAAATCAGATTTTAGTTCTTTTGTTGTTTGGCCAAGGAAATTAGCTTTTTGTCATTTATCAATAATGTGTTGCAATATATAGAACACTTTTGGGGCTCATTTTATCCCAATTATGAACATCTTGCCGTGTACCACTTTGAGTCGCATCCATTGGTACGGACGATGGGACTAGAAAGCAGTTGTTAACTAGGTTACGTCGTCGTATTATCTGACTGAATTTTCCACGAATTTCCCAGCCATAAATGGAACAATTTCATATATTGTATATATATTATTCTTATTACTTTTCTCGAATTCCTTCTCATATATAATTTTAACGGTAGATATAAAACAAAAATTCCAATAAAATAGGAATATTCGATATATTCTGTCAATTTTTTCGGCAGACCTTTTTTTCTTTTCTTTTTTCTTTTTTTAATTGTCGGTTTATAGTTTTATAGTAGTGATAAGCAGAAGTAGTTGGATTTCTTAGGAGAACTTCGACATCAGCCAAATAAAGGGAACTGTGCAATGAGTTTAATGACAAGGAAGTCCAACAATCGACATTACCGACTTCCTACTTCGTGTCCTAAAATTAAACATCCATCGTCATATTTTGATAAGTAAGACTAGCAGATTTTGCACGAAATATAAAATATACTTCCACGTAAAGTTCTCTTGGCCAGAAAATACCTCCACATATTCAAAACAGCTCTTTAGCCGAATAAATGCCAACGTGAAATATATTTTTAGGATAAAATCAAAAACCAACTTTAATAATGAAAAAAATACATTAAAAGCGATCAATATTTAGAGATAAATTCAAATAAAAAATTAATGTTTTGAAAGTTCAAATAAAAGATAATATTATTATCCGTACTTAAAATAGGGAATTATCGTTATAATACAGTTAACTCTAGCTAATATAACGGTTATTTGCCAAGTGGTGTTCACATGGTGTTTATATGGTACTTACATATATAATTAAATAACAAATAAATAGAAAAAATAAAAAAAAGCATATAAAATTAATAAAAAAAGAAAAATGTAAAAATTAAATATAAAGAAGAGTATAATTAGATTTCATAACTATAATTATATATCATAGTTAAATATTTAATTGGATATAACATGTGTATAATATGTATACATTAAACTATGAAATAAAAAATCAAAATTTTGTTAAAAAGTTGGAAAATATGATTAAATATAATATATATATATATATATATATAATATGTACATTTTAAAGGGGTTTGCTAGAGTAGCCATCATGAAACAACACTACACCAATCTCATCTCTCCCTCCAAAAATAGTAGTTGCTGACTATCTCTTACCTTTAGGTGGCTAGAGCAACCTCTTTTTTATTTGTCAATATTTTTTTTTCTTTTCTACTTTTTAGTTTTTTAAATAGGATTTCAAATGTTTTACTTTATAATTTAAAATATACATATTATATACATGTTATATTTAATTATAGTTATGATATCTAATTATACTATTTTTTATGTTTAATTTTTCTTTTATTACAATTTTCTTAATTTTTTTACTAATTTTATATATTTTTTTATTTTAATATTTATTTGTTATTTAATTGTATATGTAAGCATTACATAAGTAACAAACAAGCGCCATGTGAATACTACTCGGTAGATAATTATCACATCAACTAGAATTAAGGATGTTATAATGGCTATCTCTTATTTTAACTACTGATTATAATGCTGATTTTTTTTTAATTATTTCAAATATTGATCCTTTATTTAAATTTATTTCAAATATTAATCACTTTTGATGTAATTTTTCTTATTTTTTGATTTCAAATGTCGATTTTAGTTTTAATTTTTAAATTATATTTCTCGTTTCAATACTTGGATAAAGAATATCGATCTGCTGCTTAGAATAGTAGGATTACATATAATTCTTACTCTTGGTAACATAAGACTCATGTTACAAGAACAAACGAATTAGTTAAATTATTCCCTGTGATACTTAATTATACCAATACTATTTCAATTATTTTATCCACGTAGGCATTATTGTCAAGTTCATGTGCCCGTGATATATTCCATGGTAATTAATTGTAGTAGAAGTCATCATAGCATTATTATATAATTTTTTTTCCACCAATTTTATATATTACAACGGTTATAGAGGTTAGAATAGAATGTGATTTATCATAAGGTAATGTTTAATTGTATAGTTTTTGTGATACTAGACTAGACAAAAAATTTTATCTCATATTTGGTTTGTGAATTTCCTTAGTAGTTGGATAAAATTTAGGCTAATGGACTGAACATAATACTTAAATTTTATTCCACATGTATCATGGTACAAAAAAAAAAAAAAAAATTCATTAGACAAAAGCAAAAAATATTTTGTATTCTCAAAAATATCCCTCTATATTATAATATTAAGTTAATGAATATTATTTTTATTAAATATTATAAAAAATTATTTATTTTATGATATAAATAATTAATTTTTTAATATATATTTTATGTAAAGTATTGTATAAATCAAATATGTTATAATGAGTTTCACTATTTAGTCCTCTTTATACTTATCTTGTTCAGTTCTCTTTATCTATTGCAATCCTTGCAATCAAACACTACCTTATGGAAGACGACTGTTTGTATCAACAACTATAAATATTACTTGACTTTTATCATTATAGTTCTTTAGATAAGAGCCAAAGTACATTACTAACACTATTATTGTTGTTCATGTTCTTCTTCAATATTCTACTGGTTTTAACGATTAATGAATAATAAACAAACTTATTGAAAAAAGAAAAAAAGAGAGCTTCTATTTCTCTCTCTCTCTCTCTCTCCTTCTCCCCCTCCCCCTCGTGTCTCTTTATACTTATCCTATTTAGTTCTCTTTATCCAATCCAGTTTTTATAACTAAACGTTACCTTATGGAAGACGATTGTTCGTATCAACAACTATGAATATTACTTGACTTTTATTATTATGGTTCTTTAGATAAAAGTCAAAGCATGTTACTAACGCTATTATCGTTGTTTTCATTCTTCTTCAACATCCTATTGGTTTTGACGATTAGCTAATAATAAACAAACATATTGAAAAAAAGAGAGCCAAAACCTAAATTTATTTCTCTATCTATCTATCTATCTCACTTTCTCTCTCTTTCCCTTTCCTCCCCTTCCCCCTTGTATCTCTTCTCCTTGCTTGTTTTGTTGGTTTAACATTTTTCCTTTTAGTTGGAGTTCTTCAATAATTTGGAAGAATGTAGAAAGGAATTCCTTTCTATAATTTATTCTATTGAGTCATCAAGACAATATTATACACATAGCTATTTAAGTTTGACGATGCATCATATATATATATATATATTATATAAGCTTTACTTGGTATTTATCTTTTCTTATTTGTATGTGTTGTTTATAGGATTCTGCTAATAGAATGAATGAGATTGAGCTTGAGTAGTGAGCTTGCAAAATAATGTACAGTAATAGGTGCCGGAGTGTTGTCTAACATGGCCACTTCAATGGTTAAGTTAGTACTTTAGGTATGAGGAGAGAATAAGGATGCAAGAATGCTCAAATGTAGGTCAAGTGTGCAAATGGTCTAAGTGATTTACCATTAGGAAGTCGATTAGTATTTATAAAAAAGGGCAGTCGGAATTTGAGGGACTTAGGGTAGTACTTTAGCACATCCGCAATTCATGGGTAGTGGGAATGTGCAATCCAATGTGGTTCGAATTTGTTGGGCAATGGTTGTTGATTGAGTCTTTAAGCCTTATCCTTCCATTTGCTAGTTGTTGTAGGCTATTATAACTAGGTAGGCCACTTGGTAGGCTTAGGCTGAGGTTGGCTTAGAGAATAGTAGGGTTAAATACTAATAAGTTGAGTTGGAGCATACACTTAAGTAGGTCGCTATGGGCTTAAGGGACCTAAGTCCAAAATATCATATCAATATTTTCCCCCCTTCGAGAGTCTCATTGCCATCAAGGTAGCAAGGAGAGAGAATGAATGGGTTCTTTAAGCACATGGCCAAATTGGACCCAAAGTGTTTATGCTTACTTGGTGATTTGAAGTGTTAAGAGGACATGCTACCATCCTTAGAGAAGAGGCTGACATAGCATGATAAGAGTCCATGTTAAGAAGACACCTCATAGGGTAATCCAAGTTGACTAAATCTTGAGCTGAGTTAGATACTTAAGTGTTGAGTTGGAGATTGCAAGATTTGACCCCCTTAAGTAATAGGAGGTGTCGAGTAGAGGAGTTAGTCTTATAGAAGTATTGTGTGATCAAGTTAGTCAAAGGTAATCTTGCAATGGTAGAGATAAATTGAGTCAACCTATCCTTACTGAGCATAAAGACTTCTTGAGCTATGGTGTTGAAGAAGTGCTATAGTAGGTGTAGAAGTAGAAGTTGAAAAGACCTTAATCAAATTTCTTAGGTAAACTAACCTATCAAATTCTAACTTTAGCGCGTGTTCCTAAAGTGCAGTTATTATAGCATGATAGTTGTCATGTTTGTCAAGTAGTGTATGCGATTGTAGTTATTTGTCTCTTTGTTCTCGGTTGTTTGATTAAAATTGTAGCCACGTGTCCACATATCGGCATATAGGTATAAATGTACCTGTACGAATCCTTATAACTCTCAGTATGCTTCCCTAAACCATAAGCTTATAAACACCATTCAAATTGGCTAAGCAAATACTTAAGTCCCCTAAAGTTCTAATGTTCCTACTGCAACTATGATCACTTTCTCCTTCTTCGACTTCCTTCTCTATAAATCCAATTTTATCACTTTCTTCTCTTTCTCTTCCATCCCTATTTTGAAATTGCAATAAACTTTAGGTCATATTCAAGTGAGACACCTTCTGACTCTTCATAGTATGAATTGACGCCTTCAGACTCCATGGTGACTAGGAGTGATACTCCCCTTAGGATGGCAGATGAGGAGGTTTCATCTATGATGGCATAATTAGATGAGGAGTCAAGAAGGATGTTAGAGGAGCTAAATAGGGTAGCATTGATAAACGCCATTCTTCATGATGTCTATCCATGTAAGGCATTGTTGAACGTTATTGATTTGTTCGATAGGCTTTGGGATGACAAGAGGCTAAGTGGTCGGGTAAGCAAAAGTAAATTGACCACTGTAAATTATGTTTTAAATAATTTTATTGTGAGGGATTTTCTTGGCTTAGTGGTATAGTTGCTTTGGTGAGACAAAAGAGTGCCACTATTGTTGGGGAGGCGCTTTGCAATGCATGAAAAGTTCTTAGAGTATGGGATGTACTTCCCTTTCACTTAGTTTGAGAAAAAGCTATTTGATTACCACCAATACTACCCTACTCAAATCCTCATAATGGGTGGTGGTTATTAAAGGCATTTTAAGCCTTCTGTGAGTATTAGATGATACAGGCTACGCCTCAACTATTTATTTTTTATCTATGGAAGACCTTAAATGGGTAGATGTACCTTTAGAACGACATAGGGAAAAAGTTGTTTGGGGGCTTAGATTCATCCATGAAGAATTGGCAAGACAAGTTCCTTGTGACAAAGCTACCTGAGGAAGCCAATTTTTGGAGTCAATGGACTAAATTGTTCTAAATTGGTGCTCTAAAGAAGTTTAGCTTGAATGACTTCTAGGCTACATGAGAAATTGAGGCCTTCATGGCTTTGAGGTACAATCAATTGGTCAGTGCCTAAGAGACCATACACAGATAGTTCACTTTATCGATTGCTCAGCTCTTCCTAAGCATGGAGAGAGCTATGATGAAGAAGTGGCTGAAAGGTACAGGTTCGACCTCGATGTAAATTGACTCATTTATCATACTGGCATAGGCTTACATGAAGCTATCCTTCATCTATCATCTTAAAAGGAATAGGGAGTCCTTGTTGCTTGTATCGATTATGTTGAAGCTTATAAGTACCTATAGTCTTTTATCTTTTATTGATGTTGTTCATTGTTCTTGTAAGTGAGAAGGTGATAAGGTCTTAGGAGTTGCCTCAACTTAATGGTTTGGAATTCTTAAGGAGGCAAGAGTTTAGGTTGAAGCCTAATAAGAAAATTGTTAACCCTAAAGGGAAGGTAATGAAGACAAAGTTTGAGTTAGGGCAAACAAGTAGGATAGAGCCACTAGTCATGCTTTACGGGGTCTTACTCTCTACTACTTCTATAAAGGTTGATATGTCGTACTAAGGGCAAGCAAGGGCGATGCTACCAAGGGTGGTCAAGCTTATAGAAAGCTTGAAAATGTAGGTTGTAAACACTTGAAATAAAAGAGAACAAATAATACCACAAACTACTCCAAGAATATGATGTACCAAGGAACCTCCGTAAACTCATGAACTAGCCCGATACGACACATGAGTAGCTTAAAGAGGTCACTAGCCTCCTAATCTTACTTAAGGGATAAGATAAGAGTAAAAGAGTGATCTTAAAGCGCTACAAAAAAAAAAGAAAAAGAAAAAGAAAAAGAAAAAGAATGCAGTATATTCAATGATAATAAAGAAGGTACTTGTGTTACGGACAGATTCTGTCGCTCGATCCCGTGCAGCACTTAGCATTCCTGACTACACTAAGGAAGGCTAAGTCGGCCTGTAACACACTCACAATGTTTAGAGAGAGAAATTTTAAAGGTATGTTGTATTCATTCAAATGAATTGTGTGTTACATCTGGGGGAGAACACCCCAATATATACAGAAAGCCTTTACAATTTAATGGTTAAGATCAATTCGATCTAACTGTTACAATTGACTCCTAATTACCACATTCACCTACCCCACTTACCCTACCTACTATTATATAAGATTTTGGACTTCTCCAGAACCTTCTAGAAGTTTTTAGGGGCTTGGGCTTTAGTCTTGAGCTTTAAGAACCTCCTGGGAATGGCCTATTTTGGGAGGTTCATAACATTTTCCCCTGCTCAATCCAACGATGCCCTTATCATGCCTTCATTATAGAATTTTTGAATCTTGTCTTTGAATTACCATAGTACTTCGGTTGGTTCCTAACTGGCCTCACTCTTTGGTTTTCCTTTCCACATTACCATATACTCGTGTTTGGGAGTCTGTCCACGTCTCCTCATGTGTCTATCAGCTATGATCCCTTCAACTTCCTTATCAAATGAATCCCGTACTCTTATTGGGGCCCTTTATGATATAGCTCTTATAAGGTCTTCCCCATCCTTGTAGAATGGTTTTAGCATGCTCACGTAGAAAACTGGTGGAATTTCAGCTTGGATGGAAATTCCAATTTGTAAGATACTTGCCCCACTCGTTTCACAATTAGGAATGGACCCTCGTAGCACCTCATTAGACCTTTATGCAGTTATCCCTTCGTACGTTGTATCAAATGTAACTTAATAAGCACTTGGTCACCTACTTGATATTCCATCGGCTTATGCTTCTTATCTATAATTTTCTTCATTCTCTTGATAGCTCGGTCTAAGTATGTTTGAGCTAAGTTGTGATTTTCTTGCCATTCCCTTGCAAATTTATATGCAGGAGGGCTGGACCCCGTATATCCCATTGTCATTGTATGAGGAGTTAAGGGTTGCCTTCCAAAGACGATCTTGAAAGGACTCTGTTCGATAAACTCATTCTTCTGTAGGTTGAATGAGAACTATGCCACATCTAATAACTTGGTCCAATCGCGTTGGTTAGCTCCTACAAAATACCTTAAGTATAATTCTACTAAAGCATTTACTCACTTCATCTGACCATCCGTTTGGGGATGTAAACTAGTTGAAAAGTTCAACTCGGATCCTAGAAGTTTAAACAATTCTATCCAAAATTTTCCTATGAATTGCCCATCTCGATCACTCACAATGTTTCTTGGCAAGCCTTAATACTTTGCTACATGTCTTAGGAAGAATCGGGCAGCCTCATCTGCTGGGCACTTCTTTGTTGCTAGAATAAAAGTCGCGTATTTTGAAAACCTGTCTACTACAACCATGATTGTACCATACCCTTCCAATTGGGGTAAACTTACAATAAAGCCCATGGAAACACTCTCCCATGGCCGTTCAGGAATGGGAAGAGGCTCTAGTAGTCCCGGAGTTGCCTTGTGTTCAACTTTGTCTTGTTGGCATACGAGACAAGTTCGGACATAACTCTCAACATCTTCCCTCATATGTGGCCAAAAATACTTTTCTTCTACTAAGGCTTGAGTACGGTGCATTCCTAGATGACCTGCCCATTTAGAATCATGACATTCTCTAAGTATCTCCCTTTTTAGGTTTAAGGATTGAGGCACATAAATTCATTGTCTCTTTGTATATATTAGTCCATTCTCTTGCCAAAATCTCCTTATTTCCCCTTCTTGATATTGGATCAATAGAGCTTTAGCTTGTTTATCATTCTCCATCCCCTCTTGAATTTTATCAACGAAGTTGCTTTTAGGTTTGCTAATGGCTACCAACCCAACCCTTCGACTTAAAGCATCCGCCACAACGTTAGTCTTACCTGACTTATGTTCAAGGTCAAAATCAAATTCTGCCAGGAAAATCTACCATCAGGCTTGCTTAGGAGAGAGCTTCTTTTGAGTCTAAAAATAGCTAGTGGCCATATTATCAGTTTTGACCATAAACTTCTTCCTTAACAAGTAGTGCCTCCATACCCGGAGATAGTGTACTATCGCCGTTATCTCCTTTTCATGCATTGGATATTGCTTCTTTGTGTCATTCAACTTCTAGCTTTCAAATGCCACAAGGTGTCCTTCCTGCATTAAAACCCCTTCAATAGCAAAATCACTAGCATTTGTACATACCTCAAAGGGTTTGCCAAAGTTGGGAAGGAGAAGGACCAGCTCCTTAGTGATTGCCATTTTCAAGGTCTCAAATGCCTATCGTCTATCTGTACTCCAATTCTATGAGGTATTCTTTTTGAGTAAGTCTGTTAATGGGCTCGCTATCCTTGAATAGCCCTTAATGAATCTTCTATAGTAATTCACTAAGTCAAGGAAGGATCTCAGCTTAGTAGGCTTGGTGGGTTCCTTCTAATCCTAGATGGCCCACACCTTTCCTTCGTCCATTTTAATCTTTCCTCTCCCCACTATGTGACTAAGGAATGTCACCTCTTCTTGTGCAAAAGCACATTTCTCTAGTTTCACATATAGATCATTCCTTCTCAAAGCTAAGAATACTGAGCGAAGGTACTCTATCTGTTTCTCCAACGTCTTACTATAAATCATAATGTTATCCAAGTATATTACTACAAATCGATCAAGAAAGGGGGCCAAAACATGATTCATAAGTGTACAGAAAGTAGCCGGGGCATTGGTAAGGCTGAATGGCATGACCAGGAATTCAAAAGCACCATACCTTGTAACACAAGTGGTCTTGGGTTCATCTCCTTCTACAATCCTCACTTGGTGATATCCCGACTGTAAATCCAATTTGGAGAAGTATCTAGCTTCTCCCAACCTGTTGAATAGGTTCGAAACCAGTGGAATGGGATACTTATTCTTTATAGTGACCTTATTTAAGGCTCAGTAATCAATACACATTTGGAGTGATCCATCTTGTTTCTTTTGAAAGAGCACAGGAGCTCCAAAAGGTGCCTTTGAAGGTCTAATGAAACTTGCTTCTAGTAATTCCTTCAATTGTTGCCTTAACTCTTCTAATTCTAGAGTTGACATCTTATATGAGACGGCGGCGGGTGGCTTGGCTCCAAGTTCTAATTCTATCACATGATCTATCTCTCTTCTTGGTGGTAGCTTTTTGGGCAACATTGGTGGCATTATATCCTTAAATTCTTCCAATATCTCCCCCACTCGAGGTGGAACCCTTTCTTGGCCAATAGTCTTTTCCTTGACTTTTAAGGCAGCCAAATAAGTGACTTCATTTTTCTTGAGTCCCTTTTCCAATTGCATAGCCGATAGGAATTTGGTGGCTTGGCTTACCTTCCTTGTCACGGGGACTACACATTATGAGTTGTAATCAAGTATACAAATGCAGTTAGCTTGCGGTACGATAAGTGCATCAATGCGATCTAGGAAATCCATCCCAATCACAAACTCAAAATCATCCATTGGCACTACTTCAACCGTCTCCTTTTCCTACTAACCCCTAATATGGAGCTCTATCCCCTTGGCTACTCCCATAGTGGGAAATTCTTTTGAGTTAACTATTTTGAGCCATGTTTTGGTCTCCTCTACTTTTAGCCCCAACTTCTTTGCTGCTATATTAAAAATGAAAAGATGAGATGCCCTTGTGTCTACGAGGGCATTAAGTTTCTTACCTGCTACCGATATTTCGGTATACATCAATCCTTTTCTTTCATTAACTTGAGACTTCATGGCATTGAGTAGACGAACTGACCCTAATTGAGCCTCATCCCCATCATCTAAGCTTTCACTTGCTACTAGCGCTGCCAATCTCTCTTTCTTCAGACACTCCCTGGCATAATGGGGACCATTACAAAAATAACATTACAAAAATAACATTTCAATTCACGGGGTTTCCATCTTTCCTCGTCTCTCCCTTTACGAGTTCTACCTCGATCGTTATCTCTTTCTTCTACTTTGGTTTTCCCTTTGGAAGAACTCCCACTCTTCTCCCTTTCAGCTCCCTCTTTCCATCTTCCTCCTGTGATCTTAGGATCTGTCTTTCGAAATTCCATTAGGCCTTCAGCAACTGCTATAGCCTTGGAAATGTCTTTCACTCCCCTTCGCTCCAGTTCTAATTTAGCCTGGGGCTTTAAGCCATCCACAAACATTACCAAAGCATCTTCTTGGTTGAGGTTTGGGATCTCTAACATCAACTTTGAAAATTCCTTTACATATTGCTTTATGTCACCCTTATGGGTTAGGTGGCGCAATTTCACCTTTGCTTCCTTAGCAGCATTTTGAGGGGAGAATTGACCCTTCAGCTCTTGTACAAAGCTATCCCATGTGTTGATATCAGCTGCCTTCTTGCACCACCATACCATAGCAGAGTCTTTCAGATACATAACAGTAGTACGTACCTTTCCAGCATCATCTAAGATTCCTACAGTGTTAAAGTATTGTTCTACTCCCCATAAGAAGTTGCCTACTTCCTACGAGGACTGCGTTCTGTTAAAATGATTTGGCTTTGGAACATCGACCCTATGGCCCATCTGGATGGTCACTCCATTTGCAACAGCAATCTGACAAGCCGTCAATTACGTCTTGAGATCTTCAATCTCTTGATGCATGGTTACTACCACTACATTAATCTTAGCTTTAAAGCCTCTTCCTTTGTTTCTAAAGCCGTGACTCAGACTTGGAGAGCATCACCCTTCTCTTCAATAACGTTTCCATGCTACCGAAGCTCTTCTACTGCTCGATTCAGTGCTCTTTGCAATTCACCTCGGAGTTCTTCCTCCATTTCCTCAAGACTGCCTTGAGACTCATAAAATTGTTCCTTAGCCTCAACAATGCTCAACTCTGCCTTATTCATCCTATTAAGGAGGGAGTTCAGTAAGTCCTAAGACCTAACCCTTTGCCTGGTAACATGGCGATCATCATGGTCGGCCAACTTATTGACCATTGAAGTGTTGTTGTCTCCTCCAGATGATATTTTCTCCACAAGTAGTCCCTTTTCAGGCTTTGATACCACTTGTCACGAGTGGATTCCGTCACTCGATCCCGTGCGACACTTAGCGTTCTTGACCACATTAAGGAAGGTTAAGTTAGTTTGTAATACACTCATAATGTTTAGAGAGAGAAAGTAGAGAGAGAAACTCTAAAGGTATATTGTATTCACTCAAATGAATTATGTGTTACATCTGGGGGGGAACACCCTTATATATACAGAAAGCTTTTACAATTTAATGGTTAAGATCAATTTGATCTAATGGTTACAATTGACTCCCAACTACCACATTCACCTACCCTACCTACTATTATACAAGATTCTGGACTTCTTTGGAACCTTCTAGAGCTTTTCATCTTCTAGAAGCTTTTAGGGGCTTGGGCTTTAATCTTGGGCTTTAAGAACCTCTTGGGAATGGCCCATTTTGGGAGGTCCATAACACTTGCAGTAACACATAAGAGGGTATTTATACCTGAAAGTTTTGAGTAACCTACTAAATATGGAAAAGACTAAAGGTTACTATCTAAAATAAGTAAAATACAAGAAATAAATAAGGGTATAATAAAAATTACAAAGATAGAAGCTTCATTGGTAGATTCTTTCGTGTGGAAGACTGAGACATGTGGCAAACAGTTGTTAGAGAGGTTTTTGAAGAAGCTAACAAAAGAGTATGGTCAAATCTAGTGAGTGTCTAGCTAATTTATGAGTATCTAAGGTTACGTTAGCTTAGACTTAGTCTTAGGAGCTTAGAATAGGTGTGGTTGAATTGATGAGTAAGTTGACCGAGCTATCAACAGGATAGTCCTTGGGTCGGTGTTTGATCACTGATAAATAGGATGGGGTTTGGCTTAGTAAATGTAGCAAGTTAATAATTAAGAGTAACTTAGATTCTTAAAGCGTAGGTCAGAATGAGGGAATGCACTTGGCTATGCTCTTGAGCCCTCAAACTCAAGTTAAAGGTATAGTAGCTTGATTCCTATAATTCCCCTCAGTTGATTGGGATCGGGATCAAATCCAATTAGTCTTCACTTTGTTCTCGTTCATATTAGTAAGGGTTAAGGTAGGCGATATTGAATATGTTAGAAACTGTAAAGTCTTCAGGTAGTTTCAATCGATAAGCATTATTATTGATCTTTTAGAGTATCTTAAATAGTCCTTATCTCATGTGGACAACTTGCTCCTCCTCTTAGTCATGAATCTTTCTTTGCTTAAGTGCAACCATATTAAGTCACTCGACTGAAATTGCTTTGTCTTTCTTTCTTTCCTTGTGCTTCCAACTTCTTGGATGCTTGATCAATCTGTAGAGCAACTTTTTGGTAGATTTATTGAAAGGATTAAGCTTTAGCTTTATCTTTGGGTGCTTTTTGTTTGGATATGGATGCAATGGTGTGATCAAGAGGTAGCTCAAAATTGAAGGCATAGATGACCACAATAGTTATATGCCTAGTGGTGTCATGTATTGTTCGATTGTATGCAAACTCTATCAGGGGTAAACAAACATCTCAATCGATTGAGTTCTTTCTTATTGTAGCTTGGAGTAGTAAACCTAAGGTGCGGTTGATGACTTCCATCTGGCCATCAATTTAGGGGTAGTAGGAAATGATGAAAAGTAACTTGGTTCCCATTCGATGCTAGAGAGTTCTCCAGAATTGACTCAAAAACTTTGAGCCCTAATCTGAAACTATGCTCTTAATTACTCCATGTAAGTAGACAAAGGTAATAGTCGAAGCATCATTAATTTTAATACAGAGAATAAAGTGTGCCATCTTACTAAATATTTCTATGACAACCATCATTGAATCCTTGCTTTAAGTAGTTTGAGGCAATCTTAGGACAAAATCCATGCTCAAATCAACCCATGACTTAGTTAGAACGAGTAGAGGCATTGCTCTGCCTTGTTTAGCTTAACTTTTCACCTTCTTACAGGTTATACAACTTTCAACCACTTAGTACACATCTTGCCTCATCTTAGGCTAAAAGAACCGGGCATTTAATAACTCATCAGTCCTCTTCTCTCTGAAATGTCCAAAAAGTCCTCTATTATAACCTTCTCTCATTAATAGCTCTCTGATGGAATAGGTTGGCATACAGAGCTTTCTACTTCAAAATAGGTAGCTATCTTACACATGATACTCATCTACTATCCTTCCTTCTTTGCATCATCCATATATTGGCCAAAATGAGGGTCTCGAGGATATTACTCTTTGATGTTCACAAACTCTAAAAATCTGGTTTGCAATTCAGTAAGAAGAGTATGCCTTCTTGATAAGCCATCAACAATGACGTTGGTCTTACCTGTCTTATATTTGATCACAAAATTAAACCCTTTTAAAAATTCTACCCTTCAGGATTATCTCTTTGAAAGCTTAGCTTGGCTTTATAGGACTCCTAAGGACTTGTGATCGGTATATATGAAGAACTCTCTTGGCAAGGCGTAATGTTGCCAAACATGAAGAGCTCGGATTAAGGCTAGAAGTTCCTTATCATATACAGAATAGTTCAAATATGGTCCTCTTAGCTTCTCATTTTGATAGGCGACAAGTCAGCCTTCTTACATTAACATAGCTCTTATACCAACACTTGATGCATCACATGTAAGTTCAAATATCTTCTTAAAGTTAAGCAAAGCTAATACAAGCGTAGAGGTCAATCTCTTCTTCACTTCGGCAAAACTTCTCTCTTCTTTCCTTCTCATTTGAATTCTATGTTTTTCTTCATTAGCTTGGTGAGTAGTGCAATAATGCTATTAAAACCTTGAAAAAGCATCAGTAAAAGGAAGCTAAACCATGGAAGCTCCTTACCTTGGCATAAGTGGTTAGGGTTGGCTAATCAATAATAGCTCAGATCTTCTCATCATCAACTCGTAGACCTCCTCCTTTAACTACATATCCTAGAAAGACTACTTCCTCTTGACAGAAACAACACTTCTTCAAATTTCTGAATAGTTTCTTAGCTTAAAGCACATTAAATATAGCTTAGAGATGGTCGGTATGACTTAGTAGGTTAGCATTGTACACAAGGATATCATTAAAGTACACCATAACAAATTTTCTAATCAAATTCTGTAGTACATGATTCATTAATCTCATGAAGGTACTTAGGGCATTGGATAAGGTAAAGGGCATTACTAACCACTCATAAAGACCATATCGGGTTTTAAACGTAGTCTTTCATTCATCTCTTAGCCTCATTCAAATTTGATGGTAGCTAGACTTTATGCTGATCTTACTAAAAATTCTCTCACCATTTAATTTGTCAAGCATATCATCCAACCTTAGGATTGGATACCTATACTTGATCGTTATCCTATTGACAGTTTTGTTATTCACACACATATGCTAGGTACCATCCTTCTTTGGTACAAGTGGAACTAGTACAACACAAGGATTGAGGCTCTCCCTTGTATGACCCTTCTCTAGCAACTAATTGACTTGCCTTTGTAGTTCGACTACTTGCTTGGGATTCATTTGATAAGTAAGCTTATTAAGAAGGGTGACGTCGAGTATTAAGTTGATGTAGTATTCAATCCCTCAAAAAGGTGGTAGTCCTTTAGGAAGTTGCTCAGGAAATAGGTCACCATATTCAAAACCAACTTTTGAACCTCATTCGGTAGCACAACTTGCTTCTTCAATTCCAATAATCTTCTTATTAATGAAAGGTCAGCTTATCGGATTTCATAGCTTCTTTGAGCATGGAACGACTAAGAACCAAGGTCTTCTTGGATCCTCGGGCTAATTTGGCCTACAATTTACTCACTTGATTAGGGGTCACTGGGTTTAAAGTGATCTTTCTTCCATCTTTCCCAAGCGCGTATCTGTTCTTAAACCCATCATGTATGACTTTTCGATTAAATTGCCAAGGTCAGTCTAGCAACATGTGAGATGCAAACATAGGTAGTACATTGTAGAGAATCTCATTAAAATAGTTCCCAATCGAGATAGGTAGCAATGTTTGTTGAGTGACACATAGAGCCCCCTTTTCATTTAACCAATGGAGTTTGTACAGTCTTAGGTATGATAAGGTTAACAACTTGAGCTTTTAAACTAGGTTAGCAAATACAACATTGGTGTAACTCCCATTATCTATAATGAGTGCATACACTTGTTCATTCACTTTGCATGTGATGTGGAATAAGTTTTCTTGTTGCTCCTCTTCAATAGATGGTTTAAGACTCATTGCTTGTCTAACAGCTAAAGTCAGCTTATCTAGAAATTCAGCAAATGCATCCTCCTCGACAAGTTCTTCATGACTCTCAGTGTTTCTCTTCAATTCTTCTCTTTCTTCAGGTTCCTCATTTGTACTATCCATTTCAACTTTTAGAACATTGCCTTTAATGACCATGGTTTGTCTATTAGGATATTAGGTGGCTATGTGCTCGAATTCTTCACACTAAAAGCATTTGATCTAGCTAGTCTTTCACTCTGATCCTTATCCTTTCTTAAATGTTTTCTTCGGTGCTTCATTGTCAGTAGGTCAGTACTTTTGCTTAGTTATGACGTTTGTCTGTCTACCCAGCTCAACATTGTATTAAGCTTGGTGACTTCTTTAAGTAAGTTGGTTAGATTGGATAGGACAGCTCGTTGAAGGTTTAATCGGCCTATTCCTCCTTTACCTCTCCATATGATGAGCAATTCTTATGGCCTCATCCAAAGTAACAAACTATTGTAGCTACACTACATCTCGGATCTTTGCTCTCAATCTAGTTAGGAATCTAGATACTATCTAGGCTAAGGGTTCACTTACCTCACATCAGATCATAAGCATTTGAAATTCTCGCATGTACTCATCAACAGCATGGTTCCCTTGCTTTAGCTCTTAGAGTTGAGCAAAAGTATCCTTCAAATAGGTATTTGGCACAAATTTGGCTCTAAGAACTCTTTTCATCTTGGGCTAAGTACTAACCTCCTATATCCATCTTGTCTTCGCATTGCTAGAAAATCCCTCCATTACATAGCAACATATCCTAAAAATTCGATTATAGCAGTTCTAACTTTATCATGGTCCTTGTATTGATAATAATTGAAGACTTACTCTACCTTCTCTTCTTAGTTTGAGTATTCATCAACATTCCCAAAACCATCAAAGCTTAGGATTTGAAGCTTCACACTACGAGTAGCTCGGGGTATACAAGCTCTCTCTTCCACTTCATAATGGTTCTCTCCATTCTCCTTGTCAACTTCACCTAAATCTATCCTTCTTCGTACATGTTCTCCTCTTCCTCTACCCCAGTCTTGCTAAGCTGGGAATTGTCTTCAAGTAGGCTGAGTGTTACATGCAGCATCACCAACTTTAGGAACAACTCAAGGAATATCATAGATGACCTCAATAGGTCGGGAGGCTAATGCATGAATAGCTTAAGTCAAGTCAACGATCAAGTTAGTTACTTTATCAAATCGTTTATGTAAACTTCTAAGGGTATTTTAGGGTTATTGGCTATGGTAGACAATACCACTATTGTTATCTGTAATTCTCGCATGTACACTTGAGTTAATCATCTTTTCCTCAACATAAATCTTCTTCCCACAGCAAAATACATAGTACTTGGATTCTTACTATTACCCAGAAACAATATACACTATCTTTAATCAATCAGTCACATACACACAAACACTTACACAACTTCTTCATATAAATACCAAGGTCTAAGTATATTTTACTATAGAATACTAGTGTGGCAGCTACTTTGATAAATAACATAAATACTTAGTTAGTGATTGCCCTATTTCTCAAGGCTCAAAACAAAGTGAAATAGAGTACTTCACAACAACCACTACATAAAGAATAATGATACTACTTCTAATACTTACTAAGATACTGTAGTAGTCTCTCATTAAATCATAAAAGCAACAACACTTACTTTATACACACTACCATAGTAGTACTCTAATGTAATACAACAATAACACAGCACAATAGTAACTTTCCAAACACGAACCTTTGCTCTAACACCAAGATGATATACCACACCAAGGGTAGACAAGAGCGACATTAGTAGGGGTAGGTCTAAACTTATAAAAAGCTTGAAAATGTAAGAGGTAAATGCGCAAAATAAAAGAAAACAAGCAAAACTACGAATGACTTTGAAGATATGAGATGCTTAGGAACCTCCATAAACTTACGAACTAACTCGATATAATGCATAAGTAACTTAATGAGGCCATTTGCCACCTAACCTTACCTAATGAATAGGATAAGAGTAAAAGAGTAAGCTTAGAGTGCTACAAAAAAGAGAATGTAATATATTCAATAATAATAAAGAGGATGATTACAGCTACATATAAGAGGGCATTTATACTTGAAAATCTAGGATAACCTACTAAATATGGAAAAGACTAAAGGGTACTATCTAAAATAAGTAAAATTCAAGAAATAAATAAAGGTATAATAGGAATTACAGAAATAGGAGCTTCATTGGTAGATTCTTTCATGTGAAGGACTAGGACATGTGGTTGACAGTCATTAGAGAGGTTCTTAAAGAAGCTGAGAGAGGCTTAATGCCGGCATGAGTGTCGAGTAGGCCATTCAAAAGAGGAAGGCCCCTAAGGTATGTAAGGCAAGTATGTCGGGCTCCAAAGAGGGCAAAGATGAAGGAGCTATACAGCTGATCCAGTATTTATGACTTCCCCTTTAGTCACTTGTATCTTAGCTTTGACGACATGGGGGAGAACCATTAGGAGCTACTCGACCAGTACCAAAGGATGGGAACAGTATCGGATTTGTTCAAAGTTGATTTATATAAGCCGTAAAATGGCCGTTTATTTATAGGGCCATCAACGTAACGTTGCACTACTAGGAGCTCAACTTGTACGCTTCAATAGGGTCCTATACCTGATGACTAAGCAATCTTAGAGAAGATGGTGGAGGTTCAGGCCAACATGCCCTTTGATTTACGGGTCTACCTAAGCTCACTGGTTCACCAAGTAAGTCTTCATTCCACTAGGTAGTTTTACTTTTCAGCATACTTGAAAATTTTTCTTCTAATTATCATGGTTTGTTTTATGTAGTATAATACCTTGGTTAGGTGCTACTTTGGCTCAATCACTACAACATGGTGCTACAAGAGGTAAAGAACCTCTATAGTGAGGTATTTTATATGTAGAAGGGCTACAGGGATCTAGGCATTTTTATAGAAAATTCAACAAGGCTATTTGATGTCTTCATCATTCTTATGTATAGAGGACAAAGTTGGAGGTCAAGCTGTATAAGGAGAAGGAGGAGCAAGAAAAGGTCAAGGGGACTACCATGGAGATCGGCATACTGAAGAGGCAATTAGAGGAATAACAACAATCCAAGCTGAACTTTGCAAAAAGTTAGAGGAGGAAAAGAAGGCTAAGGAGGAACTTGACCAATACAACCATAAGCTGAGTGCATCGATTTTGAGGATGTAAATTGAGTTGGCAATGAAAAACGAATGAATGTGAGAATGCCAAGAAATACTCGCAAAAGATAGCTAGTAAGATTGTAGAGCTATAGACAAAGATATAGGATCTTTAGAGTAAGGCTAGTAAGATGAAGGAGCTAATCATTAGCCTTAAAAATGGGGATGTCAAGACCTCTATTGCTAAGTACAAGGTTATTAAGAGGTTCCTCAAAACAAGGTAGTAGTTTGAATAATGCAAGGATATCTTTACTGAGTTACATAAGGTACTCCAAGAGATGGTGCTTAAATGTTACCTTAGCCTAAACATGGGATTTTTGGACTTCTTGGATGGTCCTACTCATCAGGATGAAAGGAAAGCTAAGGAGAAGGAGAGGACGGCTACCTTTGCTACTGAGGTCATCCAAGACACTCTTGCATCCTCCTTAGCCCCGAAAATTCTAAAAGAGATCACCTTAGAAGGCACCCATGAGAAGGATCAGAGTCAAGGTGACCCTCTACAGACTAGAACTAATGGACTCCTCTTCCTCCCTTATCTTTGGACTAACCAATTTAAGTGGATCAGCCCTTTGAATGAATTAGCACGTTGGACTTCTTTGAATTAGGAGAGTTGGCTTATCTAAAATGATAAGCCAGTGTTTTTCTTTCTTTTTTCTTGCTCTCATATTTATCCAATATCTATGAATAAAGATAATTCTTGAACTAGGCCAGCGTATTGGCCTTTATTGTTGTAAATGTTATGATCAATTCAATGAAAAGCTTCACCTTACTACTACTTTGTATTTTCTTTTCTGTCTTTATTTTTTTGCCTTGTTGATGCTTGGCTAACTCAATTAAGGAATTAATGCTAGTTTTCTTTTAAGATCATTTAGTTGTCAGAGGCTAAGGTTGCTTTACTTAAGGAAGAGTTAGGGTGGCTCTTTTTAGAGGACCTTTCGGCTATTAATGGCCTAGGTAATTTTACTAAGGGAAGAGCTATGGTTGCACTTCTTGGAGGGACCTTTAGTTTTTAGTAGCTTAAGTCGCAATAGGGGTTATACTGGTGGTGTTCTAGTAAGTACTGTGGGAGTTCCTCAGTCATCTAAGGGGTGTTCACTATTGCTAAGGTTATCTAATGGGGCTCAAGTTAATGGTGTTTTGACTTACCTATACTTAAAGAGGTATGCAAGTTAGGAGTCTTTGTGAGGACTTTGTAAATTACGGGTTTGTTCACCCATTCTGGGTTAGGATGAGTTAAGAATGAAAATAAAAGGAAGCATGCAATAACTTTGAAGAGTGAAACTTTCATTAATAATTTCATAGAAAAAGTACAATTGAATTTACAATATTCTAATCGAAATCTAGTCGTAGGTTATTGGCATTCCATGTGCATAAGATGAACTCTCCATCCAACCTCTCTTACTTATATGCCCCATTCCCTAAGTTTTCTCCAACTTTGATTGGGTCTTCCCAATTAGGGGCTAGCTTTCCCTATTCCTTAAGTGAGCTAGTGGCTAGGAGCTTTCGGTAGACTAGGTCTCTTACCTTAAATTCCTTGTATTGGACCTTCTTGTCTTAACATATGGCTAACCTATATTGAGAGGTAGCTACTTGAACTGTAGCAAGGTCTTGTATCTCTTCTATGGTGTTTATGCTGCTTATAAAAGAGGCTTTAATAGGAATTGGGTTACTAAGCCTTTAACCTGTAGCTGAGCTAAGGGATTAGAGAACGAACGCGGCAAATCCGCCTGCTCTAACTAACCCTTACCGAAGCCAAGCTATTCCTTACTGCTGATTAACTCCATACACCATGTCGAGCCGAATGCTTGCATTCTCTCAAAAATCATTTACCAATCAAATGAAAGCTTTGTTATCTTCTTAGCCTTCCCCTTCACTCTTGCTTAGCATGTACGAACTTGCACCTCCTCCCCCCTAGCTCGATAACATTTGTGTCGAGATGATGAGAGACCGTACACATGTCCGTAGCTACTCCTCTTTAGCTGAGCCTACATCTATTCGAAGTTCCTACTATGCACCTTGGCTTGGCAGAAATCAAGCTAATCGTACAAAATTGTCTTTTTTACCAAAAAGTCATCTACTTATAGTAAACCATGTGTCTAAGTAGCCATGTGCTAGATTCCTCTATGCAAAATATTCATTTTAATTGAATTTTCCCATTGTACCCTTTATTATTCCTTGTAAATTACCTTTTTAGGATACTACCCTTTTTGTCTTTTCCATTTTTGGGTAAGTCGCCCTAGTTTCTCCAGTATAAATACCTATTGTACATGTAGCCATAAACAATCACTTATCATTATCAATATACTAGATATTTTTCCTCTTATGGATTTGGCTCTTATTACTAACCCTTAAGTAAGGCTAGGTGGTGAGTAACCTCATCGGACTAACTCGTGCGTCATATCGAGTTGTACCATGAATCTTTGAAAGTTCCATTGGTGCGTCTTATCCTTTAGGACTATTTGTGGAGTTGCTTACTCTTTTCTTACTTTTACTATTTTCTCGCGCGCTCCCGATCACTCATTTCAAGTTTTTAGCAAACTTAGACCCATTCTTGCGATTGGTCTTGTCTACCCTTAGCCTCAAGCCGTATCATCTTGGTATTAGAGCGAAAGTTTCATTTGGGTAATTTGTGTTTTAGGATTTGGAAAGTAGTTCTTGTTATCTTAGTGTGTAGTAGTTGTGGAAAGGATTGTTAAAGCATTTTAAGCAAGTGATAGGTTTTCATAGTTTGTTTTTGAAGTCTTCTATTTGTACCTTATTTTAGGCATGTGAAACTAAAGCAATTTTTTATGTTAATTTAGCTACTGTATTTGTTGGTTATTAAGCTTCTAGTTTGAAGAGAGTACGTGTTATGTGATTTAGAGCAATATTGTTAGCTATATCATAGAATCGAAGAGCTTGAAATTTGAATTGGTTGAAGAAAATGATAGAATTGAGTGTTAATGCTAGTGTTGGGGACAACAATAGTAGTATTGTCTACCATGGCCAACAATCCTAGGGCACCCCCAAGAGTATAGACAAGAGACCTGATGAGGTAACCAACCTCCTTATGAATTTGACTCGAGCTATTCATGCATTGGCCTATCAACCCGTTGAGGTTGTACATAACACCCTTCACACTACTCGATTGTTAGAGGTTAGAATCTTACACAACAAGTTTGAGGTGGAGGAGTAGGTAGATAAGTGAGAAGAAGGATTAACTTGGGAGAAATAGATGACGTTGAGGAAGAAGTATATGAAGAAGAAGAAGAAGAAGAGTGAGCTCGAGCACCCTGAGCCATTGATCATGTGAAGCTTTAGATCTTGAGCTTCAATAGGTCTGGAAGTGTAGATGACTATTTGGATTAAGAGGAGAAAATAGAATGACTTTTTGATTATTATCAATATGAAGAGTACGACAAAGTGAGGATTGTTGTTGTCGAGTTCTTAGGATATGCCACCATGTGGTGGAAGAATTTTTAAGTCATGAGATGATGGGAGGGATACCAAGAGATTAATACTTGGCCTGAGATGAAGAGAACGCTCAGAAATAGATTTGTACCGGATAACTATCTGCAAGACACTTTTACTTTTACTTGGCTTCAAGATCTGAGACAAGAAAGCCAAGCTATCGATGAGTATGTTTAAGAGTTCTAAATGCTCGTGATTCACTGTAAAGTAGAGGAACCATTAGTATGAATAGTCTTCAGGTTCCTTACTAGGTTAAGTGGTGATATCTAAGACATTATGGAACTTCAACAATTCACTACAATGGATGAGGCTATACGGATAGCCCAATGAGTAAAGAGGTAAAGAAGAAATAGAATGTCAACCCAACCTTTAGTGAGCCAAATTAATCATCTAAGTCGGCCTAGTCAGGGAAGTTACTGAGCTCATTTGAATACCGAGTCGACTAGGAAGGTAGATGTCTAAATTGAATAGAATGACAGTAACGTGCTGACCCGAACATATGAGAAAGGATAGGGATTTGGTAGGAAAATGAGCCAGATCAAGTGCTTCAAGTACCAAGGGTTTGGACATATGAATGCTTAGTATCTGAATTGAAGGATTATGATCATTAAGGGAGATGCCCCAAAACTCGAAGTAGACAGTACTAATGAGGAACCTGAGGAAGAGACTCTCGTTGAGAAAGAAACTTCTCAAGAAAATGAACTACTAGAAGAAGATATGTTTGCTAAGGACTTGGATCAATTGATCCTAGTTGTTCAAAATACATTGAGTTTGGAACCTTCACACAAGGAAGAGCAAAGAGAGCATTTGTTTCATATCACATGCAAGGTGAACGATCAACTCTATGCCCTTATTGTAGATAGTGGTAGCTATATCAGTATGGCATTAGCCAGTCTGATTACGAAGTAGAAGTTGCCGACTATTGTGCATTCGAAGCCGTACAAGTTGCATTGGTTGAATGAGAAAGGAGCACTACATGTCACTCAATAGGTACTACTGCCGATCATGATTGGAAACTACTTTGATGAGATTCTTTATGATGTGCTACCCATTAGCGCATCACATATACTACTAGGCCGACCTTGGTTTTACGATTGAAGAGTTATTTATGATGGATATAGGAACACATATGTGCTTAAGAAGGATGGAGGGAAAATTATGTTGAACCCTATAATGTTGAGTTAAGTTTACCATTTGCATGCTAAACTTGGTTGTGGATTAAAGAAAACTTTAGTGTTGAGTAGGGTTAACTCTGAGAGGCTATTAGAGCCGATGCATCGACCTTCTTGTTAGTCAGGCAAATATTAGTGTTAAGGGAATGGGGTGAACTACTCTAGGAAGTAAAGGAGCTGTTGAATGAATATACCGACTTATTTCTTGAACAGTTGCCTAAAGGATTACCCCTTGTCTAAGGTATAAGCATTGCATTGACTTAATACCTAATGCTACCTTGCCAAACAAACCAACTTATTAGATGAATCTTGAGTAGGTTTCTAAACTTTAGCAACAAGTTAATGAACTCCTAAAGAAGGGTTATGTAAGAGAGAGTCAGAGTCCTTATGTTGTACTGGCACTCCTAGTATCGAAAAAGGACTGTACATGGTGAATGTGTATTGATAGTCGAGTTGTGAACAAGATCATGATCAAGTACTAGTATCCGATCCTTAGGTTAGATGACATGTTGGATAAATTGAGTGGAGTTAAGGTCTTCAGCAGGATCGATCTAAAGTTTAGTTACCATTAGATTTGAATGAGGCCGGGAGATGAGTGGAAGATTGCTTTCAAAACTCAGCATGGACTCTATGAGTGGATGATAATGCCATTTGGCTTGTCAAATGCCCCAAGCACTTTTATGTGACTAATGAACCACATGCTGAGAGATTTGATCGGGAAGTGTATCGTGGTGTATTTTGATACATTCTAGTGTACTATGTCAGCATGCCGAGTCACCTCGAATATCTTTATGCCATATTAAATGTACTTCGAGCCGAGACTTTATTTGCCAATTTAAAGAAGTGCTGTTTCTACTAGGAGGAAGTGATATTCCTAGGTCATTTAGTTGGCAAAGGAGGCTTATAAGTAGATGATGAGAAGATTGCAACAATTGTCGAGTGGCCAAATCTAACCACTTATGTTGAAGTGAGAAGCTTCTATGGATTAGTATCTTTTTACAAAAGATTCATAAGGAATTTCAGCACCATAGCCGTACCCCTTACCAAGTTAATAAAGAAAAACATTGAATTCAAATGGTGAGAAAAGGAGGAAAGAAGCTTTGCCCAATTGAAGAAAAGATTGTCTTTCACACCTTTATTAGCTTTACTAGACTTTGAGAAGATATTTGAGTTGGAATGTGACCCGTTGGCATTAGAATAGGCATTGTCTTAATGCAGGAAGGCTGACCAATTGCTTACTACAGCAAGAAGCTTAGAGGACCTTAGTTGAACTACTTTGCATACGACAAAGAACTCTTAGCACTCATTTAAGTGCTCTAAGTATGGTAGTATTATTTATTGTTGAGAGAGTTTGTTATCTATACCAATCATGAGTCTCTAAGGTACTTTCGAAGTCAAACCAATTTGTTGAAGTTGCAAGTGAGGTGGGTTGAATTTTGAATTCGTTGAGGGATTCAATTTTGTAATAAAATATAAGCAAAGGAAGAGATACATGGTTATAGATGCTCTTTTAAGAAGACATGTACTCTTAACCAAATTGCAAACTAGATTATTTAGGTTTGTAAGTATCAAAGAGAAGTATTCTAAAGACCTATACTTCGGACCCATATTTAGGCAATGTGCTAATGGAAGAATAGTAAACGAATATCATGAGGAAGATGAGCACTTATTTCGAAGTGGAAAATTATGCATGCCGACCTATTTATCGAGAGAGTTACTAATTAGGGAAGCCTACAATAGAGGATTCTCTAGAGGTTTTGGGGAGAGAAGAACACATGAGTTGCTAAATGGATGATTCTTTTAGCTAAGAATGAGACGAGATGTGAACTGAATTGTTGAGGGCTGTGTTATGTGCAAAAGCGCTAATTGCCGAGCTGAACAAGGGAAAACAATGCCTTTGCTTATCCCGACCAAGTCTTGGATTGAGTTAAGCATGGACTTTCTTCTTGAATTACCTAGAATTGCTTAAGGCAAAGATTCCATAATGGTTGCCATGGATAGATTCAGTAAGATGGCATATTTTGTGCCTTGCTCTAAGGCCAACAATGCTTCAGTTATTACTTTTCTTTTCTTTTGCAGGAAATTATTCGGTTGCATGGTTTGCCAAAAAGTGTAGTCTTAAATAGAAATCTAAAGTTCTTGAGCCATTTCTAGAGAACTTTGTGGCGTTAGATAGGGACTAAACTATTATACAGCATTTCCTATTACCCCAAACTGATGGCTAAATAGAGATAGTCAATTGTACTTTAGGATCATTACTTTAGGCTATAGTAGGTAAGAATTTAATTGATTAGGATGTCTATTTGTTTGTAGTAGAATTTGCTTACAACCGAATAGTGCATGATACCACCAAACAAACTCTCTTCGAAGTTGTCTACGGTTTTAACCTCAAGCTACCCCTTGATTAGACCCTTACACCCATATCTAAACAAGAAGACTTTGATGCAAGAACTCGAGCACAGTCCCTACAATACATCTACAACAAAGCGCTTGGCAGATTGATTAAGCTGGCAGGAAAATGTGACTAAAGGCTAAAGGACAAATGTTGAAGTAGTTTCAGCCTAGGGATTTAGTGTAGTTACACTTAAGCAAGGAGAGATTCCTTAGCAAGAGAAAGAATAAGCTATTTGCCTAAGCTGAAGGTGCTTTTAGAGTACTTTAGAAGATCAACAATAATGCTTATAGATTGGAGTTGCCTAAATATTATGGGGTTTCAGACACTTTTAAGGTTGTTGACCTCAGTCCTTATTACCTTGAAGGAGAACTAAACGAAGACCATTCGAATTTGACCCCATATCTAAGTTAACCTAGAGGGAATGATAGGAATCAAGCTATTAGGCCTTTAACTCGTAGCCGAGCTAGAAGACTAGAAGGGCTAATGTGGCAAATCTTACTACTCCAACTAACCCTTATCAAGTAACTATACATCTATTGGAAATCATTTGTAGATTGGATGAAAGCTTTGTTGACTACCTAGCCTTCTTATTTACACCTGCTTAGTATGTTTGAACCAACCCCCTAGCTCGATAACATTTGTGCTGAGATGACAAGAGACCTCGCATATGTTCATAGCTACTCCTCTTTAACTGAGCACATATCTATTCGGAGTTTCTGCTCAATACCTTGGCTCAATAGAAATCAAGCTGATCATATGGAATTGTCTTATCTACTAGAAAGTCATCCACCTACAATAAGCTATGTGTTCGAGTAGCTATGTGCTAGAATCCTCCATCTAGAATATTCATTTTAGTTGAATTTTCCCATTGTACCCTTAATTATTCCTTATACATTAATTCTTTGGGATATTTCCCATTTTGTCTTTTCCATTTTTGAGCAAGTTGCCTTGGTTTCTCTAATATAAATAACCATTATATGTGTAGCCGCACACAATCAATTATCATAATCAATATATTGGATATTTTTCCTCTTGTGGACTTAGCTCTTGTTAGCTTGTTTACTCACACTTTACTTTTATCTTAACCCTTAAGTAAGGCTAGGTAGTGAGTAACCTCACTAGATCAACTTATGCATCATATCGGGCTGTATCGTGAGTCCTTGGAAGTTCCATTGTTGTGTTATATTCTTTGGAGCTGTTTGTGGGTTTGCTTACTTTTTTCTTACTTTTACTATTTTCTTGCATTTTCCCCATCACTCATTTTAAGTTTTTGGCAAGCTTGGACCCATCCTTATGATCGACCTTATCTAGCCTTGGCCCTAAGCCACATCAGACTCATTTATGATAGCATTGAACAATTATGTCTAGATGTTTGGAAGTTTCAATTTGATGCGGAGGATCCCTTTTGAGTCGAAAGTTAGGCAAAATAGTGTTTTGCCTATAGAAGTGTGGTGAGTGGTCTTATACCCCCACAAGATGTTTGGCAACTTGTCTGCCCATTTGCCTTGAGCTTAGTCGACCCATTTCTGAATGCTATTGAAGATGATCTTATTAGTCGCCTCGACCTGGCCATTAGATTAGGGGTGCGTAACTGAGGTGAAGTGGGGTATAATGTAATGCTTTGCATAAAATTCTTCAAGTTAGGGTTGTTGAACTACCGCTCATTATCCATGATGAAGGCATGGGGAACCTTGAACTTAGAGAGGATGTTGCTGTGGATAAAGGATTCCATGATCCTTTTTGTTATCTTAGTGATTGCCTCAACTTCGACCTACTTGGTGAAGTAGTTGATGGCTACAATGATGAATTGCCATCCTCTAAAGGCCTTTAGGAAGGTGTCAAGAATATCGATGCCCTACTAGGTATAAAGCCAAAGGCTCATCAGAGGTTGAAGGTTGGAGTTGTGGGCATATGTGATCGAAGCATACTTCTGACATTGAGGACACTTCTAAGCTATTGCCTTCACGTCCTACCTTATAATAAGCCAATAGTATCTGAGCTAAAGAGCTCAAATGTAGAAGGCCTATGGTTGGATGTGATTGTTGCACACTCCAACATATAGCTCTTCTATGATACATAGCTAATCATCAAGTCAGAGGCATCTCAATAAGGGTAGGTTGACTCCTCTTTAGTATAGGACACCATCGATTAAGGTATGATTGGCAGTATGGTACATCAATTTCTTGGCCTCCTTCTTGTTGGCCAATAACATACCCTGCTCTAAATAGTTTTTGATGGGGTCTAACCAGTTAGGATTAGTTGGGGTCTAACCAATAACATACCCTGCTCTAAATACTTGTCTTGATGCTCATCTTTAGCAAGTACTTAATGAATATTTTCCTATCTTTGACCTTTGGCTTCTATATTCCAATAGAGGTGAGTTTAGCTAGCTAATTAGCTGCTAAGCTCTCCGTTCGAGGAATTTTTGTAATATTCTATGAAGGGAACTCGACTAAGAGAGTTGTCACTTTGTCTAAGTACTTTGCCATGGTGTCATTGTTGGCTTCATATTCACCTTAGACTCACTAGATAATGAGCATAAAGTTTAGCAATACTTCAAGGTGCTCAACATTGATCTCCTTAACCAACTTGAGACCGGTGATCAAGGCTTTATATTTAAGTTTGTTGTTGCTTGTATCTAATTTGAACTTAAAGGCATAACAAACCATTTCCTTGTGTGATCTTGTGAGCACCAAACCCATACCTCCTCCTCTGAAGATGGAAGAGCCATAGATGTAGAGAGTTTATACCAACTTATCATCTCTAAGCGGTGCTTTATCCTCTCCAACGTACTTTATGATGAAATCGGCTAGCACTTGTGCTTTATAGGTCATTTCTGGCTGGTATTCAATTCCATACATGCTTAACTATAGTGTCTACTTAACCATCAGACCAGAAGCATTGAGCTTTTGTAGAAGCATATAGAATGATTGGTCTGTTAGGACGATGATCTGGTGTACCTAGAAGTAAGGTTTGAATTGACGTGTAGTATTTACGATGGCTAAGGCGAACTTCTCTACCTTAGAGTATCTAACCTCAAGCCCTTAGAGAATGTAACTAACATAGGACATGGGCATGCTTTCCCTTTTATCCTGACTAATATTGACGAAAGTGCCTAATCACTAATTGCTAAGTATAAGTAGAGATCTTCTCTAAGGTTAGGCTTTAAGAGGATAGGTAGGTGATTTAAGAAGTTTTGTAGCTCCTTAAAGTTTTCTCATATTGAATAGTCCATTCAAAACCCTTAAGGTACTTAAGGAACTTAAAGAACTCCATGCATTTGTCTATGCTTCTAGAGATAAACTTATTTAGTGCAACTACCATGTTAGTGAGTTTCTAGACTTCCTTGATCAAGGTGGGGAGCTTTTTGTCCTTGATAGCCTTAATATTTTCTATATTGGCCTCAATCCCTTGTTGCATGACCATAAAGCCTAAGAACCTACCATAGTTGACCCTAAATATGTACTTTTTAAGGTTCAGTTTTAACTCCCGCAATCAAGTGTTCGGAATTCGGCTCGTAAAATTTAGAGTAGTCAAGTAAGTTGTCCAATTGAATACAAATTTTACAATGAAGTTAGAAATATTAATAACAGTGATCCTGTAAATTTAGATTTAGGAAAATAAATAATAAAATAATTAATTATTATAATATTGAATTATAAGTATATTACTCATTATTTATCGGAAACACGAAAAATGAGTTTTAATAATTAACGAATCGATAAAGATAAATTATATGTATAATAAAAATCATAAAATAACTTAAATAATATTTAGGAGTATTTATTTGTACCATATATGTATTTATGTATAAGTAAAAATATGAAAAATTACTTAAAATATTTGAAATATGTTAAAATAATACTAATTACTAAGGAAAATTTATTAAAAATAAAGAAAATTCACGGGAAGTATGGAAATGTCCATAAAAGTGGCATGTCATGTTGAAAATAAAAGAAGGGAAATTAACCAATTAAAATAGACCAAATAGAAAGTGAAATAGGAAGAGATAAAGGATACTTAGTAAGAAAAAAATAGAAGAAAAATCCTAAACCCTATTATAAATTCAACAGACACACATCAAACTTCAATTTGGTTAGTTAGAAACCAGAAAAAAATTGAGAGAGCTTAAGAAGAGAAGAGAGGGTATTTTTATTAAAAAAAATAAGAGAATATTGTGCAATTAGGGATTATAAGGGGAACCTATAACCAACAACCATCTAAGAGTGGATGGCTACCACCATTAGATGATGGGGGTAGTGCCCAAACTAGTTAACAAGGTCATGGTGGCTAGAGCAAGCAACGCTAATGAGTTCGATTTTTCTTCCAATAATTATGGAAAATTATGAAATTTAGCATTCTAAGATATTTTTATATGTAGTTTTTAGAAAACAATATTATTTTGATAAAATTAGGGCCTGTGATATATAGTGCTTAAGAAATCCCTAAACTTGAGCTTATTTTCAATTCATAAATAAATGATCTTAATAGTATAGTTTTGAGCCCAAAATTTTTACGTAGACTATTTAGAATGTTTATAACAGTGCTATGAAGAGATTTTCATAAATTAATTTTTGAAAAATTTAGATAATTTTTAGGCCATAAAATTATACATAAAAGAGTGATTTTAGGCTTATTTTGGTAAATTAATAATAAGTTGATATAAATACTAATTTAGTATGTAATTAGGAGTCTTGAGATGTAATTTATTGATGTATAAGGGTATTTGTAGAGTTTGGAATGTTAATTGTATATATTATGCATATTAGGCAATAACAATAAATGAATAATGGATAAAAGTATATAATTAAGCTAATTTTGTGATTTGGAGATTAAATAGGTTTAAATTCTAATTTAAGGAATAATTAGACATTTTGATATATTATTTGGTGATTAAAGACGATATTTATAGTATTAGAAATTTTAGATAAATGATTTAGGTGTGAATTATGTAAGAACACATAATATTTATATATAGGAAATTAATGAGTAGAAAATAATAGGCCAAAATTTATAATAATAATATATAATAAATCTGATGTGAAATATAAATTTTTCTCATATTAGGAGCAAATTCAATAATTAAATTAGGAATATAGAATATTGTACAGACCAGAATATTGGTTAAGAGCTAAATAGGAGATTTAATATACCCAAATAGGAGATTTAGGATACCTAAATATAGTTTGATGAATTTTCCTTATTGATTCAGAAGGAACTCGTAAGGTTTACATATAAAGACTATAATCAGAAGTTGAATTAGAAACTAATTCAGAAACTATGTTAGAATTCTAGGAAGAATTATCAAACTAAGAAGTTAAATGGAAACTAATTAGACACTATATTCATTCGAATTAAAGATAGTTAAACCCTATGAAATAGGTTAGAAGACATTCCTAAGACTTAAGTGTAAAATGAACCAGGAGCCAAATTAGAAGAACAATTTGATGTTGGGTATATAGAGTGAATATGAATAGAATTGGTGTATAATTTAGAAACTTTTATACCTGTAACATGGTTGAATAAATTTAGAGGACAAATTAATGGCTAGTTTAAGACTTATGAATAAAACTATAATTAGAACTTTGATTAGAAATTGAATCAAAAGTTGAAATAAAACTTAGCTCAAAATAAGAATAATTGTAAGGGACTTAGACCTAAATCACTAAATATAAGAAGACCATGAATTAAAGATATTCATAATTTAAATTATAGACTAAAACATATCTATGGTTGTTATATGGAAACTAAAACAACATTTGTATTATAGGGATTATCGGTAATGGCTTGTGCGAGTCGCACCTTAAGTGAGTAAGCGGGAAGTTCAAGTACGTTAGGATTGATACTTTATTGTATTTTGGAGTATTATTTTATAGTACTTGAAGACTTAGGATTATACTTGATTGTGTTTGTTAGATAGTTTATTGTGCGCATAACTATATGTACATGTTTTTGGATATGATTATATGATCTTGGTTTAATGTTCTAGATTGAAAATTGTGTGATTTGTATGAAATGTGTAAACACTTTAAATTGGATCTAGCTAAACATATGACTTGTAAGTCTAAAATGGACTTACATAACAACCTAATAAGGGAAATGTTTAAGGTTTTTGGGCCAAATACCAACCCCTTTAAAGGGATAGCTTTGGATAACATAATGGGTTCCTTCTTCATCCTTACTCGAACTAAGTGATAGGAGAAGAGGTTGTGGCAAGATTGAAGTCAATGGTTTGAAGGTAGTGGCAGGAGGAGTGGTATCTCCATTGCATAAGCTTAGGTTTGCTTGTGAGCTATTGAAATGTGCACTTAACTCCTTAAACTAGATTAGAGTGGATACAATTTCTCTAATCTTGTGATGGACTGGATAATGTCCTATGATGACATTTGCTTGTACATGCATTTTATTTAACTAATTTGGTTGATAACCCTGTTTGTGTTTGATATATAGTTTTAAGTTTCCATCTTAACTTACTGAGCGGTTGGTTGCTCACATCCCTATAGATATTGTTGTAGGTGCTAGGTAAAAAGCGAACATATAACTATTTTGAAACTAGTAATTGTTAGATCCTGGGGAATGAGGATATAAAACTAAGGATTAGTCACACTCTCGAAGTTTAGGTCTTAACTTTAACTCTTTGAATATCAATTTATGTATTACTTAAGTAAAGTAAGATTAAGGTACCAAATCTTGTAAGCATTACTTAAAATATTTAGATTCAAGTTTGTATTTTTCATATTATGATAGATAAATAGCATGCTTAATTTATGAACTATTTACTTCAAAGTGGTTTAGTCATGGATGACTCATGTAAATCAGGTCGAAAATAGCGGTTGTAATGTCAGCTTCTATCCTAGAATAGTTTGTACGGCAGGATTATTAAAACTCTACTGCTTGAGGGTAGGATGTTAGCTTCTTATCATACTCCTCATTCTATGAAAGGTTTCTTATAAGTCCTTGGTATGATTGATGGGTTGCTTTCTCTTGATGATCATACATCTACATATACCTCCATGTTGCACCCAAGTTAAGGCTTGAACAAAGTGGTCACCATTTGCTGATATGTTGCCCTAGCATTTTTGAAGCCGAAAGACATGATAGTATAGCAATAGGTGCCAAAATCTATGATGAAGGAAGTATAGGCTTCATCTTTCGAGTCTATCTTGATATGATTGTAACCTAAAAAAGTATCCATAATGCTCAATAGAGCATGTCCTAACGTGGAGTCAACTAGTTGGTCTATCCTTGAGAAAGGGAAGCAATCCTTTAGGTAGGCTTTATTGAGGTCAGTATAGTTAATGCACATTCGTTACTACCCATTCCTCTTTTTGACTAACACAATAGTATTTAGCTAGGTCGAGTACTTCTCCTCTTGTACAAAGCCTTCCTTTAGCACCTTCTACACTTCTTCTTCAACGGTGGCCTACCATTCTGGAGCAAAATGCCTCTTCTTTTGCTTGATAAGCTGAACATTCTTGTTGATTTCGAGGCTGTAAGTTGCCAAGTCAATCTATATACTAAGTATGTCTGATGACGACTAGGCGAACCGATCCGAGTTGACCTATAAGAGCTCAATAATGGCTTCTTTCACCTCAGGAGGTATCTTGATCCTAACCTTGGTGGTATTGTTGGGGCTAGTGCCAATTTGCACCTCTTCCATCTTCTTGCCCAACTCGCCTCTTTCAGCTAACTTCTCCTATGGATCTATTTCTTAAGCAAAGATGCCTTCACCTTGGGCTACCTTCACATAAAGCTCCCTGGAGAGCTTCTGGTTACACTTAAAAACTCTATCTCAGTGGGGGTTAGGAGTTTGGCCTTCAAATGTTGGGATGATGTAATGATTGTGAAATTGGTGAGGCTGAATTGTTTGAATAGAACATTATAGGGGGATGAGCAATCCATCACCATGAATTCCATTGACTGATGAGTGACATTTTCATCATCACCGAGCTCTATTTCCAGGGTAATGATGCCCTTAGGTTCGACTATTCCCCCATTAAAACCAATTCAATTATGGTGGTATGGCTTCATCTGTATGGATAGCTTTTTCCTCATCTTATCGTAGGTGTGCATAAAGAGGATGTTAGTGGAGTTGCAAGTGACCATCATGATCTTCATGACCTCAAAGCTTGAGATCTTTATCCCAATCACTAGGTTACCCAGATGGGAGGTGTCGATCCCCTCTAAATCTTTGTTAGAGAAGGAGATAGAGGTGTTGCACCTCTTCCTCTTCTCTCTTATATCCATTACCTTGAATGGGGCATTAGCCGAGCTATTGCAACTTAGCTGACACCTTGGATGTAGCCTTCTAACAATAATGTTGATAACACCATTGGGGGCTTGGTTATTATCGTAATCATTATTTTCTTCTTCTCGAGCATCTTCAATTCATTGCCTTTAAGGTACGCTGTCTCTGCCTTCGTTGGCATTGGCTATGTATTCTTTAAAGAAGCCCCTTTGGATGGTTTACTCCATAGTGTTCTTTAGTTGTAAGCACTCATCTATTATGTGGCTATAGTCTTTATGGAATTGACAAAATTTATTTGAGTTCTGACGACTGGGGTTCCCCTTCTTCTTGGGGTGCTTCTATAGCAAGCCTCTTCCTTGAACCTCCGTAAAGACCTAAGCCAAGGTTCAGTTCAAAGGGTTATGTTAGGTGATTATTGGTGGGGGTAGTGGACGCTTCTTATTGATGGAACTTTCCCCATCATCTCGGTTAGCAACTTGCTATTGAGGTGATCCTTGACAAACCCCTTTTCCTTGTCTTTCGTTCCACTAGATCTTTTTAGGTCGGCTTTACGCCTGGCACGGATGTTATCCTTCTAGTCCATGTATTTCTAGGCTTTGTTCTAGAATTCAGCTAAGGTCTTGGGCTTACTTTTTGAAGTCATTCGGAAGAAATCCTTAAAAGGTTTGATGATGACTAAGCGGCATGGATAGCAACTCCCTTATTAAGCTAAGGGATCTTAACTATAGCATTATTAAATTGTGCCACATACTCTCAAAAGGTTTCCCCATCCTTCTGTTTAATTAAGTACACAGGTAAGGTATCCTTAGGTAGGGCCTTACTAGCTTAAAAATGAAGGTTGAACTGATGAGTGAGCTCCTTGAAGGAAGGGATGGAGTTATTGAGCTGATGGTTGAACCATGTTTAGGCTGCCTTCCTAAGAGTACCGAGGAAGGCCTTACACAAGATTTCATCTCTACGACCATAAAGGTTCATGAGGGTATGGAAATGAAGTAGGTGATTGTTAGGATTACTAATGTTAGGCAAGTGTAACTTTCAAATTATAATAAGTGGATTAAGTCCAATTATTTATCCCTCAAGGACTTTGACTACTAATACTAACTAGATCTCTATTGTCTAAGCTACAAATCTAATTTCAAGAGTTTAAATAATCTAAAGCTAATTGTGGTAAATAATAAATTATCATTAAATAAAAATTTTACAAGAATTAAAGTAAGAAACCAATAAAATTATAAACTACTTTAAGATTCACAAACCGTATCTAAATCTTTACTTCCCCTAGATCTAATATGTGATTTTCCTTAAAGATAATTCAATTTATTCTTTAATCTTTCTTAACTAGGAGAATTCTCTACTAAAGTTAATAACATTTTCAAGCCAATTAACCCTAATCTTAAAATTACCAATTGGAATCTCTTCTTAATAATATGACCTAAGATTGCATTATTGCACAACGAATTCTCTATGATATAATTTAAGATTTTGGAAAGATCTTACAAATTATCTCTAATCTTGTAACAATTCTTATCAACTATGCCTAGATCCAATCTTATAAGAAATCTCCTGATTTTCTTATAAGATTTCAAATTCTAGATTACTACTCATGGAAATAATAATCTAAATTATGAAGCATACATAGTTGAATCAAGAAAAGGATAAAGAATTAATTAAATCTAATAAAAAATCATATCATATGAGTAGATCTAGGTTCTACAAGACTTAGATACAAAAGATCTGTCCTCTACACATCATAAAGTAATAATCTAGAATAAAAGGATAGAGAATGGTAGAAGAAAGAATTATGAAATCTAATAAAGATTGAATCTTGAAGTCTTCTTTGTATCTTACTCTCTTGAGTGTTTTTGGCTTGAAAAACTATCCAAAAGTTGTCTAAATATTTCTCTTATGAAAACCCTAAAGAAGCTTTATATAGAAAGCGGCAAAATAAAGTATGTGCAAACCATATGATCGAGGACACGATCATGTCCCTTAGTCATGTAACTCGCTACCATTCCTTCACATCTTTTTCTTCCTTTTTTCTTTCTTTTTTTTTAAAAAAAAAACTAGGAATGACATGACTAAGGACACGGTCGTGTCATTGGTTGTGATCATTGAAAAATTGCTCTAAAGTCACTTGGAAATGACATAGCTATGTCCTTCGGTTGTATTGATCTTTAAACCTTCATAACTTTCTCATTTTAGCTCCGAATTGAGTAAAACTTGTTTTTATCTTCTCATTTTCTCATGTAGATTATTTCAAAACCTAGAAAATAAAATTTTACTCAATTAAGTATTATTATCTAAAAAGAAACTCAAATTTCAAGGGAAAATCATAAAAAATCACTATGTAAAATATTTCTAATTTAGAGCTTATCATACTTCCTAACACCTAAGAATTTGCTTGTCCTCAAGCAAATAAAGCAAAGAAAGAATTAAGACAAAAATTCTTAAGTTAAAAACTATCATCGGCTAGGAAATTGGCCAAAATTTACCCTTAACCTGAAAAGAGAATCAACTTGTAACTCTAATCAATTTTCGTTAAACAACTTCCTTGACTCTTATATTCAATCTTTTTCTCAATGCTCAAGAAACATAAAGTACTAGAGTTCATAAGCTAATCCATATAAATTAAAGTTTACCTAGATCATTTAATCAAGGATTCTAATACTTAAGATCAGATTTAACATCTCACTAATTAGGAAAAAGTTATAAAATTTTTAACCTACTTAGTGAAAATGTATATAGCCCTCTCTTCAATCTCACTAAGCGCCATAATTCAAAGTAAACACATATTACATCCACTCATCCACTAATCATCCTCTTAGTTCATTCTTTCATTAGGAAGGTTTCAATTTCACTTAATTTGATTATTACTTGAGCACATTATTTAAGGACAATTGTATTGACAAAGGGAAAGGATCATGCTTTTTTTATGGACCAAGATCGATCCATTTGAACTTATCACTCATATTGGTAGTGGAAAGTAATCTTGCTCTTCTAAAGGACCAAGGCCGATCCATATCAGTTTATTCTTTAAGCTTACTTTGGCATTGGTAATGAAATTCAGCTTTACTCTTCTAAGAGACAAAGGTGAATTCTTACCAATTTTGCTTTTCTGTTATTGATTATTCATGCAATTAATATCACTATCTACCTCCAACTAATTTAAGTTTTCAAGGGTTTCTTAAAAGAAAAATTTCATCTATTTGTTTATTAAGCATTATAAGGCTCTAAAGATTTCCAAGAAGAAAGTGTACATTAGAGCAAGTTTTGAAAATAATCATGACTAATTCTTAACTAGTAATGTTGCTCTAATCTTAAGTCCTAAAAATCCTAAGCTAAATAACTCATAACTTTACTCTATAAAGATTTCACTAGTCAACTTTAGCATTGTGTTCAATCATCAAAGATCAAGTATTCAAATATGCATTACCATCCATTGGTAATGTATCTTTGGAAAAAAATAAAAAACAATAAGATTAGATTAAATTTGAAAAGGAAAAATTGGTCTCCTAAGTAGCAAAAGTTTGCATAAATTTTTATATTCCCTTCTCTACACTTAAAACAATAAATTATCCCCAATGTATGAATTAAGTTACACATGAAATATATATATAAATATATATATATTTCATGTG
>JAMXBB010000002.1:61842964-61904509 GCA_024138015.1 Lumnitzera littorea
ATATATATATATATATATATATATATAAACACATATGAGTAAGGGAATAGAAAAGTAGGAAAAAAACTAATATTCCCTTGAAAATTGAGAATTTCAAATGTACAAAAGTCATAAGTTACGAAGTAACCCACGCCAAATTTGCAAACACAAAATTTGAACATTTTCATCTAAAAAGCTTCGACCTTCAATTCCAACATGGATAAACAACCAATATTGTCATTCAAGCAAGAAACAAAAGAAAATGATAAAAGAGATAAGCAAAATAAGGAAAAACAAAAGCAAGAACAAAAAAAAGAGTCTAGTAAGTAAAATCAAGTTGTAAACCGAAGTACATCCCTAGCCGTATCATAAAAATAAAACAGCATCTCCTCAATCATCATCCATAAAATCATCATCGTTTTCCTCAAAATTAGAATCTTTATCATCCGCTTCATCATCAACTTCCTTTATTGAACTTTCTTGCCGAGCTCCTTCCTCATCTTCTTTGGCTAACTCTTGGGTAACTTCTTCTTCTAAAGATGAGGAGGGGAACTTTTGGAAAATATCAAGAACTTTCAAACTATTTAGTCCAGCCACATTACAAAAGAATAATGTAATTCTGCTTTACCAATATCTTGCCCATTTTATGCTCCATCCCATCCTAGTAAGTACTCAAAGTTTTCAACATTTCCTCTATCCGATGAAGCTTAGAACTCGATCTTTGGCTTGCACTTGAACTTGTACCTTTATGTCCTTTGAATAACCGTCTGATCAAAATCCAAAAACTTGATATGTTAGGCAAGCATCATATTAGACAACCATTTGGTGAAAATCCCCATCTTACGAGCCAACAAGGTCACATACAAACCACAACATATTTTACCATGAGCTTAAATACTAGTGGCTTGCTTCATAAGATATTTAGCTAGTAGAATAGCCAAATTAACTAGACATTTCTCAATTATGTTGTACAAAGCCATCAATTCTAGCTTACCAACCACTCCCATACTCTTACCTTGCCTAGCAATTGTGTGAGATATTAACCAACGTACAACTTTATATTCTAGGTGACGTAGAGAAGAAGCCCTACTAGACTTTTCAATGTAATCATTACACCTTGTGATGCTACACCAAAATTACTATGGTAAGACTTCATGTTGTAACTTGTAAGGAAGCCTAAGGAACTCGTTGGTTTGCACATACTCTTTTGAATATAGGCTAAAGTAAACACCTAAATTAGCAACAATGATCAAATGAGCATAGTTGTTCAGCTGAAATCTTAGTTTCTGTTATGGTCTAAAATTTCCTAAAAGCTTATCCATTTGCACCGTGCAAAGAAACTTAAGTGTAAGCTCATTATAAATAGGAGCTTAAAATGTCAATAGCTTTTGCCATGGTTTGACTGAGACCATATCCCAAACTTGATCAAGTAAAGTAAGTTCCTCAATTACATTCCAAGAAAGATATAATGTCTCTCCAAATGTATATAGTTGGAAAATGTTGAAACTATTCCCGAGTGGCTTTTGATTAAAAACACAGCATCAATTGAACTAGGTTATTGATGGCCATTAGTGGATTAGGAGATGGAGACAGTTGAGATGATGATGTAATTGCCTTGTCTTTGTGCCTTATGTCTAGTTTTTGCCTCGACACCATGTTCTACATGAAAAAAGAAGTTGATTAAAATCAAGAAATGATCACCATTGCTTTCCCCACACTTAGAATGACAACCAATGTAAGAACTAACCACAATTGTCGAAGAAATCATGATAAAAAGCATTAAGGCATTTCATTAAACACACGGTAGGCATGTCTTATGCTTTGGGATTTTAAAGTGATAGCCATGTAATCATAAAAACCCATAGTACGCAACGTGATTGGAGCATACCTAATGAATGATTCTTACATGTTTTAACAATAAACCCATGATTTTTGAATTTCTTTAAAAACCCTTGTTTCTTGAATTTCAAGAACCAACATCCATGTGTAAAGAAATTGAAGTCCATACATGTAAGAGGAAATTCCACCCTCCCTATATTGCATCATAGTTGACATGATGGTGTAAGTGATTGTGTCTTTTCAAACCTAGATTTGGTGCCTAATTCAAGAACACGATCATGTCCTTCATGTGCATCACTACCTAACTACTAAAACAAATAAAATGCCTTATAACATACATTAAAGGAACACCAACATGCAAAAGCCCTAAGTTCCAACTACTCCATCAATTAGAAATGTGAAATCCAAGTGAGTTCTTTCATGAAAAATTCAAGAAAAAGAGAGATTAAGAACTTATTGGAGTACACTTGGAGAAGCTTGAATTGGTTTAAGTGTTGGATTATGGATCAAATATGGGAGTGAATGTGTTCTTTTATGTGTTTGGGCATGAGTGAAAGTGTAGATGAGAGGCAGGGTGTTGTACATGTGTGTTGGAATAGAGTGGAAGTAAGGAAAACATGTATAGGTCATGGCCTTATATAGTAGGTATGATACAACTCAAGATACGATCGTGTCTTGTAGTCGTATACCTTACTGTGATCGGTTAATAAATTGATTGTGAGGACCAATGATATGGTCCAAGACATGATCGTGTCTCACGACTGTATAACGTGCTATGATTATTGGAAAAAAAGAAAACTACTTGGAAGTAACATGGTCCAAGACGTAATCGTATCTTTATATTTTTAGTAGCTTTTTTTTTTCTTTTTTGAATGACACTTTTCTTTTCAAGAAAAATTAAATTAAGAAAGATAAGACTTATAATAATAAAAAAATATTTAACAAAAGAAAAATTAAGTAAAGAAAATGAAATAATTAAATAGAAGATAATTCCTAAAATTCTAATGTAAAAATTAAAGTGCAAATGTAAAATAACAAAAAATTGTGAAAATAAATTATAAACTTAGGTTGCTTCCTAAGAGCACTATGTTTAATGATGATAGTTCAACGAAATGCATCACTTACATACCTTCGTCCTGGTGGAGGTAGATCTCCTTCCTTACCTCATTTTCGTACTCGCCACACAAGTATAAACTTACCATTTTTCCATTTTAGCAAATTCTGTTTTCTAATTGGATAAATTCCATTGAGTTTCTTCTTATCACGCCACTCATCAAACATGTGCTACCCGAGTTTCTTCTTTTTGTTTGCTTTTTGCTTAGATGGAGTGGTTGTCGGTGGCTTTCAGCTCCTCACTACAAAAGCGTGTTCCAAATGATCTTTTGAGTTTTTGCACTCCAATATGGGTAGCTTTATTTTGGAAGGCTCTAACTTTCTGCCACTTACTCTGCAAAATGGTTCAAACCTCTTCTTTCCCACACTAGATTCATTAGCTCCCAATTGAGCTGTAACTTTAGACTAATTAGAGGTATTAACCATCTTTCTATCTCCTATTTCCAAGCAATGGTTTACGGGTTCTTTGACAAGTGTTTCCTACAAACATTTAGCAACAGTAGTGGAATCAACATCATAACTTATGCCCTTAAAGTCAAGGGACTAGTGTATTGAATTTGAATTTTGGAAAACAATTTCTTCATCTCCGACCCTTAGAACGAGCTTACACTCATTAACATTAATCATAGCCCTAGTAGAAGCTAGGAAGGATATACCTAAGATCAATGGAATCTTAAGATCCTCGTCTATATTGAGGACAAGAAAATCTACAGAAAAAAATAAAGTTGTTAACTCATACTAAAACATCCTCTATGATGCCTTTAAGGTATGTAGTGGACTTATTAGCTAAATGAATGCATATGCATGTTGGTTTAGGTTCTCATAACCTCAGCTTTTTGAATAATTTGTATGGCATCAAATTAATATTAGCTCTTAGATTTGCCAAAGCCTTGTCTACTGATAAATTCTTAAGCATACAAGGAAGAGTAAAACTCCTTAGGTTTGTGAATTTCTTTAGCATCTTTATTTGCAATAAGGCTAAGCATTTCTCACTAAGTGTCACTGTTGAGAACTCTTCAATCTTCCTTTTGTTAGATAGTAAATCCTTCAAGAACTTAGTGTATTTTAGCATCTGTGAAAGAGTATCAACAAGTGGTAAGTTTATATGTAACTATTCAAATAGGTTGATAAATTTACCAAACTGTTGATCGTTGCACTATTGCTTCAAGTGCTAAGGATAAGGAATTGGAGGTTGATATTCCTCTACTTTAGGTTGATGTGGGATCTTCTCCTCTTGTACCTTGGTAGATTTATTAGATAAGCTCTTCTCACCCTTCTTATTTTTAGTTTGCAAGTCTCTTCCACTTTAGAGAGTCACTGCCTTGACTTGTTCTTCGAGATTAGTTTTAGTGTTCTTAGGTAATGATCCTTATTGTCTCTCATTTAAAATCATAGCGATTTGGCCAATTTGATTTTGCTTATGGATAAAGGCTTCTTAGTTCCTTAAAGAGGCCTTAGTTTGTTGTATTCGAGCCTCATTAGATTGAATGTAATTTTCTAAGAGGCTTTCTAACTTCTTCTCTATAGTAGGTAGGGGTACTACTGGTTGTTAAAATCTAGGTAAAGGCAAATTTGATCTTTATTGAGGCTGATTCCTTATTTGCCATTATTGGCTTTGGCTCCAATTTTGTCTTCCTCATGAAAGGTTTGGGTGATCTCTTTACTTAGGGCTATAGGTGTTGCTATAGGGATTATACTGGGGTCTTGTAGGTTTCTTAGAAAATCAACCTATTCTGTCTATTCACTACTTACAAACCCATCTTGGTAAGAGTTATTGGGGCTAATTTGTTGTTGGTGCGAACCAGCTTAGAGTGATTTTATCTTCTTGCTCAACATTTCCACTTGAGTGATTAAAGACCGAACGGCATTGAGCTCAAATATACATGCAACTTTTTGCTTTCCTTTGAGGTTTTCTTATTAGTAGTTATTCATGGTCATTCCTTCTATTAATCCTTGGACTTCCTTAGGTGTCTTGGTTTTGAGTGTACCTTTGATTGCTACGTTTATCATTTACCTTGTAGAGGGGTTGAGACTATTGTAAAAGTTTTTCATTTCCACCCAAAAGGGGAGGCTATGGTGTGGACACCACCTTAGCAAGCCCTTAAAACACTTCCATGTGTTGTATAAGGTCTAACCCTCTATTTAGGCAAAAGAAGAGATGCCAGCTTCGAGCTTTGCAATTTTCGCGGGCGAAAATTACTTCTTTAAAGATTTTTCTGCCAATTCATTCTAGGTTGTGATTGAATTCCTTACCAAGGAATTCAACCATTACTTAGCTTAACTACATAAAGAAAACGGAAAGAGGTGCAGCATGATAGCATCATTATTTGCTCTATGAATCTTAAAGGTATCACATAGTTCCAAAAAATTGGAAATATGTGCATTAGGGTCTTTGTCTTGAAGGCTGTCAAATTGTACAAATTGCTGCACCATCTGAATAATATTCATCTTGATCTTGAAGTTATTGGCTACAACAACTGGTTGATTAATGCAAGACTAGGTACCAATTAATGATAGTTAGGAGTACTTTAACATGGTCTAATTTTGTTCTCGATTGTTGGCCATAATGTCATTGGGTAAGCTCTTGTGATCAGATTCTTGCTCTACCTCTTAATCTTTTACTTTGCCTTCTACCAACTTAATTTCATCTTTCAACCTAATGGGAGATCTTTGATTAAATGCCTCTATTGTTTCTTCAACCATTTATTTCTTTAAATTGCATAAAGTTGTCCTCTCAATCTTAGGATCGATATCAATCAAATCTTATGATCGACTTTTTGTCATGCACTACACTAAAAAAAATGGAAAATTTAGTTCAAGATTGCACTAAGAAAATAATATAATTCAAGAAAAGAAAAGAAAAGAAAAGAAATCAAGAAAGATAAGAAAAGAATGGTCAGATTAATAAATATACTAGCCTTCTTAATATCAAAAGTCCTTAGTAACAATGCTAAAAACTTGATGTTAGGCAAGTGCACCTATCAAATTGAAATAAGTGGATTAAGTCTAAGTATTGATCTTTCAAAGACTTTGACTATTAATACTAACTATATCTCTATTATCTAAGCTACAAATTTGAGTTCCAGAATTTAAAGAATCTAAAACTAATTGTGGCAAATAATAAATTATCATTAAATAAGAATTTTTCAAGAACAAAAGCAAGAAAGTAATAAAATTATAAACTACTTGAAGATTCACAAACTGTATCTAAATCTTTGCTTTTTCTAGATCCAATATATGATTTCACTTAAAGATAATCTAATTTAATCTTTAATCTTTAATCTTTAATCTTTCTAGACTGGAAGAATTCTCTACTAAGGTTAATCACTTTCTTAAGCTAATTAACCCTAATATAGAAATCATCGATTAGAATCTCTTTTTAATAGTATGATTTAACATTGCATTATTGCACAATGAATTCTCTATGATATAATTCAAGATTTTGCAAATTATCTCTAATCTTGTAACAATCCTCATCAACTTTGCCTAGATCCATTCTTATAAGAAATCTCTTGATTCTCTTATAAGATTTCACTTACTACTTATGGAAATAATAATCTAAATCATAAAGCACACATAGTTGAATCAAGAAGAGGATAAAGACTTAATTAAATTTAATAAAAAATCATATCACATGAGTAGATATAGGTTCCACAAGACCTAGATATCAAAGATCTATCCTCTACACATCATAAAGTAACAATCTAGAATAAAAGAATAAAGAATTACAGAAGAAAGAATCATGAAATCTAATAAAGATTGAATCTTGAAGTCCTCTTTGCATCTTGCGCTCTTGAGTGTTCTTGGCTTGAAAAGCTATCCAAAAATAGTCTAAATATTTCTCTTGTGAAAACCTTAAAAAAGCTTTATATAGAAAGCAATAAAATAAAGTCCTTGCAAAACGATACGACTAGGGACATAACTGTATCCCCTAATTATATAACTTACTGCCATTCCTTTGTGTCTTCTTCTCTCTTTTTTATTTTATTTTTTTCAAAATTGGGAATAATATGACCGAGAACATGGTTGAGTCCTTTGGTTTTATCATTGGCTGTGATCATTGAAAAATTGCTCCAAAATTGCCTAGAAATGATACAACCATGTTGTTCGGTTATATTGATCTTTAAACATTCATAACTTGCTCATCTTAGCTCAAAATTAGGTGAAACTTGTTTTTGCCTTTTTTTTTTCTCACATAGATCGTTTCAATTTCTAGAAAATAAAATTTTACTAAATTAAGTATCATTATCTAAAAATATACTCAAATTTCGAGAGAAAATTATGAAAAATCACCATGTAAATTATATCTAACTTAGAGCTTATCAATCACTAGTACCATCATAGTGGTCCAAGGTAAGGAGATTGGTGTCTAGAGAAAGGACCTCATCCTAAACACCCCTAATGAAGGGGGTTTGGTTGCTAGCAACAAGGCTAGCGCCTTTAATTGCTTTGCTCTTCTACTTCTCAAAGTGCCTTTTCACCATCTCATAAAGCTATTTAGGTCGGTATTGTTAGCTAGGTGAACTCTATGTACTACAATATATGCAACCCCTCCATGAGAGATGGCTACTTGCTCATTACCAATAAGGGTATGGTCGTGGTTAATTGCAAACTACACCTATTGCTTCTAAACTAAGGTATTAGGATGTTGAGCCCTACCATTCTATTGCTGCTGCTGATGATGATTGTTCTGCCCATTATGGGCGTTTGAGACTTCAGGAAATCAAGTGTTCTTGCTTTGCCTCTTAACTTCATCAAGCCTAGCATGGAGCTCATTGTTGGGAGCAACAAACTCTTCAAGTAGCTTCTCTAACAGTTCTAATCACTACATAGGGTTTTACATGGCTAGAGGTTGGTTGTTTGGATCCATAACCTGGGACATGGTGAATAAGAAGAGCATAAAGAGTGTTTGTGATGTTTTAGTATTGAATGAGTTTCTTCCTACAGATGGTACCAAATGTCATTTATAGGATTCTACCAATAGAGTAAATGAGATTGGGCTTGAGTAGTAAGCTTGTGAAATAATATATAGTAGGCTAAGTGTACAAAGGGTCCAAGTGATTTACTGCTACAAAATTGGTTAGTATTTATAAAGAAGGGTAGTTGAAAGTTGAAGAACTTAAAGTAACACTTTGGCACATCGACACATCATGGGCAGTAGGAATGTACAATCTAACATAGTCTAGATTTGTTGGGCAATGGCTGTTAACTAAGTCTCCAAGTCTTATCCTTTTATCTACCAACCTTTATGGCTATTATAATTCGACAAATCGTTTGGTAGGCATGGGTCGAGGTTGACTTAGAGAACAATGGGACCGAATACTGGCAAGTCAAGTTGGGCTATGAGCATTGGCAAGTTAAGCCAAGCCATAAGCCTAGGTAGGTCGATTTGGGCTTGAGGGGCTTAAGTCCAAAAAATCTTATCAATAGTATGGAACTATAGATTTTTGAAAATTTCATTGCAGGCTACTTTATTTATGTCTTATGGAGCTTTCTATGATAATATCAATCAAAATGATATTACTGTAACATTATTTTAGTCTTAATTTATGATAAATCACATCTTTTTTCAATAAGACACATCAATGGTAAAAACAGAACCGTCGATACTTTTTTGTGGAAACTATCAATAGTTGCTAGTTTTTTTATTAAAGCTATTGCCAGTTTCCATTTTACTATTTATGAGTATGATTTATTGAAATCAGGGTGATTCATCATGATGTCATGGCAATGTTATCGTTATTTTAAGTAACGTTACTATAAAATTTCCCACATCTTACTTTTGTTTTTAAGTTGGTGTTTAAAAATTACATGTCCCATCTATATCGCATAATACATGTTTAAAAAATTGCACATGTCTTTTGTTATAACTTAGTGGTGTAAGCAATGGTTTCCTGATGAGATGGACAAGGTTCAAATCATACTCCTCTAAGTTGTATATGTAATTGAGTTGGAAAAAAAAAAAGTCACCATTTACTAACGATATTCTTTAAAATAGTTTATTGAAGAAGATATTTATAATTTGAATATATGAACACTTTATAAGATAAAATAGCATATTAATATGTAGCTAGTTATAAATTTTCACATAAAGCTTATTATATTCTACCTATGTCATATTTTAAAGATGTGATTAGTGCATTTGCACTTATATTGCATCTTGGCAACACTACAAAAATAGTCATGTCTCATCTTTAATATGCAAAATAACAATGATATTTTGATAAATTTTTTTATATAATTTATAATTGTGTAATTTTAAGGTCGGAAGACATTTATTGATTCCAAGTTTGGACAATCACAAATGGGATGTGTTTATGATTATTCAAGATGTGTTTTCATGATACCTTTTGAACTTAAAAAAAAAAAATTGTTTAGTCGAATATTATGAATGTATGTAATATATGAAACTTAAAGTTATTATAATTAATAGGTGTTTATATATAGGTCAAATAATATTTTTATTTATAAATATCATCTCTTTGGCTTTTAGTATTAGTAACGTTTAAATGTTATAGTTAATGTTCCTTAGTGACGTTTAACTCTACGAAACATAATTAGATAAGACATGCAATTGCACTTTTGTTATGTTTAAATGTCACCTATGGCTACTTTAGGTGGTGTTTAAATGTTAGTAAACAACATTTTTTTTTTCTTGTAAAGTTTAAACATCACAAAATATATTTATACTAATATTTGACATGGTTAAATAAGACATCCAATTATATCTTTGTTACGTTTAAGCATCATCAACAAGCACTTATAAGTAACATGTAGACATCACCAAATATTATTCTTTTCCTAATGTTTAAACATTATCAAATATCGTTTATTTTGTAACGTTTTATAATATTTTTCAAATATATACTTACAGTTTTATAACGATTAAACATTATAAATAGTTGCTTATTAGTGTTGTTTAATCATTACTAATATTTTACAATTTGGCAATGTTTATATTTTTTGTAACTTTTACCTTTTAAACATTATAAGTTACTTTCTCTAACACTCCTTTGTAATGTCTATTAATAATGTTTAGTAAATGTTATGGAAAAGTTTTCATAATGTATACATGATTTTTTGTGATGTGGGATATGATTAGTTTTTGTGCTAGTCCACATACCAAGCCAAAGGATTTGTTTTTTTTTTTTTTTTTTTTTTCACTGAAGTTTCCATCGTAATTTGGTACATATGGAATCACGGAGGACAATTGCATTTTCAATCATGAGGACCCCAATCCAACTGCTGTTTTTGCTACAGCAATTAAGGAAATAAATGCGCTATCCTATGCACCCTTTAATCGAACACATGTTGATAGTATAGCTGTAACTGCATTGGTTTCTTCCTCTTGCTGCCGAGCGGTGTTTGCTTCAAATAGTCATAGGTGGAGTCGTCCTCCAAATTCGGTTACGGAAATAAATATTGATCATTCTGCAGATAACCTATTCTCATATAGAGGATTGGGTTTAGTGTGTAGAGATTCAAATGGTCCATTGTTATAGGCTCTTGCTATATCAATTCCTTCTTCAAATATTGAGACAAATGAAGCATGGGCAATTAGGGAAGGTTTGCTTACTGTCTAAAATAGGGGTTGTGCGAATATATCAATGGAGTTGGATTCTTTAAAATTTGTCCAAACAAATATCATCTCCTTCAACAGCAGCATAGGAGACTCATGGAATTATTCAAGATGTTTTATTACCAAAATCATGTTTCAATAGCTACTCGATTTCTTTTATTTATAGGGAAGCTAATACGTGTACGTATTGAATTGTAACCTGGTCTACTCTTAGTAGACTGTGCTTCGAGACTGCTTGACTTGTAACCTGGTCTGTTACGTGAAGAAGAATGTCCATCTTTGGGGGAAAAAAAACAAAAACTAATAATTGTAATTTTATCAATTCAACTAGATATGAACATTTGTTAGTACTTAATTAAGACTAAATGCATAATAACGTATCGATATGTAACTAAATAAAATGTCCAATATTACTTTGGTGTTTCACTTGTTTGCGTGACAATAAGTATTTATTACATATCGATCTATCAATATTATTTAGTTTTTAACAAAATGTATAGTCCTAAGTCAAAATTACTATTTAATATTTTATAACAAACACTAATATTGTACCATATTTAATTTATTTAATTATATTGGAATAAATAAAATTATATTAATATTTAATATATACATTAACATAAATAGATGAAGATATAGTAGATTGACTACAAGACTTAAGACGTCTTTTCATTTTACTTTTATTTTATCTGAAAAACATCTTGTATAAAGTAAGAGGAAAAAGAGACAGAACAATTTTTTTTTTTCTTTTTTCTGTCCGCATTCATTTCATTGCAACTAGAAATTAGTAGGTGTTTAAAATATTTAATTTGGATATTTCATTAATATATAACATGTATTATTAATATTCGTACAAACATCAATTGGAAGATAAAATTTTGTCCTCACAAAGAAGAAAAGTTCTTAATAAGCACTTTGAATTTTGTTTCTTTGTGGGGTCAAATCAAATAAGCTAACTATAAAAAAACACACCTAATGTGAATAGCTAGAAGCCTTATTTCAACATCCCATGTAAATTCACATCTCATATCAGTTCAGTGTGGAACTATCAATCCCATGTTAAGTATGTAAAAAATGATGAAATCGAGATGCCAGGCTCCAATGGAACATGCTGAGGTAATATACCTTCAAAAATCAAAATAGGGTGTGGATTTGATGGCCAAAATCTGTTGTTGCATGGCGAGAGTAATCATGATCAAAAACCTTTAGCCAAGTGAGAAGCCATCAGCGTCCAAAAGGAAATTAATAATAATAACAATAATAATTCTTGAATGGCAGCAGTAGAAAAATATTATAATAGTGTCATAAATAAATAATATCAAATATTGGACTCTAGTGAATGGAGAGAGCGAGAGTGAGAGAGGTTGTGGCGGAAGAGATACTAAGGATGATACGTTTAGATGCAACCGCAAAAGGCTAGTTGTTGAACATGAAGAGAATCACTAAGGATTTGTTGATCAGGATGGGAAGGAGACTTCAAGTCAACAAAAACACTAAGGCAATTTTTCTTTCAAAGACACGCTTTTGAATAACATTCCGGGTGCATACGAGAAATTATGTTTTAGCAAATCTAATGCAAACATGAACATGGAATATGCTAACCAATTTGATCAATCAAGAACTAAAGAGGAGGAATTAAACAAAAATGCCAAAGAAGGATGGTGCTATGTGAATTTTTCAAACCTAGAGAAGGATATTATTTATGCTCCATGGTGATATGCCTTAATTGCTAAGATTATGGGACCAAGCCTAGGTTTTAAAATTATGCATGCCAAATTAACCAAATTATGGTCAGCTATTCCAAATTTGAATATGATTCATGCGAGTGTTGGATTCTACATTATTTCAATTTATGATGGAAATGATTTCCAATGGATAATTAGAAATGGTCTCTGGTTTGTCAATGAATATTATCTCGCTTTAAAATAGTAGGAATTGGATTCTCGATGGGGAATCTTAGAATTCAATGCCATAGACATTTAGGTATGTATCCTTGAATTGCTAATAGAATTATTTTTTACTATGGCCATTAAGAGTATTATTGAAAAGATTCATCCTATGCTTCGACTAGATTCTTATACCATTACTATGAAGAGGGGAAGGTTTGTGCATATTTGTGTAGAAGTGGAAATGGATAAACCGCAAAAGCATATGATGGTAGTGAATAATATCCCATACAAAATTGTTTATGAAGGCCTCCTTAAAGTTTGTTTGAATTACAGAAGTGTAAACCACAATAAAGAGCAATGCTTGGAAAGAGAAGCTATGAGTTTTGAGAATGTTCTGGATTCTAATATTGGGGTCAAATTAATGACGAAAGCCTCTACTAAAACCCTTTTAATTAGCTAGAGTAGGGGACTTCATCGAGACGGGAGAGAGATGTTAGTCAAGAAGGCATTGATGTTGAATTCTGAATAGGAAAAGGAATTGGATATGCAACATGGTTGGGTTGAGGGTCGAGTGAGATGAAGGGGAAATAGATTACAACATCATGGCAATGTTGGATTCTCGAAGTCAGATACGAAGGACTTAGGACTTAATGAGCAGTCTAGTGCTCCCTTAGGGTTTTCGGTTGCTAATGGAAAAAGTAATGATGTTAGTAATAAACAATTTATTAAGGAAAACCATACCTTGTTGTCAGTTTTGATTGGTGATCAAAGATCAACATAAACTGAGAAAGCTAATCCAAGAGATTTGGGTGTATCTCCTTCCCAAGATATTTCCTAAAAGGACACAACTATTCATAAGGAGTTATCTTTTGGGGGGAAAAGAAAATATACACCCAGCTAAGATAACCTTTGTGCTCAGCCAATCACAAAAACACTAAGGAAACCTTCTTTGAAACAACTCATAAGGCAAAATGGAAAGGGTAACAGAGATAGAGTTAGTGTTCTTGCTTCTACAGGATCGGGGAATTCTTTCTTAGAAGTATGAGAGTTCTTGCATCTAATAGGTATAGAGAGGCTAAGAAATGCTTCAACTATATGTGGAAGTGGCTTCTATAGAGGAAACCTAATGAAAAATGTGAAGAAACCAAGCTTCAGAGGTCACGCACAGACCGACCATCCAAAGATGACTGCTGTACATGATGTGGTAGGGGCTAGCATAGGGGAGAAACGAATGTATGGTCTTCATCTACATGCCAACAGTTTGTTAGGGTATGGAAGTGGTGGAGATCTTGGCAATGGTCGAAGCAATGTGCAAGGGGATTACAGAGTTCTTCATGGAGGACAGGTTAGAAATCTCAAACATCCAACAAATGCTATTCATCATTCTGAATCCGGAAGACATTTAAAGCACCACTTTCTTACCAGCGAACTCGACATCAATAGTGATGATTTGCATACCATCTCACCCTATAAATGGAATGTTAAAATTCAATGAGAGGCGAATGCCCTACCGGTGATGGAATGGTATGACTTAAGATGCACCTTCGCTAATTTGGATCTTATGGATACTCTTTTGTCAAATATGTGTCTTCATCCATTTAATTTCTAGCTTGGAACATACGTTTAAGCATCTTCTTAATTGAGGTAGTAGATTATCCGTGATCTTGTAAGGAGATATGACCCTTAAGTCTTGGTGCTTATTGAGATAAAGTTGAATACGACTAATGTGACTAGACTTCAACATACTCTTGGTTACTCTAGTATACTACCTATGGAGGCTAACTAGTTAAGTAAAGGAATCATGATTTTGTAGCATGACAATGTGGTTCAAGTCCGCTATCACCACATATCCTAGCAACAAATCCTTACCCAAATACAGATACCTCCTTTTAACCTCTCTTGGTTTGTTTTTGGTGTATGTGTACATCCATGCTATTCTATTAGGCAAGGTTTATGGAATGAGTTAAGAGGTTTGGCAAGGAATATTGATATTCTATAGGTTCTCATTGGGCATTTCAATGAGGTACTAACTAGCAATGAAAAATAAGGTAGTAGAGCTATCCTTCAGTCGAGAATTAGGAATTACTAATTGTACATGAATGAATGTGGTATGGTGGATTTAAGCTTTGTTGGGTGTAGATATACATGGTTTAAACAATCTTGGAATTTATCAAATGTTATTCAGTCTCGCTTGGATAGAGTATGGGCAAATGTAGGTTGGAGGGAACTCTTTTCGAAGGCTAAGGTCTATCACCTCTCATCAGTTGCATTTAACCACTGCCCAATTGTTCTTTGTATGCACCTAAATGTTAGAGGTAGTAATAAGAATCCCAAATTGCTTCGTTTTCAATCTATGTGGTTAGATCACCCTGTGTTCATGGAATTTGTTGACAAGAATTGGTTCCTAAAAAAAGAGAACTTTAGAGTTGATCTTAATAATTTTATTCAAAAACTGTGGACTTAGAACAGGGGTGTCTTCGGTTTGGTCCATGTTAAGAAACGATTATTGATGAACAAGATTGAACTTTCTTGCCAAAGATTACAAATGGACCTAAGTTAAGCCCTTATTAATAAATAACATTTTCTTCAAAGAATCCTTTAGGAAGTTCTAAACTAAGAAGAAAAGCTTTGGGTAGCTAAATCACAGGTTGGGTGGATCTTAGATAGAGAAAGGAGCACTCATTTCTTTCACCTCTCAACCTTAGCAAGGAGAGCAAGGAGTAGGATTCTACATCAGTTTGATGTTGCTAACAACTAGATTACGAATATTCGTGGCTTAGAGAAATTGACCATGAGGTATTTCTCATCCCTTTATTGTATAGAAAGATTATTAGTACGTCTTGAATTTCTGGCATGGATACCCTAGGTTAATAGCTTTGATGAAGCAACTTTACTAAATCTTTCTCGAAGGGTAACAATAGAGGAAGTAGAAAAGGCTTTGTAGGGTATTCTTAATCATAAGGCACCTGGGGTAGAGGTCTCCACTCTCTATTCTTCAAAGCTTATTAACCTACCATTAGGGAATCAGTTTACAGTATTGTTTTTGACATTTGGCATAATGGAGTAGTTTCGAAGGATATTAGTCAAACCTTGATAGTCCTTATTCCAAAAAAAAATAAAGGGAGGTGTGAGTAGACTCAAGGATTTTCGACCCATCAGTTTATGTTCTACTCTATATAAAGTAGTGGGCAAGCTCCTTATCAATTTGCTTCGACTACACTTGCATAAGTTAATTAGCTCAGAACAAGCCAATTTTATCTTAAGGAGATCAATGTGAGACAATATTCTTATATTTAAAAAACTTATGCATTCTTTGAAAAAGAAGAAAGGAGGCAAAGCTTAGATGCTTGTGAAGTTGGACCTAGAGAAAGCTTATTATAGACTAGAGAGGGATTTCATTTGGTACGCTATGACATTATTTGGCTTCTCAAGTAGGTAAGTCAAGTTGATTGGATCATATCCAGCGACTAATTCTTTTCATATTCTCTTTAATGGGTCTATGCTCAAGGAATTCCAACTAAGTAGAGGGTCTAGCAAGGTGATTCATCGTTGCCTTACGTTTTCATTCTTGCTATGGATATCTTGAGTAGAAGTATTAGAGTGCTTGTGGAAAGTAGGCTTTGGAAACTGATTTGGTTTAGGAAATTTGTAACCTTACTATCTCATATGTTCTTTGCCAATGACATTATTCTTATAGGTGAGGCATTGGATGAGAATACATGGCTGATGTTATAAGTTATGGATACTTTTGGCTTGATGTTTAGACAATGAGTGAATTTTGGCAAATCATATATCATCTTCACAAACAATATCCAAGCACAACTCAAGAATAATATTTGCAATACGCTTGGCATCGATCTTAATGTAGCATTGAGTAAATATTTGGGAGTCTCGGTGAACTTGGTAGTCAATTGCAAGTTGGTGAATTTTCTTCACTGTTGCAAAAAATTAGACAAAAATTGTCTGGATGGAAGGTGAAGATCCTTATTGGACTAGTGAGAAAGTTATTGATTACGTCTCTAGAGGGTATTGTTAATTATTATTCCCAAATGCTCCCCTTACCCCAAAAAGTTTGTTCTTAGTTGGAGTTCCTGTATAGAAATTTCCTTTAAGGAAGCATAGATAGTGAACGGAAAATTCATTAGGTCTCTTAGAAGAAGGTGAAGCGAATGAGCGAGTAGGGAGGCCTCATTATTCATGATCTTCATAGGCGAAATTGAGCCAACTTTGTTAAAATTGCTTGGCAACGGCAAAAAAAGAATCATCTGTGGACCTTAGTTTTAGCTAACAAATTAAACTATATCAAAGGATTATCCAACTAAGGTGAGGCTCTAGGATCTTTTTGTTCTTAAAATGGTAGCAAGGATGGTTGAAGGAGAATAGCTTGCGTCCTCCAAGTTAGATATCGCAGGTAAAATTTAAGTTTGATTGTTGGAACAAAAATAGATAGGACCATAAGCTGTTTATTAGCCCTCTAATCTATGGTGGGAAAGAAATCTCGGTGATTGAGGCTTAGGGGTTAAATGGTGATTAGGAAGAAGAGAAACTAGGATGTCTTATCTTGGAGGAGACTTAGTGATTGCCAGGTACCTTGAAACCAATGTTGGGTACATTTGGGTAAGCTAGTGATGAATGGGAGGTATTATGGCCTTACGAAGCCACAAGGGATGTGTCAACAAAAATTGTATACCATATGCTTTGTAGCGAGGAGGGTGAGGATCAAAGTGATGGGCTATGGTATTGGGTGTGGTAATGTCTTACGATTCCTTATATTTAATTCCTTGTATGGAGAATGCTCCAAAATGGGCTCCCTACGAAAGATAACTTAAGCAAATGTGGAATTAACATTGACCAAAGTTGTAATTTCTTTAGGTAGTAAGATGAGAATGTGTAGCATCTATTCCTAGAGTGCCATGTGATCTAAAAAAGTTGGGGCAATCTTAATTGGGTTGATCTACCGTTAGTTGTTGGCTTTGGCACTTTTGCTAGCTAGATTAGGAAGAATGCCTATGTGAAAAAAGTCTTATGAAGTAACAGCACTTGTCCAAGTGCAGTTTATTTCCTCTTTATGCTATGGGGAATTTGGCGAGAGCGGAATAACCATATTTTTAGATCAAATGACTAGGATAGATCTTGGGTGAGGCTGGTTCAAAAAGAGGCACATGAATGGTGGTCTATCAAATGACAAGAAAAGTGTGGTTCTACAGGTGCTCTCTTTTGGTGCAAATGGGAGAAGCTGCCTGAGGGTACCATTAAAGTGAACTGTGATGGTGCAATTCATTGAAAGGGGGACAAAGTGGTAGTTATATCAGTAGGTCGAGACAGTAAAGGATAGGTTTGTAGTGGAGTCTATAAATGCAGGGTGCGATTGCCACTAGTGGAAGCTACATTTAGGGCTATCGAGCTAGGGTGGAAGTTGGTAATTAAGAAGAGTTAGAAGAGTATCATTTTAGAATCAAATAGTCAAGAGGCCATAGACCTTCTGAAGAGAGGATTTCAAGCTAATAGTTTTAATTTGGTTATTGTTAATGATTGTATTCCTCTCTTCGACCATTTTGATGATATTGTGTTTTGTAAGATTAGGGTGATGCAAATTGCCTCACTAATGCTATGGCTAAGGATGAATTATCCCTTCAAGTCGATGTGTCTTTTAGTTGTAATTTTCCCTTATCCTTGTTAGACCTTGTTATTTCAAGCTTCAAAGTTGATTAGAGTGTAGGTCTTACCTAATGACAAAATCATTTTTCGTTTATGCCAGGCTAGTTTTGTGTCTTTGTTTAGGATGTTTGTAGACTCTTGTTTCGTTGTTTTTTTTTTTTGTGATATTTAGTTCCTTATTGGGGAAAAAAAAAAAGAAGAAGACAATGGCAGCAGTGGAATCTTAGTTTAGAAAAAACAACTTTTAATGAGGTTTAGTTTTCTCTCTCTCTCTCTCATTATTTTGACTTTGATTTGATTGCTTTATTAATAAACATCAATAGTAACGTTTCAATATTTGTATTTATGATTTATATATATTTTTAATGAAGAAATTAAAGAAAATAGAAGTATGACTTCGAGCTATACTATAAAAACATATTCTATATTTTTGAGTTCGAAACAAAAGTATATTAGAGATATGAAGATTTTTTTTTTCCTTTTTAAGTAAGCATTGTATTATTATCATTTTGGAAGGATCGGACTAGTTAGTTCAATCAAAATGTATAATAATTTATATTTAAATTTAGTCTTTAGAACTTACGAGAATGATCGATTAGATTGATCCAACTAATCAAATGAGAAAACTAGGTAGCGTGGATGGATCAGGCTAACCATGATCATCTACATTTTTCCTTTAAGAGAAATATTTAAAAAGCACAATAATTAAAGAAAGCAAATTTATTGTTGGTATGCCTGATTATAATATTATCATAACATGTTAAATTTAACATCAAATTTAGTCAGTAATTTAGTTTCATCAAGGCAGTTTTTTGTTTTTCGTTTATTCTTTTTTTTTTTTTGTTTTTTTTTTTGGCGTTATAACCTTTTGTTTGTTATAATTAGAATAAAAATAAGAGTTTAATAAATATGTTAGGTTGGTACCAGTTCGACCCCAGCTGTATTCCTCGACCCTTGAACTCTGGCCATGATTAGGATAAAGTTTAGCTCACTTCTTACTATCCTTGTTATTTTTAGTGTAAAATAGATTTTATTCTTAACGTGATATCACGAAAGAAACATTCTTTTGTAAGATATGTCTGCGCAACAAATCGAGAGGATAAGAAGGCCAGAATTTTTACCCTGCCAAAGTAGACGGTATGGCATCAAGATTCTGTACAATAGCGATGAGCATTTGATCCCCTCGTCATCATCCTTAATTCGCTTTTCTGCGCGTAGAGATGTTTGTTTGTTAGTTTTTATCGAAGGAAAATAAACTACCAAGCCTACATAAAACGGCTGGGACTGGAACAGGCACAGAGTGCTCAGTCTGCAACTTCCATGTGGTCTTGCAAAGGTAAAACAAAAATAAAAAATAAAAAACATAAAAGCCCAAACAGTGGTCCTAGTATTGAAACAGAAGGTAACGTGACGTTTAAAAAGGCATTTTTCACGTTACTTAGCTTGTGATTGGAGTGTTATTTTAGGTATTTTTTTTTAATACTAATTAACTTTTCTAAGAATCCATCATTAATGGTTGTGAATAATTGATTTTTTTCATCTTTTCAATGTTGGTTCTGTAGGATCTGTAGGAGCAAGTAAGAAAGATTGAAAAATTAAACCATTAAATTTGATTCATTTTGAGTAGGCATGAGATGATCATCTTACAATGATCTTTTTAACACTAATACTTATATTACACTTGTAGTCTTTGAAGGATGAAAACCAACTACATACCATCTGTATCGAGAATTCAAGCATTGTATAAACTTTATTGTTCCTTACCTGCTTTATCTTAATTATTATTTAAACAAATGAAAGTTCTATCTTGATTCTGGTTAGGGTTGTAGTAACACTCACCACTACCTTATAATCTTGTAAAAATCAAAGAGTCAAATTCAATATGAATTGATATCACTTCAATAGTTGGAATAAAGTAATAATATAATAACCATTATTGATTGATAAAATATAGATATAATAAGCAACGAATTAATTTTCCACGTTATTTATTAGTTTTATTAAGGGTATTTTAGGAAATAAATAAATTATAGTTTTAAATAGCTATTTATAAGTTTGAATATGAATGACTATTCAATATATATATTATTTTCTTGGGTGATAGAATTACTATCTTGAGTCTAAAATATGATAAACACCGTAATAACTCTTTCATAAGAAATAACGGGAGAATGAAATTGTTATTATAGTAAAGTGAACAGATAATTGGTGCATTAAAACGTGTTGACCCAAATATGATTGCTTAGCAAATGAGTGTTCCTATGCAATTCATTAAGCTAATGGTTATATTTGGGTTGATGCTTTATGGTTTGATAACAAAATACAGTAAACATAAAGATGGTCCATAATCCGACATTGCTACCCCTACTATGAAACCATTACAATTGCTCTTTAACATTCATACCTTATGTAGATCCTCAAAATCGATATTTTCCAAGATATCTTCTATACAAAAACTTGTTATTTCTTATGGTTTTTCTTGAATTCTTAGAGAGGCAAATGTGTATGCGCATTGGGATGCTATTCAAGCTAAATTAGAAATGTGATGTAGTTATGGGGTTGAAATATCCCATTTTTGCTAGGTGAATAGCTATATGTTGATAGGAAATCTCGTCTTTAGGCAATTTATGATTGGATAAAATTCTTTTTATAGCAAAAAAAGAAAAAAAAAAAAACTTCTAGTGTAAGTAACTATGGTGTAAGTTAAAGTGGATCATTTAGTCATGTCTCTTAATAAAGGGTGCTTCTTTAATAAAATCAAATAAAGAAAGTCGAATTACTAGGATAAGAAAATGATAAAAGGAGAAACACTTGCTCCTGTAGAGGATTGATTATGCTTTTAGGATTCATTTTCCTATTCAATTATGGTTATCTTTTTGAATTTTATTTTCAATAGAAAATTGCATTTGATTTCAAATAAACTATTGATTGGTTTTGAATAATCTATTAAAATGAAATGTATTTAACCTAAAAACAAGTCCTAATTTAGGTGTTTGAAGGTTGAAATCGACTTTAAAAAATAAAAGACAATATTGACTTGAAATTTTAGCAATATTACAATTTGTGAATCCAAGCAAATATGAATAAAATCGAAGCTTCCAATCGTATTATAATGCCGCATCTGCCATTAAAGTACTTGCCAAGCTCGATTTGAACTTGGCAAGTATAAATAGTAACCTTTAGTCATTGTTCCAAGGGAGGATTTGCTCAAAATCTTCACTCACGAATCCATTCAAATGCTAATCATCTCTCTTTCTCTCTCTATCGTATCATTTCTCTCTCCTTAAGTCTCTCTCTCTCTCTCTCTTTTGTCATTTTTGAAACCAACCACCACTATAGTGGTGTTTCCTTTGCTTTAACCTTTCGAACCCAATTCTTCCTAAGCTCAACCATAGCCCATAGCTACCCCAATGAAGCTTAGAGTTCGAAACCCTAGCCATCGTGCAGCCACCAACATGAAACACTAACTCCACCACTACTTGAGGCCAAATGCTACCACCACCATAACCACAACACTTGAAAACCATAGAGTCGACCATTTCCTCATTCCTTAACATCATCATGTGTGCTAGCCACCATCAACATCAACGGTCAACTTCGAAAACACCAAAAAACACCACCTTTCGTGGTGGCACTGCTTCTAACCCCCTATTGTCCAATAAAATACACATAAAAAATCATTTTCCTACAAAAAAATCGGCTTGAAACAGCCTTAGATCACCCCTTACTGGCCGTTGCATTCACTTCTACATGTGCATGTATAGTTTACGTGAATTAGGTCGATCAAACCAACCCGATCTGTGAACCTAAACCCAATTGACCCGTGTTCCTAACTGGATTTGCCTCTGTTGACCCTTATGCCTTGATCTCGATCTAACTAGTTCGACCCTTTTTTATATATCATGTGTTTTGTTTTATTTATTTTATTTTATTTTATTCTATTATGATAAGAACCTGTAATTTAAAAAAAAAAATCAAAAAAAGAAATAGAAAGAAAAAAGAAGGAAAAAAAAAAAGAATGAGAAACATAAGGAAGCATCATTTTTTTTCTTTCCTCTATCAAAACATAAAGAAAAAATAAATAAATTTCATCACTTAGAAAAACCTTTTCTCTAAATAATAAAAAATAAATGAACAATTTCTAAAGTTAGGGCCTTTTTAGAATTTTTTTTAGAGAATAAAATAGTTAAAATTAGGACCCTTTAGAATTTTTCTCAAATAAAATTGAATCGAATTAAAACGTAAACTTAGTTGGTGTTTAGAAATTAAAAAGAATCAACACATTTAATTTTTTGTAATGAACTACAAAATGTTTGATCTTAATAAAGCGTAGATAGACACTTATGAGGCGACTTAAAATAGGGAAATTATTTTTATTTTCCCTTTCTGTAAATAAACTTACCTTCTTCTTTTTTTAAATGAATTTTCTTTAATTGTAAATATAGAATTAACTAAAAGGATATTTTAAAAGATAAACTTAATTTTGGGAAGGTAAAAATGGTACCTGATTAGGGTTTAATAGAGTAGTCATCAAATCTAAAACCTTTGGTTTTTAAAAATTGTTTTAAAAATTGGTTTTTACAATAGAGTAGTGGCTAGGCTAAAATTGATCTACCCAATTGATTTAACCTAATCTATGTTTTCCTAACCTCGGTCAGGTGCTAACCAAGTTTTCCTTAGTTCTTAATTGAGATGGGTATAGGGTTTAATATTAATTGGATTAAGAAAAATAATAAAAATCAAGTAAAATTCAAGTTTGACAACTTGGCGAATCTAGTAGGGACGTTAAGAGGGTTAGCCACTTAAAAAACTTTTTGAAATTAAATTTACCTTTTACAATACACATGTTATTTATTTATTTAGTTATTGTTATGATTCATTTCATGTAAATATACTTTGTTTTAAATTGTTATATGCACTTATTGTATGCATCATACTAAGGATTTTGGGGGAATGATTGCATCAAGGATGTAATGTAGATATGATCAGACCTAAGACATCTTAGTACCTTAAGACGGGGGGCCATTGTATAGGTTTTGGCTATTGTGGGGTAACCACTACTTAGGGTTGATTAGGTTACCCCACTTAAGTTTCGATGTGACTATTGAATCGTTTCCTTAGAAATGCATAAGGTTATAAAGCTTAAGGACCTTTAGAACCTACCTTAATTACATATGCTTCCCTTAAATCTTGAATTAATACACAACTCTTAAAAGTTACAATCTGATTGCTATTAAAGTGTTTTAGAAACACGATCATTTTTTTCAATAATAAGGTTACAACTTAAGAAATGATGTATTAACCCAATGGGTCTAGCATTTGCATGCTTCTACATGCATTCTTTTGTTGCGTTGATAAATGATTATATCTATGAAATGTTTTAGCTAGTAGATAACAGTAGGTAACCAACAAGTGAACAATTTGAGGGTTAATAGGCTTCTAGATGCCCTTGGAATCCATGAATAGTTGCTGCAAGCTAAAGTTGCTTACTATAAACAAAGGGCTAAACATGTTGAAGCTACTGATCAAGCCTTGTTGGCCTAAGTTGAAGAGAGCGAGAAAACCATGGATAAGGCTTTGGCGATGTTAGATAGAATTGCAGCTCAATTACAAGAGTTAGATTAGGATTCTTTAGATTATGGAATAAATGTTAAGTTTCATTAAATAATGATCTAGAATAAATGTTAGGCTCTTTACCTTTGTCTTTTTGAATTCCAATTTTTCAAGATAATAAAAGTTTCCTTCAACACATCATTATTCATTCTTCAGTATTCCCTTTTGGTAAATAGTTATTCAATAGAATTTATCTAACAATTGTTCTTTCTCACTTAAGGAAATGTAAATAAATTCCATAGACTTGTAAATAGAACTCCAAAAACTAACATTAGATTTCTTGGTTTTTGTAAAATAAAGCCATATCTTTCTCTATCACAAAAAAAAAAAAAATAGAAAAAAAAAGAAATTTGCTAGCGGTTACAAATTCTTTTGTGCTCAACCCAAAAACGAATCCTTAGCCCATTCAGGTGGCTAACCTAAACACTAACCCTTGGCCTTTTGAGGTAACTTATCAAATACAAACCTTTGGCCCATTAAGGTAGCTAAGCCAAAACCCTTGGCCTGTTAAGGCAGCTAAGCCAAAACCCTTGGCTCGTTAAGGTAACCATCCCAAACATAACTTCTTTGGCTTGATTAAGGTAACTAGTCTAAACTTGACCACTTGTCCCATTAAGACCCAAAATATCGACACTTGACCCATTTAGGTAGCCATTCTAAACACAAACCCTCGATCTATCAATGTAGCTAACCCAAACATAAACCCTTGACCCATTAAGCCCAGCCTATCAAGGCAACCAACCCAACTCAAAACCCTTAACCCATTGATAAAACCAAGACTAAGCCAAGTTAAAACATGAAAGAACCATTCATAGCTCCTTTACCTTAAAAGTCATCAATACTAACCTATTCCACTCTAAAGAATTAGGCTTGTAAATACACATGAAATCTAAGGAACATGAAAAGTTAAGGCAATTACCTGCTTAAGCCATTAGGAACATGAAAAGTTAGGGGCATTAGGTCATTCAAATTTAATTTTTGAAATCAAATTGAATGGAAATATCATTTCACAACTGGGTCATGTTTTGAGAAACCAGGGGGCAAAGTCAATCTCTACCCCAAGGCAAATTAATACATATTCTTCTTTAAGGAATTGGTAACTTACTTTTAAAAGATTTAGGATAAAAAAAGACAAACTATATCTCACACACTAACCCTTAAACACTTTAAGAGTTTAGTAACATCAAGGTGACTATACTTTGGACTCATTCTTTAAAGGAGATCCATTTTGAATTTGATATGGTGATGAAAATGAAATTAGGTAGTCCTTTTTAAATCCCAAACACAATTATCCTTTGCTAACCCTATTAAACCAACTTGGAGTATTTTGAAATTAAACGTTGTCAAGAATCACCCCTACAATGGGAGCAATTTTGAGGTTAGGGTATTTAATTAGGAGAAAAGGAGAAAAACTAGTTTGTGCTTATTTTAGTGGTATAAATTCAAGGATAATTTTTATTTCTAATAATTTATTTTCTCTAAAATGAGGAAGAGCTTATAAGAACCTTATATACTCAATCCAAACATTTTAGGGAGGCAATTACTTTTGGGCCTAACAAAAATGGATAAGAAACAATGAGAGAATCGGGTAAAATTAAAAATTAAAAAAAAAAGAGAGAAGAAAGAGAAGAAGAGGAAGAAAGAAGAAGAAAGAAGAGAGGCTTGAAAATTAGGCTTGAATGTAGGAGAAAAGTCCCAAAAGATATATCACAACCTAGTAACGGCAGCAAAGCTTGAATCAAAAGGTCTGGAATCAAAGCCTAAACATTCTTAAGAAACACAAAGCCCTTATGCCCATTTTGAACCACAAAAACACAAATTCTCCATATCTACTCCAAATCACAATTCAAAATCATAAATAAAAAACTTTCTTACCCATCTTGAATCATATAAGACCTTCCCACTTGCAATACCTCCTACACTTGATAAAAGCTCTTCTAATCTTAAAGTATGATTTATCTTTAATAAAAATTACTTTCGAAACTGGGGCAATCACACTTTTAGCTTTTCCTAAGAGTTCTTGACTTATATAATCGAGTTGAATAAGTAAATCTTTCAAAATATGTCTTCTTATCAATCCTTCTTGAAACCATTCAACCAAAAGCCCAATTTATAGTACAAAATCAAAAAAGACCTAATAGGTTAATTAAGGTATATTACTTATAAATTGGATTGTAATTTTTAGAACAGTAGTTAAAGAGAGAAATTTAAATCGAGGGATGTTTTCTTGCACTAGACTAATCATGAGTTACCTTTTCCTTAAGAAGGGATTGTTTAAAATCATAAGGCTCTACTAGGAAGCTTATCATTAGGGTTAGGAGACATTTTCAAAGACTAAGAAGAATGTGAGATGCCCCATATGGTTATAACACTTGCAAGAGAGCTTAACTTTCAAGAAAAGAAAAAGATAACAAGAAAAAAAAAAGGAGATAAAGCAAGGGTTTGTTACAAGGCTTTTTAAACCATTTTCAAGTCCATGTTGGCCTAAGTGGCTAAACTTTCAATTCATGTCATCTACTTCCTTTTCAATGTGGCAACATCTTTTAAGTTGATCATAATAGTCTAAGTCATTCTTCTTGATATAGTTTTTAATGTCTACTGACTTTTTTTTTTTTTGTCATAAATGGTTTTTACCAAATTTCTCTTTTGTAAAATTTTCAAGGTTCTTTCTAACTCAAGGAGTATTGTCCCATCTCAAATCATTTTTAGGTATTTAACTAGCTTAAGGAGGGTTGTCTTGTTTGAAATCTCTTTTAAGGTTCTAGCTAACTTAAGGTGTATAGTCTCGTTTAGATTCTCTTTTGAGTTTTAGCTAGCTGAAGGAGCACTATCTTGTCTCAAATCTTTTTAAGATTCTAGCCACCTCAAAGAGTGTTGTCCCATCTTACATTCTCTTTTATGGTTCTAGCTAACTCAAAGAGTACTATCCTGTTTTGATTCTCTTTAGGGTTTTAGTTAGCTCAAGGAGCATTGTCCCATCTCACATTCTCTTTTAAGGTTCTAACCAACTCAAAAAGCACTGTCTCGTCCCAATTCTCTTTAGTGTTCTTGCCAACTCAAGGAGCATTGTCCCATCTTGGTTCTCATTTAGGGTCTTAACTAGCTCGAGGAGTACTTTACCCATTCACCTAAGTTAGTTAGCTTAGAGGAGTACAACCAGGTTCTCATTTAGAGTCTTAGTTAGCTCGATGAGTGCTTTACCTATTCACATAGGTTAGTCTGCTTAAAGGAGTACAATTAGGTTCTCATTTAGAGTCTTAGCTAGCTTGAGGAGCGCTATTCCCATTCACCTAGGTTAGTTAGCTCAAAGGAGTACGATTAGGTTCTTCTTTAAGGTCTTAATTAGCTTAAAGAATGTTTTGCATGTTTATCCAAGTTAGTTAGTTCAAGGGAGCACAACTAGGTTCTCTTTAAGGTTTTAGCCAACTATTGAGCTTGAATTTTCAATTTTCTTATTTAATTTGATTTCCCATTTCCCGATTAATACTAAACCCTAATTCATTTAATCTTAATCCTTGACTAGAGACATTAGGAAATTTTGGTTCTTTTTAAATTAAAACTTTTGGAGTCGTTACTCAACTAAGGTTGAGAAAAAAGAAATCGTAATTAATTAAGCTGATTGACTACGATTTAGCTACCAGCTTTTGACTTTAATTTGATAAAAATTAGAGGGTTTTGAATTTGGAGGCTAACCTATTAAACCATAATGGGTTCCACTATCTATTTTTTGAAATTAGGTTTATTAATAAAAAATTTTCCTTTTTTAATATTTTTAAGAAAAATAAATTTTTTTTTAAAAAACCTAAGCTTTTATAGATTTTTAACGTTGCCCCAAAGATGTTTATCTACCCATTTGTTAGGATCAGATAATCGTAGTTATTTCCAAAAACTTTAGTGTGTATGTTTAATTTAATTTTAGAAATCAATTAAGTTTTCATTTTTATCAATTTAGTTTATTCAAAAAAATCTAAAGGGTCTTAGTTCTTGAGTGTTAAAAAAAAAATCTCTATAACATCTCTTTTTTTTTTTTTTTTTTGAAAAAGGGTCTTTTATTAATTTTTATCTTTAAAAAACAATTTTCTATGTGAGGAATTCGAAAAAAAACCTAACCTTAAAAATTCCTAAGTTAATATATATATATATATATATAATATCTATATTATTACTTTTAAACAACTACATAAATAAATAAATATAATATAATATACTTAAAATATATAATAAAAAAACTAATACAAAAAAAAAAATCTCCTAAGCTAATATATACATACCTACTTATATATTGTGCTATCAACATAAATAACTAAGTAACTAACAAATAAAATAATAATAATAATAATAAAAATAATTGAAGAAGAACCAAACCTGAATTGCTTGTTCGGTTGTAGTAGGGGCCGTTGCTTGTGAGTGGCCTTGTGCATGAATTGACTATGCGATAGCAAGGGTATAGTCGTAGGATAATGCTGAACGTATATTGTTGGTCATGGCTTAGATCTATGTTGTTGTTGTTTGGTCTTTGGTTGTGGATTGGGGGTTTAGTGGTCATTTGCGGCATAGATCACTATTGATCAGTAGGTAAGACGTAGATGTGGACATAAGCAATGTGAGTTCTACGATGTTGATGGGGTTTAGTTGCTAGTTTATGCTAAAGTTTAGAGAGTGTACGTATGATCCAGCGTATGTGGGTGAGAGCAACAATGGACCATTGTGGCTGATTGAAGATTTAAATAAGGATGGGGATGGTGATTGTGTGTTTTAGCGAGTCCGTATCACTGTAGCTACTGTTGGCTATGTGGATGCATGTTAGTTGCTGTTGTGGGAGTTGGTTAAAGTTGTGTCACTACTTAGATAGTGTAAAGTGCTTGGTCAATGGGGGTGTATGGATGCACAAACTAATCACGTGAGCAGTTGAAGTGCCGTAGTAGTGAAGGATGGGGGTGATCGTATGGCTGTGAAGTGTAGATAGCAATTCGACTGTTTGATGTGGTAGTGTTTGTAGAGTTGGTGATGTGTGTGGATTGTTGGTGTTGTACAGTCAAAGTGTTACAATAATGGCTTTAATCTTAACGAGGATGGGGTTGAGTTGTTGGTTGTGATCAATGAGCGAGGATCTCCTATAGTGTGACAGATTGTATTGTTTTGGTGTAAGGGGGTTTAGCCAAGTCGAATGGGAATTACTGCTTGATGTTTGGTCATGCAATGGGCGTAGAGAGTAGATGGGGATCAGTGAAGTAGCATTGATGGTTGATTGTGGTAGTGCTACACGACAAGAATAGTAGAAGACTGGGCGTTTGGGTAATTTGCTAGTGTATAATTGTTCTCCATTTTATGGTACATGAATGATATATATAAAGTTTGGAAAACAAATCAATCAAAAATAGATTTGAATCAATTCAAAGCCAATTTGATAAAAATCAAATTAGAATTGAATCTTACAAATATTTAATGCATTAGATAAAAAAGATTTGATAAGATTTAACATTAGGTTTAAACTTATTCAATCGATTTTTGTAAATGAAAGAAAGAAAAAACAAAAGGCATATGTATGCCTAGTGAGATTCAAGCCCATAACCTTAAGTTAACCCATTGCTAATGCTTAAATGCTTATCCATTAGGCTGTTAGTCTGTGTAAGGGTTGGTGTTTCACAACTTCATATTTATAATATTAGGGATTAAGCTTAGGATGGTGTTTTACAACTTCATATTTTGACTTGGTTTGTTGTTGGACTTGATGGACTAAGGGCTTTGAGTTGGTTCAACTATCTGAATGGGTTAGGGGTTTGTGTTTGGTTGGTTGCTTTCTCGAGCCAAGTGATTGTGTTTGTCTTGAGCCCTATAAGTATTTGTAATCGTTAGTCACTTCTTCTTTTTACTTTTTTCTTTTTGAAAGAGAGAAGAAAAGTTAAGGCTTTTATATTACAGAGCTCGAGTGATGAAATTGTAAATGAAGGATTATTTTCCTAGAATTTTATATACAAGATTATAGAATTTACATAGAACAACACTACTGAAGGTCTATTTACAAAAGAGGAACTCTAAAGAATGAAGAATAAAGGACTAAATAGAGAAAATATCTAAATCCTACTTATTCTAAATGAGAAAGGCTATTTGCAAAGTGTTAATCTATCCAAAAGAATGAATATTTCTAGCTGATAGAATATTAGGCAAAATGGTAACTACCTAAAATTATTTTACACGTTTGATTCTTTTTATTTTATTGTTTTATTTTTTTTTAATTTTTTTTTACTTACTTTGCGAGGGTTGAACTTAGTTGATGTAGGCCCAAACAAAAATCAATAAATTTAAGCTCCCATAGATGTACTAAGGCCCCCCATATAAGGATCTTTTGTAGGGACGAGATGGGCCTAATCTTATTCTTAATAAATTCTTACTTATCTAGGTTGAAAAGTCAGAACCACATCTGGAGTATTTTTAAGGCCAATGAGGTGGGTGGACATAGATCTTGTTCAAAAGCCCCTTGACTTGATCTAACCTTACTTATCTAAAGAAAAATTAAAATTAAAATTACAATCAAAGCCTATCCTAAACCTTTCATGGAATTATTGTAGGGAAATATTTATAGGGAAATATTACAAATGAACTATTTTGGAAAATGTAAGGACAGTATAACTTCACAATTGCCCTTATCCGTTTAGGTTTGCTACATTATGGGTTCTTGTAATTTTTTGAAAAAGGTTTTCATGTATATAAAAGGTGAGTTTTAAAGGTCCTCAAGTTCCGTGACTACTGCATCTTTTAAAGTAATGGTTTTGTGGTCATATCTAAACTTGAATGAGATAGCTTAATCGATCTTAGGAGGTGGTTGCCTCACAACATTCAAAGCTTACATAATGGCCCCCTTCTTAAGGTCCTTAGATGGTCTGGTTTTGACAGTATCTATGATGCAAAAAAATAAAATAAAAGAAAGAAACCCTAAACAACCCTCCTTAGGTAAGCTGCAATGAAAAGTGTTAGTATAGAAAAAATAAAATAACAATCGACTCAAGTATATAATTTTTTTGAAAAATAATCCTAATTATGGTAAATTTTAGTGGCTAGCCCTCTTGATAGCGTCCTCAGTTGAGTTGCCAAACTATTACGATTGAATTTTCAATTTTTTATTTTAATTTTATTTGACATTTCTCGATTAATACTAAAATTTAATTCATTTAATATTAATCCTCGATTAGAGAAAATAAGAAATTCTGGTTCTTTTTAAATTAAAACTTTTAGAGTTGCTACCCGGTCGAGGTAGGAAAAAAGAACTATAATCAATTGGCCAGATTGACTACGATTTAACTATTAGTCTTAGACTTCAATTTGATTAAAACCAAAGAGTTCTGAATTTGGGAGCTAACTTACTAAACCCTAATATCCTTTTTTTAATATTTTTAAGAAAAATAAAAACAAAACAAATTAAAAAAAAACCCTAAGTTTCTATTGATTTTTAACGTCAACCCGAAGGTACCTACGTATCCGCTAGTTAAGATCAAACGACTGTAGTTTTTTTCAAAAAATTTAATATTTAGGTTTATTTTTATTTTGGAAATCGACCGAGTTTATGTTTTTATCAATTTAGTTTATTCAAAAAAATCTAAAGGTCCTAATTCTTGAGTGTTTTTAAGAAACTCTTTAAAATGTCCTTTTTTTTAAGGTCTTTTATTAATTTTTATTTTTAAAAAATAATTTTCTATGTGAGGAATTCTAAAAAAACCTAACCCTAAAAATTCCTAAGCTAATATATATATATATATAAATATATATTATTGCTATTAAACAATTACCTACATAAATAAATAAAATATAATAGAATATACTTAATATATATAATAAAAAAACTAATACAAAAAAAAAATCTCTTAAGCTAATATATACATACCTACTTATATATTATGCTATCGACATAAATAACTAAGTAACTAAAATTAAAATAATAATAATATAATATAATAACAATAATAATAATAAATTGAAGAAGAACCAAACCTAAATTGCTTGTTCGGCTATAGTAAGGTTTGTTGCTCGTAAGTGGCCTTGTGCGTGAATTGACTCTATGGCAACGAGGGTATAGTCGTGAGACAGTATCGAATGTATACTGTTGTTTATAGCTTGGATCTATGTTGTTGCTGTTTGGTGTTTAGCCATGGATTGGGGGCTTAGTGGTCGTTTGCGATATAGATCATGACTAATCGATTGGTAGGATGTAGACGTAGATATGAGTAGAATGAGTTCTATGGTGTTGATGGAGTTTAGTTGTTGGTCTATGCTAAAGTTTGGAGAGTGTATCTATGATCTAGTGTATGAGGGTGAGAGTTGCAATGGAGGACTATAGCTGATTGGAGATTCAAGTAAGGATAGGGATGGTGATTGTGTATGTTAGCTAGTTCGTGTCACTACAGCTGCTGTTAACTATGTAGATGGATCTTGGTTGCTACTGTAGGAGTTGGTTGAAGCTATGTCACTACTTGGATAATATGTAGTGCTCGATCAGTAGGGGTATGTAGATGCGCAGACTGATTGTGTATGTAGCTGAAGTGATGCAGTAGTGAGGGATGGTGGGGTGATCGTGTAGCTATGAAGTGTAGATAGTAGTTCAACTGTTTGATGTAGTAATGTTTGTAGAGTTGTTGATGCGTGTAGACTATTGGTGCTTTGTAGTCAAAGTGCTACAACAGTAGCTTTGATCTCGATGAGGATGGGGCTGAGTTGTTGGTTGCGATCAATGAGCGAGGAGCGAGGACCTCCTACAGTGTGGTGGATTGTATTGTTTTAGTGTAAGGGGGCTTGGCTAAGTCGAATGGGAATTGCTACTTGATGTTTAGTCATGTAATGTGTATAGAGAGTGGATGGTGATCGGTGAAGTGGCATTGATAGCTGATTGTGGTAGTGCTGCATGGTAAGAATAGTAAAAGATTGAGGGTTGGGTAGTTTTCCAGTGTGTAATTGTTCTCCATTTTATGGTGCACAAACGATATATATAAAGTTTGGAAAACAAATCAATCAAAAATAGATTTGAATTGATTTAGAGCCGATTTGATAAAAATTAAATTAGATTTGAATCTTTTATATCTATTCAAATCCAATTTGATGAAAATCAAACTAGATTTGAATCCTACAAATCTCTAATGCATTAGATTAAAAAGGTTTGATAAAATTTAAAATTAGATTTGAACCTTATACACTTAACCAATTTTCGTAAATGAAAGAAAGAAAAAACAAAAGGTACATGTATACCCAGTGATATTTGAACTCGTAACCTTAAGTTAACCTAATGCCAATGTTCAAATGTTTATTCGTTAGACTGTTGGCCTATACCTTAATATTTACTACAATTAAATTGTACTTAAACTACGTGACTCTCTAAAAAATAAAACTATTTGAATCGAGCTAAAATTAAATCCATCGACTCTAAAACATTTTACTTTCTAAAAATCTTTATAATTTTTCTTTTTTTTTTGAATTTTTTTCATTTTTCATATTTTTTTATTTATTTTAAGTAGATCCCTTTTGAAAAAACAAAAATTAGAACTATGAGGGGGGCTAAAATTAGGTGTTTGCATTAGCATATGGAGCACTATCCCATATTATATTTCTCTTTAAGGTTCTAGCTAGGTTAAGGAGCACTATCTTATCTTACATTTCTTTTTAAGGTTCTAGCCAGTTCAAAGAGTGCTATCCCATCTCACATTTCTCTTTGGGTTCTTGCTAGCCTACAAGGGCATTACCCTTCTCTTAGTATCTTCTAGGGTTTTAGCCAATTACTAGGGTGCTAAACCCTTCTAAAACCGACTTTAATGTCTTAATTAGCTCCTAAAGCACTAACTTACTTCTTTCAACAAATTCCTAGTAGATTAGACCTAAGCTAGCTAGTTAGTTGTAGAGTTGCTTAGGGTACATTCATCCTTATGGCAAAAATAGTCTCCTTTAATCATTGTGGTAAGTTTTTACTCAAACTTCACCATAAAGAGGGATAACTATGGCAAAGTTATTATTTTTTTAATAAAAGGGAAAAAGGGTCCTAATTTAGAAAAATACAAAAAAATTAGAAATTTTAGAAAAATACAAAAAATAGAAAATTCAAAAAATAAAATAAATATAAAAAAGAAAATAATAATAAGTAAATAAAAATAAAAATGGTTAATTTAAAATAGAATAAGGTAGTATAAAATAGCTTTATTTTTATTTTTAATATCAATTTGGGTTAGGTTTTAAAATAAAAAGGGATTATTTAGGCCTAAGTTGAGATTTAAAGTCATGCTCGGGGCCATTTAGTCTATATGTGCAATTTGATTGCACATGTAGACAAGTTACAAACTAATGACCTAATGCAAAGACATTGCATGCTTAAATTAGATGTCATGAGCTTGACCCCTAAACTAGGCACTTTATGCCTTTTTGTTTTTCTTATTCCCAACTGTCATGTGTCCATTACCCCTTGGTCCACGTGTTTGCTTTGACATGTGGCAATATCTGATTGACTACGCAGCTAACGTTGTGTCTATGTAGCGCCACATCAACACTTCTTCCTTTTCTCCTCCTTTTCCATACTTTCTAGCCCAAGGTGCTCTTTTCATGGCCATTTTTGGTCAATTTTTCTTCTTGATTTCACCAATTCAATGGTGAAATCACAAAGATTACTTGGGATAGCTCATATTTAGCCTAAAAACATGTCCTAATTGGGGTGTTTAAAGGTTCAAATCAACTTTGGAAAATCAAAGACAACCATGACTCGAAATTTTAGCAAAATTATAATATGCAAATCCAATAAAATATGGGTAAAATCAAAGCTTCCATCATTATAATCCCATCTTTCTAGTAGCTCTTATCACTAGAATTGTACTATTTTCCCTTTGAATGAAGACTACTCGAGCTCCTTGGTCAATGTCGCATTTGCCATTAGAGTACTTACCAGGCTTAGTTTGAGCTTAGTAAGTATAAATAGTGACCTCTAGTTACTATTTTGAGGGAGGGTTCACTCAAAATCTTCACTTATGAATCCCTTCAAACACTAACAATCTCTCTTTCTCTCTCTATTGCATCCTCTCTCTCTCTCTCTCTCTCTCTCTTTCTCTTTAGTTGTTTTTTGAAATAAACCACCACTACAATGGTGTTTTCCTTAATTTAGCCTTTCAAACCTAGCTCTTCCCATGCTTAATTATAGCCCTTAACCACCTCAACAAAGCTTGGAGTTTAAAACCTTAGCCATCGCACGACCACCAACTTAAAACACTAACTCCATTACTACTTGAGGCTAAACACCATCTCTACCATGACCACAACACTTGAAAACCAATGACCTAACCAGTTCTTCATTCTTAGACATCATCAAGTATGCTAGCCACCATAGCCATTGGTGGCTAATTTTGAAAACACCAAAAAACGTCACCATTAGTAGGGGCATTGCTTCTAACCCCTCATTGTCTAATAAAAAACACATAAAAGACTATTTTCCCACAAAAAAATCTGCTTGAAATAGCCTTGGAGCACCCCTTGCTCGCCATTGCATCCTCTTCTACGTATACAAGTGCAGTTAACGTGAATTGAGTCGATTAAACTAACTTCGACCTAAGAACCCGGACTTGATTAACTCGCGTACTCAACCCGGTTTACCTCTGCTCACCTACGTGCCTTGATCTTGATCTAGCTAGTTTGGCCCCTTTTTATCTACCATGTGTTTTTTTTTGTTTTCTATTTTATTTTATTCTATTATAATAAGAACCTGTTATTTAAAAAAAAATTGAAAAAGGAAAAAAAAAAGAAAAAGAAAGAAAAAAGAAGAAAAATAAGAAAGAAGGAGAAACATAAGGAAGTGTCATTTTTTTTTTTGTTTTTCTTTCTTCGGTTAAAACATAATAAAAATAAGAATAAAGATAAGAATAACAAAAATAGAAAATGAAAAAATAAATTTCAATAATTAGAAAAACCTTTTTTTCTAAATAATAAAAAATAAATGAACCCTTTTCAAAGTTATAGCCTCAGATTTTTTTTTTAGAATATAAAATAGTTGAAATTAGGACTCTTTAGAATTTTTCTCAAATAAAATTGAACCAAATTAAAAGGTAAATGCGGTTGATTTTCATAAATTAAAAGGAATCAATACATATTATCTTTCGTAATGAATTACAGAAAGTTTGATTCTTAATAGACAATATGTAAGTACTTATAAGGCAACTTGAAATTATTTTTATTTTCTCTTTCTATAAATAAACTTACCTACTTTTTTTAAAAAAAATTAGTTTTCTTTAATTGTCAATATAGAATTAGCTGAAAGGGTATTTTGAAAGATAAACTTAATTTTAGAAGGATAAAAGTGATATTCGATTAGAGTTTAATGGGGTAGCCTTTGAATCTAAAACCTTTAGTTTTAAAAAACCATTTTAAAAATTAGTTTTTCCAATAAGCCAATGGTTATGTTAAAATCAATCCTCCCAATCAATTTAACCCGATTTATGTTTTCCTAACCCTAGTCGAGTAGTGACACCAAACTTTTCAAAATCAATAACTAAGTTTTCCTTAATTCTTAGTTGAGGGTTTATGTCAAATGAGTACAAGGTTCGATATAAATTGGATTAAGGAAAATAATAAAAACTAAGAAAAATTCAGGCTTAATAGGGTAGCATCCCGATGATCTCTGTGTGACGATGTCTAGAGTGGAGTTCCTCAAAGAAATGATCTAGGTAGATTTAGATGGATTTTTGTTTTTATGGTGTCGAGGAGGATTCAACACCGATATTTATGTAATATATATAAATTACTTATTGGAATCATAAGCTACTCCAAGTTCTAAGATGTTATCATTATGTACTCTAAGTTTTGGGATGTTGGAACCATGTTGGTTACCAAACTAAATAAGAAGATAATAGCCTATTGTTGTTTTATTTAATCATTTACATTGCATGTTAATGCGTTTGCTTGTCCATGTGCATGTGCATGTGTAGTTTGTATTGGGCTTTGCTCACCCTTGGGGAACTTTTTATTTTTTATTTATTTTTTTGTTTTAGGAGTAACGTATGAGGACTATGAGGATTATTATTGTGAGGATTATGGCTATCAATTTGAGGAACAGACAGAGATTTTGATTATAATTAAAATGATGATGGTAGTGGAACAATTTAAAATTTGTTGGATTCTCTAGAGACTGAGTTTGATTGTTATATCTTGTTATTTTGTTTATCTGTTAGAAGAGCCACCTATGACTTCATTTAGATAGGATTAATAGGATTGCTAATGTTGATTTTGTTTCTTATTGGGAGTTAAGAGACTTTAGAGGTTATTTGCTCTTCATATTTTCTAAATAATGTGTCAATACACTATTTATGAACCATGTTATCCATAGGATGATGACAATCTTTATTTTGTTGGAAGATATCCAATTATCATAATTATGTAAGTTTGTTTTATGGAGAATTTCCAATTATTATTTATTTAATAGAGATGATTAAAATGTAGAGACACTAATAAGATTATAGGACTTAGGTTGCTTAGCGTGTCATTAAAACCTAGGGATACATGGTAAGTTATAGTGTTCTAGGATCTAAGGTGTAACAACTTTAGTAGTATCAAAGCAATAGATTTAAATCTTAGAATATTAACTCTGTAGAATAATATGGATTCGGTAATAATCAAATAAGACTTATAGTAGTTTTATGGGTGATTATGGAATGGTGACAATAGTGAGGCCTTCTTTTCCTACTTGTTGTTTATTCTGTCGTAGTTGTTTCTCTTTCCTTGCAAGTTGGTTGTTATAACTCAAATTCTAACATCTTTTGTTCTTCTCCTTCCTTTTAGAATACTTAGATGTGAAATTGCCTCCCTCGCCTCTTTTCACCCATAGGGTGATAAGGTTAACAACCCTAACCTTATTTCTTTGTCAATTGCTCCAACTTAGAACCAATCTACCTACGAAATGCTCATACCTAATCAAGGACACCCTTAATAGATTCAGGGTTTGTCTACACCAAATCAAGCTTGGGTTCAACAAAACTAAGGTCAAGGATAGAGATAAGATTAGAATCAAGGGCAACCTCAAGCACTTCAGTTTTTGTAGGGAATACCTTGACCTACCAAGAGTAAGCTTGGAAAATGTGGCTCTTACTCAAGTTTTGAACACCATGAATCTTATGATAGGTGATAGCATAGCAGCAGTAGCAAATTCAAAGAAACATGAAAATAATTCAAGCTAATGTAAAGATTTAGAGGTAAGAAAGATAGTTTATATGGAAGGTGGTATTGTTGGGTGTGCAGGTGGAAGTACTTTTGACAGGTTTATCAAGATAACAAAAGAATTTAACCCTAAACCAAATATTCCAATAGGAGTTGAGGAATGGATTATGAAAGTCGAGAAAACTTTGCTATGGTAAAGGTTTTAGAAAACAGCAAGGTAACTTATGCTACATTCTTCTTAAAGGGTACTGTAGCACAATGGTGGGAGAGTTCTCTATGGACCAATATAGCAATAATTGGTCCTGTTACTTGGGACAGATGCAAAGAACTCTTCTTTACTAAGTTCTTTTTTAATAACACTAGAAAGTAGATGGAGCTTGCTTATTAAACCTTACAATAAGCTAATAAAACAATGATAGAATATGAGATAGAGCTGAACAACTTAGCTTGATTCTTACTAGAAGCTCAAAAGAGTGATCAAAGATCTCATACAATAAGGTTTATGTTTGGATTGGAGCCTAAGTTATAGGAATTGTGACATGGTTTAAGGTTATTACTTGTTCTGATATGATTGAAATGGCCATAAGTTTGGAGCAAGGAATGAAAAGAAAAGAAGAATTATTGGTACATAGAGGGAAGACGATTCTAAGTAAGAGAGTTATGCCGAGCTATGTGATGTTTGATAGATTTAAGAGATCAACATAGAGAATTGTGTTTAGAGAAGGAGGAGGTAGACCTAGGGTGCTGTAGCCCTAGCTAGTTATGACGCCAACTAGATTGCTAACACCAATGCTTATCTAGTGCAATTGTTGTTTTAAGTTGCATAATGTGGTTGATTGTAAGTGGACATTAAACATATGCTTCTTTTATGGCAAGACAGGCTATGTTAGCAGAGACTGTAAGGAGCTTACACTCTTTCATTAAGGGTTTTGTTTTAAGCCTAAATAGTGAGGACATTGAGCAGCTAATTGTAAGGAAGTTGAGACTTAAACACCTTAAGGCACCTAACTACCTAAACCTAAGGTTGTTGCACATGTAATTCAACCCTAATAGCTAAGACCCTACCAAAGAGCTTCGGCTAGGGTCTTTGCCCTTCAACATTAGGATGTCCTAATTATGGACACCATTGCAAATACACCTATAGTCTTTAACCATTATGCGAATGTCTTATTTGATACTGGCGCTTCTTATTCTTGTATTGCTGAATCCTTTGCATCTTTGTGTGGTATGTGTATTATATTGTTGGATGTATCCTTGTCTACTAATAAACCCCTAAGAAGTGGTAAAACGTTGACTAGAGCATATTGAGATTGAAGTGAAATGAAGAAAATTGCTACTAGACTTGTTAGTATTGGATAAGACTAGCTTTGGTATAATATTAGGGATAGATTAGCTATCAAGACATCACACTACAATAGGCTATCACAACATGGTGGTTTCTTTTGAGATTCCATTACAAGAACCCTTTAGGTATCAAATAATAACTTTAAGGCTTAGTTGATGTCTCATTTATGAATTACGGGAGAGGCTTACTATAGTAACATTGATAGCAGGGACTAAAGAGAATGTGAAGTTAGAGTAAGTATTTATAGTATAAGAGTTTCTAGATGTTTCTCAGAAGAGCTGCCTAGATTACCATTTGACAAGAATGTAGAAATCAAGATAGTCTTTGTACCCGACATTGCTCCTATTTCAAAACTAACCTACTATATGGCACCTGCTAAATTGGTGGAGTTGAAAAAGTAGTCACAATAACTACAAGAAAAAGGCTTTATCTGATCGAGTTCCTCATTATGGGGAGCCCTTGTATTTTTTTGTAAAGAAGAAGGATGGTAGTACACAAATGTATATGGATTACATGGATTTAAATTAAGTCACAGTTGGAAATTAAATATCCCTTCTTAAGGATAAACAATCACTTCAACCAGTTCCAAGGAGCATAGATTATCTAAAAGATAGATCTACAATCTGATTACTGTTAGTTGAAGGTCAAGCTAGAGGACATAGAGAAGACAACTTTTTGGACTAGGTGTGAGCTTTACGAGTTTCTAATAATGCCCTTTGGTCTCACTAATGCACCAGTAACATTCATGGAACTCATAAATTGAGTATTCAGTGAATCTTTAGACAAATTTACTATAGTCTTTATTGATGACATCCTTGTATACTCACAAAGTAGAGAAGAGCATAATAAGCACTTGACGATAGTCTTTAGCAAACTAAGAGACGAGAGATTGTATGCAAAGTTCAACAAGTGTAACTTTTGGCTAGAGTAAATATCTTTCTTAAGACATATTGTAAACAATGATGCAACTGTAGTGGATTTTAAGAAGGTGAAGGCTATGGTGGATTGACTAAAACCTCAAATGGTCTTAAAAATCAAAAGCTTCCTAGGTCTGGTAGGTTACAATAAGAGTTTGTAAAAGGCTTCTCAAAATTAGTAGCTCCTCTAACCTAGTTAACTTAGAAGGAAGTTGAATTCGAGTAGGATGATCAGTGCAAAAGTAGCTTCCATCAGTTGAAGGAAAGGTTAGTGATGGCTCCTATATTGACCTTACCACATAGTAGAGAAGAAATTGTAATATATAGTAATGCTTCCATTTAGGGGTTAGGAGGAGTTTTAATGTAGAATGGTAAAGTAATAGGTGACACTTCTCATCAACTCAAGCCTTATGAGAAGAATTACTTAGTGCATGACCTTGAGTTAGCAGATATAATTCATGCATTTAAACTCTAGAGGCATTACCTATTTAGGGAAAAGTGCAAATTATACAAGGATCACAAAAATTTGAAGTACTTCTTTACCTAAAGAGACCTAAACATGAGGTAGACTTGAAGGCTAAAGTTAATTAAAGAATCTGATGTAGACATTTAGTACCATATGGGGAAAGCCAATGTAGTAGTTGAGACATTAAGTAGGAAGTGGCAAGGAAATCTAGCTTATTTAATAACTTCGTATTAACCCTTGCTTGAAGAGATGTGCAAGTTGGAACTTAATCCTGACATGAGACACTAGCCTCGTATTAGTAAGCTTGCCGATCTAACTTACCTTAATAGACTAAATTAAAGCAACACAATTAGAAGATGAAAACATTTAAGAGATTAAGAGGAAGATGGAAGCAAGAAGAGCTGCTGAGCTTGGTTTAGATATTGAAGGAGTTCTAAGATATAAGGGTAAACTTTATGTTCTATCTAAGCTTGAATTGAAAGTTGAGTTATTGAAAGAGACGTTATTTGGGGTATATAGTACATCTTAGGCGTACAAAGATGTATGAGGACCTAAAGACACATTACTATGTAGAGTAACATGAAGAGAGAAATTGCTAAATATGTATCTAGATATCAAATGTGCCATCTGTTGTGAGTACCAGAGTGAATTACAACTATTGCCTGTGCCAGAGTGGAAATGGGAACATGTGACTATGAACTTCATCACAATTCTTCCCAACGCTATGGCTAAGCATAATACAATTTGGGTGATTATTTGCCAGTTGACTAAATCAACCCATTTTATTTCAATCAATAATAAATATCTATTGGAAAAGTTTGCTAGGTTATACATTTGAGAAGTGGTAAGATTATACAGAATACCTATAGCCATTACATTTGATAAGGATACTTGATTTGTCGCAAGTTTTAGAAGAGCTTACATAAAGTGTCGGGTATAAAGCTTCAATTTGGTACTACATTTCACCTGTAAATTGATGTTTAGTTAGAGAGAACCATATAGATTTTAGACGATTTATTAAGAGCATGTAGCCTTAATTTTTGAGGCTACTAGGATGAACATCTACCTTTGGTAAAGTTTGCTTACACCAGCAGTTATGAGGCGACCATTCAAATGGCCCCTTATGAAGTGTTATAGGGTTAAAAGTGTAGATCTGCCATCTACTAGGATGAAAAAGGAGAGAGACTGACTTTAGGTTCAGACTTAGTGTAGGAAGCAATAGATATGGTCAAACTAATTAGATAGAGGATGCAAGCTACCTAAAGTTGACAAAAGAGTTATGTTAATAAGTGTTGTCAACCTTTAGAGTTTCAAGTGGAAGATGAAGTGCTACTGAAGGTATCCCTAATGAAGGGAGTGATGAGGTTTGGACTTAAGGGAAAATTGACGTTGAGGTATGTCATACCCTTTAGAATCATTGAAAGAATTGGAAAGGTAGTGTATAGACTAAAACTTCCTCTTAGATTAAAGGGAGTGCATAATGTTTTCCATAAGCTGATGCTGAGAAAGTATAAAAAGCTTAGCCCAAATCAAGAGGAAGAACAACAAAATTATGCATATTGTTGACTCGGAGCCCTTAGAGTTAAAGCCCAACTTATTCATTATAGAATGACCTATAAAGATAATAGATACTAAAGTTCAAAAATTGAGGACAAGTTAGATACCCATGTTAAAGCATAATGGTCAAACTAGTCAGTAAGGAAAGTAACTTCGAAACTAAAGGAAGAGATCAAGAAAAAGTACCTAAAGGTATTCTAAGATTAAGGTATATAAATTTTGAACTCTCAATAACAAAAGTTTTTGTAAAGAGGGGAAGAATGTAAAACCTAGTTCACTAACATAAAAGTAAAGAGTTATAAAAATAAGAAAAGGTGGGGGATATTTTAAACATTACGAAGGTCCTTATAAACCTTATTTTATCAAAGAATAAAATCAAGGCTTCTCTTTCTTTCCTTCTATACTCTCTTATGTGTGCAGTTTGAATTTGTTTCTTGCACAAAATCCTCTATGGTCAAGATTCTCTTTCATTTCCACAAGATTGAGAGAGAAGAAATCATGGTAAGTTAAGGGAAAATAATTTCTCAATGAGTTTTATTTAATTCGAGCCTAATCTATGGCTTGGTGAGAAGTGAATTAAATCTTGTTCTTTGGTCTTTATTGTTGGAACTGTAAAGGTGGTATTAAATTTCATGTCTCTATGGTAAGTTTTAGTGTATGATAATGTTAGAATTATCATGTAGTTGACAAGGGTTTCATTGAATGTTTTCCCTTATAGATGAATTGTTATTCTTAATCATAAAACGGTTGTTATAACGAGTAAGCTGTGAATTCCATGTCTTAAATGTTATTATTAATTTTATGTAGAGATAGAAATTTTTTTTTTTTTTGCGTTTTTGGAAGTGGTGATGGATGAATTTGGAATTGCGATTGATCTATATGTGAAATTGTATGGTTAGACTCAGTGGGAGAAGTTAACGATAAGTGTTGAAATTGTCAGTTGTGGGTATGTAGGATGAGGGTTTATGTAGTGTGTGTGGGGAGACATGTCATGTAATTGGTGCTTATGAGTTATATATGTGTAGGGTAACACCATATGTGTGTGTATTTTAAAAGTATATGTTATGCATGGTGCGTTGTGTTGGTGTGTGAGTGCTGTGATACATAGTGTATAGAGTATGTGGTGTATGTGTACCATATGTGATATGCACTGTGTGTATGTATTGTCTACTGTATATAACATACAACTTATGTGGATGTGTTATGTGCCGTGTGTTGACATACACGATGTATGTATTGTGTGGGTGTGTGCCATGTGAGTATGTCTAGTGTATGAGTGTTGAAGCGTGGTATAAGTATGTGTGTAGGGGCCTAAGAGGGTAGACATTGGAGGAAGTGAACTAATAGAGAATTAGAAGTAAACTAAAGAGTGAAGTTGTTATATATTAAAGAGAATTTCTAAGTTGATATTTGCATTCATGATCAAGTGCTAAGAGTTTAGTGTGTGCAATTTCTATGGGAGAAAGAGATTTAGGTATGAGATATTATCTACTACCTATACTTGTTAAGGTAGTGAAGTTATCAGACTATATATTTATTTTCCCTGTTAATAATTGAGTGTTTCTTGTGCTTGTTTGGGGCCATGGTACTAAGAGGATTGGTAATCTTAGGATAGCATCACGATGATCTATATGAAATAGTATTCAAAGTGAAGTTTCACATGGAAATGATTTGGGTAGATTTAAATGGATTCTTAGTAGAGTGTTAAGGAGATCCAACATTGATATATATATATATATTGTTTGTTTGAGTTATGAGTTACTTCAAGTTTTAGGACACTGCTGGTTGTTGGACTTAATAAAAAGATAACAACCTCTTGTTGTTTCATTTAATCATTTACATTGCATGTGAATGTGTCTTTACTTGTCTACTCACATGTGTGTGTATTTCTTGTACTAAGATTTGCTCACTCTTTGGGGGCTTTTTACTTTTATTTTTTAATTTTAGGGGCATGGTATGAGGATTATGGCTATTTGTTTAAGCTCATAGCTAGAGATTTTGACCATTATTATTATGATAATGGCAATGGAGCGGTTTGAAATTTGTTGGATTCTATAGAGACTAAGTTCATTTATTTTCTTTTTTATCTATTGGAAGAGTCATTTGTGACTTTGTTTGGATAGGTTTCATTGGATTGCCAATTTTGATTTTATTTCTTATTGGGAGTTAAGAGAGTCTAAGGTTATTTGCTCTTTATATTTTTGAAATAATGTGTCAATACATTGTCTATGAACCATGTTATCCATAGGAAGATGATAATCTTTATTTTATTGGAAGATATCCAATTATGATAATTATAGAAGTTTATTTTATGGAGATTTTTCAATTATTATTTATCTAATGGAGATTATTGAAATGTAGAGACACTAGTATGATTGCAAGATTCAGGATGCTTGATGTGTCATTAGAGTCTAAAGATATATGGCAGTTTGTAGTTTTTCAGGATTTGAGGTGTTATAGATCCCCAAATTTTGAAAGCAAAACCCATCTAGCAATACCTTAGCATCACCTTAACTTGTAATCGATGGAACCTACAAGGTATAGGACACCCCATTAGACCTATAAATTTTCAATTGTAACTTTATGATAATAAAATTTTAAGGTAAATTCTTAAGAAACTTGAGCTATCAATGTTTCTGTAATTTCTCATTCATTCGAATTACATGAAGACACACCCCACATGAAGTGAAATCTATGATGTTAAATATTATTCTCAATAAAGCAACATGCAATAACTTGATAAACAATACAAATAATTGAAAATGTTTAAGGAGAAAATTAAGGAGTAAATTAAAATATATGATGTAGAAGATTAATGTCAATATAGCAACATACAATAATTTAACAACTTAGAGAAATAATATAAACTAAAAAATATAGAAGTTTTTGTATTAAAAACATATTTATAAAACTTAAGCTTTTGATTTTTAAGAACTAAATTAAAACATGCATATAAAAACTAAAGTTTTGATTTTTATGGGAAGTTAGTATGTTTATATCTTTTTTATGGCAACAAAACAAGTATCAGTAAAAGTAAAGTTATTAAAGGAAAGAAATAACATAAGAGAGATGGAAAAATGGTAGAAAATATAAGGCTAGTAGTAGGGAAGAAATGAGAACGAGGAGGCAAAATATAAAAACATACAAATAGGATAAAAGAGAGTTGGATGAAAATGAAGTAGGAAAATTTTATAGATGATGGACTTTGATTGTAGTTTATGTTGGTAGAACTTAGAAAATGGAAATATAATGTTTTTATATTTATTATTATTGGTAAATAATTTTTACAAGACCAATATAGAGTATTTTGAAACTTATGCGCTATATACCTAAGAGCATAGATTTAATAGTGGCTATAAAGTGTAAAGATGATCTACTCATATCATAATTTGTATGAGCAAAATAGGTCTTGGAAATAGTATCTAAAACTTACTTGATAAACTTTGATATCTATTCAAAACCTACTTAGTAATATAACATATTAGAGGATGATAGATACATTAAAGTTACTTGATTATTGCTAATAGTTGTGGTCATAACATCTTTTTTGCTTATTCAATCCTTTTTCAATTTTGTCCAAGTATGTTGTATTATATGTCATAGAGAGAGAAATGACAATCCTTTATTTCAATAGAAAAATAACCATCATGTCATGGTCTATGATTGCAAATGAGCCAAATTTATAGGCAATATACTTAAGTCTAACTTGATATTTACTTAAGTTTAATTTAATACCAGTCGATTTGAGCTCATATTTAAACTACTTAGACAATTTATCAAGTTTAGCTCAAATTTTAAATATTTGGTTCATGACCTAATTAACTCTAAACATTAATCTAGTTTGAGATGAGTTTTAATATTATTGTTATTTTAATTAAAAAAAATATTCTTTTAAGAAATCAAGTTTAAAAGAGTTGAACTTGACTTCTTCAAATTTCACTTTGAATCCAACTTGCTCAAAATTTTTAAGCTCATCATGTTCGAGTTCTAAAATTTTAAATTAAACTTTGAACTCTACAATTTTATATGGACTCTTTTACACATTAAATTCTTAGACAATTCTACCATGTTACCTTTTCGCCCCAGCCTTTGTCCGTAGACATGGCATGTGGGTGTCTTCATTTCTTTTCAATTATTAATTTTATCTCAACGTTGCCATGAGAGCTTTGGGAGGATTCATGGCCAGTAATGAATCTGGAATACAAAAAATGCACCCCACCACAGGACGTATCTAAAATTTTCCCTTTTTTGTTTTTTGTAAACCGACCATCAATGTCTAAGGCCAAATGGGTTCGTGAAAATTGCAGTGGAAAAGCTACTACTAATAACAATTCTTTAACATCTTCAGATCCGAATAAAGATTAATAATAGCATAATCTTTCCTAATTTTTTTATATGGATATTCTCCAATTCTATTATCTCAATTTTCATGAATTTTAAATTTATAACATTAAATTTCTAAATTGCTTTATAATATCAATATGACATTATTTCCTTGCTTATAATTTCGTTCATTAATCATACATATTAGACTAACCGAAGAGATGAGAATCTAATTTTTTTTTTTTGGTCCCCTAGGAAACCCAATAAAACTCCAAATTATGAAGCGACGTGCCTTGCAAGGAAAATGCTTATAATTAACTCTATTAAACAAAAAAAAGAGGAACTTGGACGTACCGACAATTTCAAGGGTCATTCTGGTCGTCGCTTTAAAGGCTAAAAAAACTTCAAATGCTTTTGTTACGATTTGAACTCGCACATGGAGATCGAAAGTGTCATGTTCTAATGCTCCTCGTACATTAAAAATAACCACTTGATTATAGAAAAGAGAGATTCTTTTGCATGTGTTTTTTTAAACCCCGAAGGAGGCATCTATGTATTAGAAACTTAAATCATGATCAAAATAGGGAACCACCATAAGTAAATTGACAAACCTAAGGGTTGACTGAATGGGAAAGTAGAATGCAGGAGGAAAAAAGTTTCTCATCATGTTTAGATGATTGCCTGTTGTGTAGTCGCAAGGTCCATGCTAACTGACCCATTCTATTGCCAAAAGATTTCGCTCAATATTTCTTTCTTTCTGTATTTCATTTTTCTTCCCACACGTCTGTTCACTCTTTTCTCTCTTCTCTTTTTTTTTTTCAATAATTATATAATGCTGGGGTTTCCATTAACAGCAAATATTTACAGCAGTTGACAGAAATTATTTACAGAAGACAACAACTTCATAACACTTATCCTAACCATGATCTAGCACCTCATGACAATACATCAAATGTTGATAGTAGGTCTAAAAACTCCTTTTGGTTCTACAAGACATAAATGGCCTTTAACAAGACGTTATATCTATCCAAATTAAATGAAGATCAATGATCCGACTTTACTTAATTCACAACTTATGTTATAATTCTTTTGTTACACAATATCTAGATTGAACATAAGGCATGGATAGTGTCACCCTTATATTGTTCAATCTTATCATCTCACAATCTTCAAGTAGACTGATATGATAAATGACCTTTTTTATACTATTAATTCATTTGTTCATGGCCATGTATTTCTTAGTCTTACTTATTGAGGGGCCTAGAGATATCTACCTCATAATGAGGTGTACAAATGCCATCTTAATCACTTATCTCCCTTTGCATGATTCACATTATGCCCAATCACAATCTTTATAATTATTCGATGAAACATAATATTTGATTGAGTCGAATGATAATGTTCCTCATGTTGGAATCTATGGTGATTTTAGTTCTAAGGATGCAATGACATTGTTATAATGAGAATCACTTGTGACATTAATTCATGTAGTGATCTCATAGCAAGTTGGTTTGGTACATAGTTCTCTAACATATACGTATGAGTTTGATTTGTATTTCTATACAAATAAATATCCCATGATTATCAATCAAACCTTATACTGGATTTATGTCATTACTGTTCCCACAATAATAAGCATCTAGAGACATTTATAATAACTATATGATTATTCAAGAATATTATTATAAAATAAATATGTAAACAATATAATAATGAATACCACTTAATTCATAAAATATAATAATGACAATATCCACTAATTGGCTTAGGGCACAATCACTAACATGGAGGTCCTTGTATGCTAAGCTCTCCTTTTCCATCTTATCAAGCTGTAGCCTCACTCAATCACCTCGATAGTTCTTAGCACAGCTCAACAACAGCAGCCCCAACATCAACTTAGCTCAGCCACAATGCCTCGAAATTCCAAAGCATAAACCTACTGATAGGTTGTTACCTGTTCCTTACTTTTTTAACTTTTGTACTAAATTCCCTTTTTTTCCTTTGTCATATTTACCCTTTTTGCTTGTACTAGGAATCTTTCTCTTACATTATCCTTTATGTAATTTTCTATTATTGTATTGTTGCCCTAAAGGACTTACTATAAATAGTCCTTTTTATTGTAGCTTTATTTATCTTACACCTCATAATTAATGAATATTTCTCTTGAGCTATATGCACTCATCGATACTGAGAAAATTTCTTTGGGAGATGACCTTGGGAAAACTACAAGGATTGGGAAACCCTTATCAATAGATATTTAGCAAAGTTTAATCAACTGCTTGCAAGCCAATGCTAAAGTATTTGCATGGTCCCCTTCAGACATGCCAGGTATCCTAAGAGAAGTTATGGTACATAAGCTCTACATTAATCCAAATGTGAAGGTGGTCCAACAAAAGAAGAGGCATTTTGCATTAGAGAAACAAGCAACAATAGAGGAAGAAGTCCATAAACTATTGAAGGCAGGATTTATCCAGGAAGAGCCTTATCCGACTTGGCTAGCCAATTTCATACTAGTTAAGAAGTCTAATGGTAAGTGGCAAATGTGCATAGACTTCACGAATCTCAACAAGTCCTATCCTAAGGACTGTTTTCTACTACCGAAAATTGATTAGATGGTAAATGCAACCCTTGGACATGCATTACTTTTTTTTATGGATGCTTTCTCTGATTACAATCAAATTAAGATGGACAAGGAGGATGAAGTCCAAATGTCTTTTGTTACCAATTTTGGAATGCATTGTTACACGTTGATGCCTTTAGGCTGAATAACCTCGGTGCAATATACCAAAGACTTGTTACCAAGATGTTCAAACCCCATATTCACAGAAACGTCGAAGTGTATGTCGATGACATGATTGTGAAAAGTATGAAGAAAGATTGGCATCTTGCTGACCTTAAGGAGACATTTACTACATTAAGGAGATATAGCATAAAACTTAACCTACAAAAATGCATCTTTGGCATAACATTAGGAAGATTTTTAAGATACATGATTATTTAACGCGACATTGAAGCTAACCCAAGAAAGATTGAGGTGATAAGGAACATGAAATCCCCTCGTACGGTCAAGGAAGTACAAGAACTCACTGGGTGTATAGTTGCCCTCAATAGATTTGTATCGATAAGTGCTAATAGGTGTGCGGAATTATTTAAAATCTTAGAGAATTTGAAAGAATTCAAGTGGTTCGACGATTGCGAGAGAGCTTTTAGTAATCTCAAAGAATTCCTTACATCGCCACCAATACTCTTGACACCTACTTTAGGAGATAATTTATATTTATATTTATCGGTCAATTGTTGAGCTCTTTCTTTCATATTCGTCCAAACTAACGACAAAGAGCATTGACTCATTTATTACGTGAGTCATGTTTTACAAGGGCTAAAGCTTTAATACATAAAAATTGAAAAATTTGTTTTAGCCATGGTTCTCTTGGTCAGGAAGTTGAAGTCATATTTTTAAGCTCACCAGATTATAGTGCTCACTGATCAACCATTGTGGTAAGTATTGCAATGACCTAACTCCTTCGAGAAGATAATGAAATATACCTTAGAGTTGAGTGCCCATGGTATACAATACAAACCCAGAACGATACTAAAGGCTCAAGTGTTGGCTAATTTTGTAGTCGAGTTCACTGGTAAGGAAGATAGTGTGGAGTTTGCCGAGAAACCTATTTAGATACTTTATGTGGATCGTTCTTCAACGAAAGAAGGAAGTGGTGCAAGCCTTATTCTTCAAGGCCCCCATAATGTTAAAGTTCATTATGCTTTAAAATTCGGATTCCCGACCAGTAACAATGAAGCAGAGTATAAAGCATTGAATGCTGGACTAAAATTAGCAAGAGAAATTAGCATCGAGAAACTTGAAGTGTTCTTTGATTTGCAATTGGTGGTGAATTAGGTCACAGGAAGTTAGGTGGTAAAGGAAGAGGAAATAAGCAAGTACCTATTAGTAGTGCGAATGCTCGTAGAAGAATTTCAATTTTTTCCATCTACAAAATTCTAAGAAGAAAGAATATTGCTATTGATAAGTTATCAAAATTTGTTAGTATGGCATTCCCCAAATTAAGCGATAAACTTTTTGTTGAATTTTTTCTACAGAAAAGTTTATTCACTCTTTTGCAGAGCTATGAGTTATCTCCTTACCTAAGAGAAGAATCTTGGATGGATCTCCTTATAGATTATTTGAGAGACAATATTCTTCCATATGACAAGAAAGGAGTGCGAAGATTGACTTACTAAGCTACGAACTATATGTTGATTAATGGTCAGCTATACAAACACGGCATATCACAACCCTATCTTCAATGCCTTCCTTCGAGAAATTCCTAAAGGGTGTTATTTAAGCTGCATACAGACGTATGCATTAACTATGTAAAAGAATAGACGCTATATGTTCAAGCACTATGACTCGGCTATTACTGGCCGACCATGAGAAAAGATGTAGAGGAAGTTATCCAACACTATCCTCAGTGCCAAAAAGCACAAGTTGCCAAGTCACGTGCTTACAACTGAGTTATGTAGTTTAACCAGCCCTTAACCCTGGGCCTAGTGGGGCCTAGATATTCTCAGACCCTTTTCAAAGTCTACTACCTATAGCAATTCGTCATTATTGCTATAGATTACTTTACCAAATAGGTAGAGGCCAAGGCAGTAGTAAAGATCACCAAGATGAAAGTGGAAGCTTTCATTTTCAATTCCATCATATTAAGATTTAGAGTTCCTTACATGATAATCATCGATAATGGCCTGTAGTTCGACAATAATAAGTTCTAGGCATTTTGCGATAAGAACGGCATTTGCCTCAACTATACGTCTATAGCGCACCTTAGATAAATGGACAAGTTGAAATTGTAAACAAGATCATTCTATACATCCTAAGATGAATGGGCCTATGAACTACCAAATGTTTTATGGGGGTACCGAACCACCTATAGAACTACGATTGGGGAGACGCCCTTTATGTTAGCATATGGCACAAAAGCTGTGTTACCAATTGAGTTAGATTTGCCCAATCTATAGGTATAGAATTTCGATGTTATGGTTAATCAAGTTAGATTAACGGCAAATTTGGACACCATTGATAAAATGCGGGATATTGCAAGAGCTAGGGTTACGATATACTAGCATAAAGCAACAAGGTATTACAATTTGAAAGTCAAGCACAAGGTTTTTCAACTTAAAGATCTAGTTTGCCAAAAGATAGAAGCTACTAGTGTGCGAGCAAGTTAAGGGAAGCTCGACATGAATTGGGAGAATCCTATCAAGATCTAGGAAGTCATTGGCAAGGGGGCCTATTAACTAGAAAAGTTAGATGGATCTATCATCCCTTGAGTGTGGAATGTCGAGAATTTGAAATTATATTTCGATCAATTGTTTGAATGATGTTCATCTCCACTTATTTGTAAGGTGACAACTTATATGCTTATAAGACTATAGTACTTTTCTTTTTTAGAATTATGTTTGAAATTTCATTATGTTTCTTATTCTTTTTTATGATTGCTGCGTTAATGAGTTCTAGGTTGCATGGTAAATGAACTAATCTAAGTTCTAGCCTATTACGGTTAACGAATTACATAAATTAATCTTATAGTTGAGTAATGCAGCTAGTTTATGCCTCAAACAACTAATGGACAATATCTATAAAGACGCACAAAATAAAACGTATTGAAAACAATCATATGAAAGATATTTCATTTAATCAATGTAGTTACAAATGTACAACCTATTATATGAAAAATATTTCCTTTAAACAATTACATAAGAGGGTGCAAGGTACAAAGAGTACAAAGAAAATCTTATGGCTTACTCTCGGATTCAGTAGAAGTAATTTTTGGATTAGAGGCTGGGGCTTTCTTTGAACAAGTTTCTTTCTCTACACCTAAGGTCTTAGAGCTAGTAGATTTCTCTTTCCGTACATAAGAGATTTCTTTGATAGATGCTCCTCGTCTTCCCCTAGATCCTCTGCATGAGCTTCATTATTACCCTCAATGCTCTAAGCACCTACCTCATCATCATCCTCTTCATTAGCATTGTTAACTTTATCATCGACATTGATAAAGTCGAGGCAGGAGAGATCGTAATTAGGGTGAAGCTTCAAGATCTTCTCTCTTGCTGCTTAGACCCCCTCTAACAACTTCTTCCCTAAAAGTCTCTTGTACTGCTGACTAGGAGTAACTATATTAAGGGCCACTTCAACTGATGGTCTTCTCCTCAAAGTCTCCTCCAATTTAGTAACATGGTTCTGTAAGTTTGAGTTGTTGTTCTCAAACTCCTTAATTTACATTCTAAGCTTATCTTCTTCGTCGCTCACTGTGCAAGGAGTTTAGCCCAGCCCTTAACACTCTTCTTTCTTCTTCTGCAGCTTCTCATTTAGGCCTTTAGACTCTTTGTATTGCTCTTCAATTTTGGCCTTCAAGCTTGAGACTTATCAGCAGCAAGGGTATGTGCCAACTTCTTGATAGTAAGGACTTCTTAGAGCTTTCTCGCCTCCATTTTACCCCTTATCCTCGCGTTCTCAATAACGGCAATTTGAGCTTTGGATGCATTATATGCATCCTCAATTTTTGTGACAATTTCATTTAGTATGATGAGTATCTAAAATGACTCGACAAAATACATGAAGACTGCTATGGATCTTACCTTTTTAGTCTCTTTACCAGCCTCATCTAAAGCCGTCAAAATGTGGTTACTCATTTGAAAAGGAAATCGAATATCAACAACTGAGTAAATTCAACAGTTATAAAGATGCATATAGATACTCACGCCATATAACTTGACCGCAATATGGGCCTTATTGCAATAGTCGACCCAATTGACATCCTTCTTGGTGATATCCCTATCCTTTGGAAAAATAATTCTTTCCATCAAAGACAAAGATTTTGTCCTATCGCCTAAGGTTGAGTTGGCATCCAAAACATTTTAGCTCTAACATGAGATGAAGTACTCATCGACCTCCTTATTGGGGATGAATTTGATATTGGTGATGTCAAGAGCTTTGGAGCACATTGCCTCCTTCATCCTCTTATCTAAACCCTTGGACCTTTTAGTAGGGGGTTGGCCGGCAAGTTCCTTTCTTGGTCTCTTATTAGCACTAGGTGCTGCCTCCAGCACTAATGATGACCCTTTGACGGCAATTGCATCTTCAGCCTCCCTACGAGGTTATTTCTATCAACTTACCTTTCTCAGCTAGATAGAAGGTTGAATATTTTTTATTGGAGGCTCCACAGAAGAAGGGGCCTTGATTAGTACTGTTTTCTCGCCCTCCTTCTGTTTGTTAGATGGTCGCAAGGTCTTCTTCTATGCTACCACCTGCTTGGATGTATTTTCTTTTGCATTTTCTTCATGGTAGTAGGTTAAGTGGTAGGTGTTGCTATGGCTACCCTCTTATCTATCTTTGATTTTTTGGTCTTTACTTAGGCTAGCAGCTTGGCAAGATTTACCTTACTAGCACCCATATCTACAGCATGAGCAAACAACTTAATATTAACACTAGAAAAGAATAAACTTACATTCTCCGTACCTAACAAGGCTCAAAGGCAACAATTCTCCCCCCAATTTGTGAGAACAGCTTTCCTCATATGGCTATACTCGGTACGGTGGTAACTCATTAGCGTACCTTCTTTCTTAGAAAAGATTAGATCTTCGCTTTCATAACTCTGTAGAATTCTCTCAGTGTCCTAGAAGAACATTTTGTTTTTCCTCCTTTCTTGAATTTTCTTTGCTACCATTGCATCATTCGGCATCAGGACTATATCTTTAGTGTGGATTGGCTCAGTCTATTGAGTTCAAAAGTCCAGGTCTTCATTAGATACTATTGACACAATTTTTTCATTCTACTTGTGGATCTTAGACTCTAACCTATCCATGAACTTCCGCCCATACCTTGTAGTGGCAAAATACTACCTATTAGGTTGCCTACTAATCGTAAAGAAAAATCGAAATAGTTAAGGCGTAGCCATGACTTTGACTTCTTCGCAAACTATCTCAAAAGCCACCAAAAGTTGATATGTGTTGGGTGAGAACATACTCGGCATGACTCTAAAGTAGTTGAAGAAGCCCTTCACAAAAAAGAAAGGGAAGCACAACCCAAAATCTAAATATTTCAAGTATATATGGAATTCGCGCTCCCTTGGGAAACATACCCTCTCCTCCTCTCTCAGCCTCCTTAGATTCCATGTTTTAGGAAGATCTTGCCAGTATTAGTTGCATTTTGTGACAAGAACTCTGTCGGTAGAACAGGTAATCCCATCTGAAGAGTCGCAGTAGTAAGCTATGTTGTTATATAGATATCTCATCAAGGATTTATCTTTTTCGTCCTTGAGATAATTATCTACAGCAAGGGCATTTATGTGGGTGAGTTTATCCTAACTTTCCTCAATACTGTCAGTCAAACTATCAGAAGTGTATGTCGCCTTGCTCCTTATTTAGGGGGGGGAGGGAGAAGTGGTCTCAGTTTCTGTTGCTTCGAAATTAAAGAGACCAAGTCGGCGGATGATGTTGTGAACCATACCTGAATGCTTATGAAGACTAGTATCACTGAAGTTGAAGAGCTTAAGAGTGAAGATGAGAAAGTAAGAAAATTTATTTGTGATTTTAGGCAGAAATGAATTCTGATTTTGAAAAGTCCTTTAAATACGAACAACTTATCCTCGTAATTGCAAATTTGTTTCTAATGGTAGTGTTGCACTAATTAGATAGTGGTGCAGATTGTTGAAACGTATTTCTTGAGAAAAATCTGACAGTTGACAACCCCCCAATAGTTATTAGGCTTGCGGTGTAATGATGACTAAAGTGACAAGTGTCATACTACATACTTTTTGTTTTTTTGAACAGATAAGAATTTGAAAGATGTAACTTCTTAATTAGGATGCGAACTGTCTTACTATCCATCTCACTTGGCATCTAAAGAGCTGTACCCCACTCAACCTCTAGAGCATTATGTATTACTCCCTTTGTTGAATTGTTAAATATGGGAGTTAGGGAGCAAATGTTGATAAGTTAGTTTTTGTCTACTTGTCTTATTCATCTATTCGTTTATTTGGCTATTGACAGGCCATGTAATTTATATTCTCGACATATCACTGAGTGATCTACATTCTCGGTACTACATCGAGTGACACAAATTTATTGCTAATTTGAATTCAAGTTCATGACGTGAACAATTATCACAAGTACAGTTATATTACATAATTGCCTACTCTCCTTACATTTTAAGGAAGGTATCTAATCAATAAGCTTTCATGTATCTCAACAGTTATTTTAATTACTCCTTCAGACATGACAATCTCCTATAAATACAAGAATGAAACTCTATAAGAGATATATGATAACTCTTAACTTCTTTATCCTATCCTTCTCATTCCTACTTACTAACTTAGGTATTAGAGTTGCTGCACTGAACTAGCCTTGATTCCAAGTATTTTTCTTATCTTTGCAAGATATTTCCGACCCACAAAATTCACCAACAACTGAAGCTTCTATGTTTGTCGTCCTATCCATTCTCTCTTTTGTTTTATACTTAAGAGGATCTACTATTACAACTTCCTATAATAAGCCTTAGTGATTAACTGAGCTCTTAAGCACATTATATAATCCTAGTATTAAAGCTTGAGGTTACGAATGATAGCTAAGTATTGTAGTAGTTGCTTCTTATTATAGTTATATATTCTGTTATACTCTGTTTCCCTTATGGAAAAATAGAGCAAGTTCTAAAGTCACTGTTTGATATCGTATGAGCAATGTTGTGCAAAATATTTGTTGAGTAGTGGATTTCCTAAAGTCTTAAATTGAGAATGTTGAACCTTAGTGTTCAAGAGGAGATTAATGATGTTGAGAGTGATGCTCATGGTTGTGGCCGTGTTACCCAACAAACCCCATGAACTACTAACAAGCAATTGCAAGGCCTTGTTGCTATTATAGCTAACCTGGCAATATCTATATAGAAAGTAATAAAGACTAGGCCTTAAAAGAGAGTTCGTGAACGAGAGCAAGATGTAAGTGACAAGTTAAGAAGACAAATAGCTAGGAAAAAAGCACCAAAAGTTATTAATGTGAACCTAACTCCGCCCTAACATTTTAAGAGCTTTATGAGTAGGAGACTTGAGTTAGATGAAGTTAAAGAGTATGAGGAGGAGGAAGAGTAGTATGACAGATACAAAGAGTGCAAGCTTTATGCTTTTAGAGGAGTCGAACATCTTAAAGTGCAAATTTCGAGCTTTAATGGGTCTAGTAGTGCTAATGACTACTTGGACTAAGAGGAGAAGCTTGAGAAGATATTTGGCTTCTACAATTATGATGATTCATGGTATATTTGAGTAGTTGCCTTAGAATTTTCTAGGTATGCAACAATGTGGTGGATGAAATTGCAAAATGTATGGCAATGAGCCTGATATGAAATCTAAACTTAAAATGAGATGAAGAGAGTTTTGGAGAGTAGATTTGTGCCAAAACATTATGAGCAAGACACCTTTTGATGTCTTCAAGAACTCAAGTAGGGCAACCAATTTGTGGATGAGTATGTTTAAGAGTTCTAGATGTTGATGATTTGTTGTGATGTTAATAAGCTAAAAGCGTAGATAGTGGCTAAGCTCATTTCTAGATTAAGATCTAAGATTGGTATTGTAGTGGAGGTGCAAAGGCTTGAAAATCTGGATGAGACCATCTAAGAGGCACAAAACGTTGAGAGGCAGAGGCGAAATCAACTTAGTTGAGCATAGAACGGTTGACTTAGCTTGTCGAGTAGGGCTAGTATACTGAGTTGAGTTGGAATGCTGAGTTGACCTGGATATGATAATGCTTAGTAAAGTTCTGAGGTTGACTATCAAGGTCAAGTGTCGAACAAACCTGTGATGGCCGAGGAAAGACTAAGGTCGAGGAACCTAAGGTCTGAAGGGATTAAGGTTAGAGCTCCAGTAGGAAGACTTAAGAGATAAAGTGTTTTAAGTGCCTTGGTTTTGGATATGTAGTTAGTTAATGCTTGAATTAATGTGTCATGACCATTAAGGGAGACAAGCCCTCATTTGAAGTGGAGACTGTTAGTGAAGGAGAGGAAGAAGAGGTAGATGTTAATCTCCTCTTAGATGAGTTTTAGGAAGATTCTAATGCCTAAATTCAACCTGAATTAGGAGAATACTACATGGTCATATGTTGATCACTTAGTATCTTTATTGCTAATGAGATTGAATAGAGAGAGAACCTCTTTCACACTAATTGTTGAGTTAATGGAAACCTATGCACTGTGATGATTGATGGAGGAAGTTGTACTAATGTGATAGCACAAGGCTTGGTGAAGGCCCTAAAGTTGTCGACTTGTTCTCATCCAAGACCATATAAGATTCACTAATTTAATGAGAAGGGAGGACTACCTATTACTAAACAAGTCCAAGTGTCGATCATTATTGGTAATAGGTATAAGGACAAGGTGTTGTATGATGTCTTACCAATGTATGCCTTACACATACTACTAAGTCTACCATGGCTCTTTGATCTTGAGGTACTTTATGATGGATATAAGAACACTTATATGTTCTAAAAGAATGGGAAGAAGGTTATATTTACCATAATAAGCCCCAAAGAGGGTTAGGAGTTGCAAGAGAAGATTTCCAGATTGCTATAAAGGAAATCCGTAGTGATTTCCCTAGCCTAATTTTCTAAAGATGTTAAGAAGGAAGAATGTATACTCTTATTGGTTAGAAGACTTCTAAAGTTGAAGGAGGTAGGAGCATTACCTGTTGAGGTGCAAACATTGCTCCAAGAATACATCGACTTGTTTCTTGTTAGGTTGTTGAGAGGATTACCCCTTGGTAGAGGTATAGAACATTGTATTGACCTCTAGTTTGGAGCTACCTTAACTAACTGACTTACCAATAGGCTTAATCTTATGTAGGTATTCAAGCTCAAGAAACAAGTTGATGAGTTGACTAAGCGTTGGTAAGTCCAAGAGAATGTGAGCCCTTATGTTGTGTAGGCTATCCTAGTGCCAAAGAAGGATTACTCATGGAGAATGTGCATTGATAGCCAAGTTATCAATAAGATTACTATCAAATTTCGATATTCGATCCCACCATTGGATGATATACTCGATGAGTTTCATGGTGCGCAAATATTTTCAAAGGTGATTTAAAGAGTGGCTACCACCAGATCCAAATAAGGCTTGGAGATGAGTGGAAGACTACTTTCAAAACAAAAGACAGTCTATTCGAGTGATTGGTGATGCTACTTAAGCTTACAAATGTGCCAAGCACCTTTATGTAACTTATTAATCATGTTTTGAGATTATTAATAGGAAAGTATGTTGTGGTTTATTTTGACGATATTTTAGTGCACAATGCTGACCTTAACTCTCATATCAAGCAATTGAAGTAAGTATTTGATATCCTTCAAGTTGAACGGCTGTTCAGTAATTTGAAGAAATGTGTGTTTTATTAGAGTGGGGTAGTATTCCTTGGATGTTTTTTCTCTAGAGGAGGAATAAGAGTTGATGAGAAGAAGATCTAAGCTATTCTTGAATGGTCAATGTCAACTAGTGCTGTTGAATTTGCAAGTTTTTATGGTTTAGCTTTCTTTTATCAAGGATTCATTTAAAATTTCAGTTCCTTAGCTGCCCCACTGATTGAGCTGACTAAGGAGAACTCTTAATTTAATTGGTTTGAGAAAACTTAAAAGTGCTTTGAAGAGATCAAATCCAAGTTAACTTGTACCCTAGTGATAGTACTACTTGACTTTGGCAAGGTTTTTGAACTAGAATGTAATACATATGGAGTTGGCATTAGAGTAGTGGGATGGTTCTTGACAGGGCTTAATTTTGAAAATTCCCTAAATAGGTCCAATGGGGTTAACAAGAGATAATCGTGTTTAGGATTTGAAAATGAATGCCTAACTTCATTTTAATTTGCATATCAAATTCAAAATTGACTTCCTTTAAAGTGTGAGTCCAAAATATCCTTACCATTAGGCCACTTAACTTTCAAAGTGTTTAAAGGTTAGTGTGTAGGATGAAGTTTACCTCTTTTCATTCCAAACCTTTTAAAAATGAGTTACCAATTTCTTAAGGAGAATTCTATTATTTATTTAGCTTGGGGTGGAGATTGACCTTGCCCTTAGTATTCCCTTCCTTATAAATAGTTCTATGCCAATAAGGTTCGGTTATTCTTGATAAAACTTAAAATTTATTCAAAAATTTTTTAACCACATCTAAAGTCTCTAATCTAACTCTCACAATTAGGTTTTAATCTTGTCAAGCATCTCTAAAGCCCAATCCCTAGTCCTCTCACTTTTTTCAACCTAAGCTAATAAGGCTCGGTTATAGGCTTGAGTACATCTAGCCCTTTGCTTTCAGTAGGTAACTTTAACTTATAGCAGCTGCTGATGGATTCTCGAAGCAACTAATAACCTATTGTCTCTTTAATTATTCTCTCATTGGTTACTTACCATTATCTTTAGGCTTAGATATTTTATGGACAAGAATCCTTCATCAATAAAACAATACAATATATGTGGAAACATGCACATGCTAGAACCCTTTGGGTTAATACATTACTCCTTAAATTGCAAACCTATTGTTTGATTTAACATTTTCAAAAACTGATTGCATTAAAACTTTCAAACATTAGTAGGGTTGCAATTCTTAGGAGTAGTGTATTAACTCAAGCTTTAGGGGAGGTATATTCAATTAAGGTAGGTTTTAAAGGTCCTTAAGCTCTGTAATATCACACGCTTTCAAGAAAGTGGTTCATTGAAACTTAAGGCCTAATCAACCTTGAGCAATGGTTACCCCACTACACCTAGAGCCTATATAATGGTCCCCCTCTTAGGGTCCTAAGACGGCTTAGGTTTGACCGTATTTGCCCTGCATCCTTGATGCAATAAATGACCCCCCATATCCCAAGTATGTTTCATGCAAAATGAATAAAGCAATTTAAAAAATGTATATTACATGAAATAAATAAATAAATAAATAAATAACATGGGTATTTTGAAAGGCAAATTTAATTTCTAAAAGTTGTTAAGTAGCTAGCCCTCTTGATATCCCTAATAGAGTCGCTAAGTTGTCAAGCTTGATTTTTTTCCCAATTTTATTATAAATTTTCCTTCACTCGATCAAGGTTGGGAAAAAAGAGGGTTAGGTCAAATCAATTGGGTAAACCGATTTAACCTAGCTACCGGACCACTTGAAAAACTAATTTATAGAAAAAAAATTTGTAAACCAAAGATTTTAGATCCAGGCGCTAATTTTTTAAACTCTAAATGGGTATCACTTTTACTTTTTGAATTTGAATTTACTTTTTAATAATACCTTTCTAAAAGAAAACATCTAATTACATCTAAATAAGCAAATAACATCTGAAAATGGATAATTGAACTATTATTTACAAAGATGGAAAAAAGAAAACTTTCCATATTTTAAATCACCTCGTATTTGCGTATGAGTATTTATATACCTGTTATTTGAGATTAGACTTCTATAGTACGTTCTTATAAAACTTTAAGTGGGAAAATTGATTTTAGTAAAGAAAAAGGTCAAGTTTACATTTTTTTAACTGGTTTAAGTTATTTAAAGAAATTTTTTAAAAGGATCCTAATTTATTTTTAGAAAATTCTAAAAGGCCCTAATTTGAAAAAGTTGATTTTATTTTATTTTTCATTAAAAAAATGATTTTGTAAGTGGTAAAATGGTTTTATTTGTTTATTTATTCTATTTTATTTTTCCATTTTTATTTTATTTTATTTATTTATTTCTTTTTCTGTTTTTTTTTTATTTTCTTCAAAGAAACATAAACCTAAGTCTCTTTTCCTTTTATTCTTTTTTTTTTCCTTTCATTTTTCTCTTTTTCTTGTTTTTTTTTTTTACAATCATATTTCAATTTATAATAAACAAGCAAAAAAAAAAAAAACAAATCAAAAAACCAAAATAGAATGAAGACCGAATTAAATTAAAGGTGGGCATGCGGGTTAAGTTAAAGCTTACAGGTAGTGGATGGCGTTGGTTCACAATGAAGAAGGAGTAGTAACAACACGTGGAGTTCCATGGGATGATGTGAGAACTTGATTAAGTGGGTGAAGTCAATTTTGTGTGTATTGGATTGGACTTGGGGTGGGGGGGGGGG